>JAWPHD010001211.1:0-346434 GCA_037043455.1 Cyrtodaria siliqua
ACATTAAAGTAAATTGCCTCTTCTGTATTGTTATTATTTATTTTCTTAAGAATAACCTATATTAAATAGACAGACTGACGCTGGGTTGGTACCAGGCTATATTAAGTCAGCCGTTTAACTGTCTATCCCCATTATCAACATAATGTTTGAAATCGAGGCGTTATTTTGGAAGTACATATATTACTGTCAATCGGGGTTAGTACCCGTTTTTCTGGGGTTAGTAGTTGCTGCAAATCTATAGTACTCACACCATTTACGCCATGGAGCCACGTTTCCACGCTTGCATATGCGGTGTCATTATAAAGACCTTGAATGAGCATGATAAAAATGACAAAATAAATATGAATGTGGGGGTTCTACCTTTGCATGTGACGTTGTGTTTGCAGTGGTTGTATTCTACCCCGGAAATGATACGGTCTACTGGCCGAGACTAAAGGTAAATTGACAACATTAAAGTGAAACTATCACGTCGTCGATGTGTTATGTGATAAGAAAGACAAAAATATCGGACAGGGAAAGTAGCATTCAAGGACGACAGTCAACCACAAAACACAACAACAAACAGGCAAACAGACAAACGAGAAGGCAAAAGTAATAAAAAACGCAAACGACATCACAAACACAAAAGGGTTGACAACAGGGCTACCGCCTTGGAACGGTCAGTGGCAACAAAGGCCACTGGGGGGTTAAACCGGTTCTAGGGTGCACCAAGCCTCACACTTACCCTACTGTCACCCCATTAAAACAGAACAGTGTAAATAAAGAAATCCCCGCCTTGATCTAATCTCTAACCAACAAAAAACATAATCTTACATTCGTGACTGTGTACAGTGCTACATAGAGGATTTTACATGAGTGAATGTGTACTATTGACTTTAATAAACTCGCTGGATAAAGCAAATAGGATACTCGTATTATTTTATCCAACTCATTTATTAAAATCAATAATACGCAATCACTCATGTAAAATCCTCTATGTAGCACAGTACGTCGCTTCATTAACGTCGTGTACTCGAGATATTTCTGCAACAATAAAACAAATATATAGATAAACTGATCATATTTAAACATTTTTATTTCTTATTTAAAACGTGTTTATTTCTGAATAAATGATTTAATGTGCCAGTTTTAAATTACTCACATATGCTGACATCTGTTTGCTCAAACCTTCATGTTTTTGATAGCGATACGTACTAAAATGTTTCTACAATGTATTCAGTTTTATCTGATCAATCCGAGAAATATCACGTGTATTTGTCTTTCTTTCACTTCGACTTCGCCTTTCTTCTGTGTTTCTTTTTCTACTTATATTTATCGTCTTAACATTTTCTGTTACTTACATGTTGTATTTAATCCTGCTTAACGATACGTGTTAATTATATATATATATATATATATATATATATATGGGGAGAAATATTTGTGAACTACCAAGGACAGACAACCTTCGGACGAACTACGGCAGGGCGCCTAGCTATGACGAGATACACAGAAATCAAGCGTATATATTCACTCCTTAATAAAGGTAGTTGCAACACACGTTGATAAACTGTATCTCTACATCATAACACACTCGTCTGAAGGCACAATTAACATATAGACGCATACAAACATACAATTATAGCTCATATGAGTGGGCCACATTTAAGCGTTCAACCACACACAGCTATATTGAGACAGTGACAATGAAAGGTGCCGGATCTGGGGATACTGTGAATTCAGGTATATATAATAAAGGGAGAGAATTTGAACTCACTACGGCAACTTTCGAAATTGGGATCTCGTAAGAGATTCATGTTCACAAGGCAGAATTATATATGGGGAGAAATATTTGTGAACTACCAAGGACAGACATATACATAGAATGAGAGAGAGAGAGAGAAAGAGAGAGGATATATATGCTTTTTGAGTGATTTACATATTTTATTTTAGTCTGTTATTCACAACATAACAACATATGTTCTTTTCATTGTATGACCTGAAATGAAAATGTATGCAGAAAGAAAAGAAAGTATTTTTGGCGACGTCATAATTTTAGTACTGTAATGTATTTTACTCAACATACCTTCTAAAATACTTGACCGATTTTAGTAAACTACACCTCTTTTTCATGGATAAGTTAGTTATGCCTAAGCCAATGACACAACTTGCATACCAACTTTCCGAAAAAGATGTTGTTTATGAAAAAATAATGAATACCAAACTGACATCTCTACTGAACGTTACTCTTCAGTACTGCAAATGGCAACACATTATATAATGCATGACAATTTTCAAAAACTATAGCTCATTTTCTTACTTAACAGTTATTGTCTTCAACAAGTTGTTATTTTTTCGTTGAAAAAAAAGTAGTTCCGGCAGTAAAGAAAATATATTTCGCAGTATGAAATAATTCTTTTATTTCACTGCTAATATGTAGTATTCAGCCTTTTGATTATCATAAAATGAAAAAAATATATACATACTAAATCACTAAATTTGGAGTCTTTTTATGGGAATTACCTGAATATGTCTGAGATTGGAAGTATATCCTCTATCGATCGTAACTGTACTCTGTGATTGTAGTTTTATTTTTTGGCTTTATTTTACGATTTCCGATGTGTTGCTAAATAAGAGTCTTAGTGTCACCTGTCTACCGAAATCAATCTATTTAGGTTAGCTAGTTGGCCGTGTGGTCCAAGCATCTGGGTTCGTATTCTTAAAGAAACTTAGTAGCCCTATTGTCAACCCTTTTGTGTTTGTGATGTCGTTTGCATTTTTTATTACTTTTGCCTTCTCGTTTGTCTGTTTGCGTGTTTGTTTTTGTGTTTTGTGGTTGACTGTCGTCCTTGAATTCTGCTTTCCCTGTCCGATATTTTTATCTTTCTTTAGTGTAAACCATGACTTAACATTTTTACATATTTTTAAGTCTCATTATTAACCTCTCAGGAACACTACAGACCATCTATTTTAAGATAAATATTTCGCTGTAGATTTTATTTATACATAACCTTATTACAAATGTTAAGAAAAACGTTTGAAATCGATAGAAACAGGTGTTTAAATTTTTTATAAAATTTGACTTAAGATATTGCTAAGAAGCTTTAAGAATACGGACCCTGCTCTTTAGTGAGGCGGAGTTGTCCTTTTTTGTATCACAGGGTTGTTCCAACGAATCCGTTTTGTATATGTATGTGGTTAGTTGAACATTCTCGACATACATAATAATGTATGTAGTACTTATATTTTATAAAAAGTTCGCTATTACGAATTTAATTATCTCATAATTATTTTTTTTCTCTTTCTTTCTTTTTTCCTTAATTATGGATATAATTCAAAACTGAATTAAAACGTCATAATATCATAGGTTATGTCAGTGAGGAATATGCAGTGGTATATATGTCTGAAAAAGTGACAGTTTATGTTTACCATTTGTTAATTTTTTTTTTGTCATATATATATTATTTTTCAATCATATTACAATATTACAACATGGTATTCAATAGAGAGTTTTACATTTTTTTTAAATAATATAATAGTTTAATTTAAAATGTCTATAAAAATAGAATAAATCAGAATAACAATAGCAGGTCAATGAAAAATATGTGTGATACATGTCCATCTTTTTCTGACGATCTGCGCCATTTTCTCTGAATATGCATGGCATGCGCACAGGTCCATTCTTTTATAGAAATTCAAAAATGTAATGAAGTTTTGAACATTGGGTAAGATATTCTTAAGTTTTGATATATATATGCAGTATTTTGCAAGTAAAACAATTATATTCAACGTATCTTCAATAATTGTCTCCGTTCTTAAGAATCCAAAAAATAAAGTATTTGAATTGAGTGAAAATGATATATGCATTTTGACTCTAGCAATTCCTTTAATTTCAACAAAAACGTTTTCACAAATGAACATGCATAGAACAGATGATATATGGTTTCTCGCGATTCATTGCAGAAACTGCACATTTCGGTTTCTGAGAGATTACATAAAAACAATTTTCTATTAGCATGATTAGTGTATATTATTCTGTGATTAAATTTATATTGAACATTTTGTAGTTTTGTGTCATCAGTAATTTTGAATGGGAGGGAAAATATAATAGCCCAATCGTCATTATTATTTTCGCAACTTATTTCTTCTTCCCATTTTATTTTAATATGCGTAGGATCTGATTTTATTTCTTGGATAATTATATTATAAAAATATTGTGTTACTTTGTGATTTTGTTTAAGATATCTAATATATTTATTTGTTACTGTTTCCAACTTCTTTGTGTTTGATATATTGCTTCTCCAATTTTTGGGATTGAATTCATCACCATAATAGTGTGTAAAAGTTGCGTTAATATTAAACATTTGTCTAAATTCCTCGAAGGAGTAAAACCTACCATTTTCATTTATTAGATCATTGACAAAATAAATATTTTTATCTACCCATTGTTTATAAAATATCATTGTATTACATATTTTAATGTTTTGGTTATACCACAACGTGTGTGCGTAGATTTCGTCAGGGGCTGTGGGAGGTCTACACGAAAGGTTTCCCCAGTCTGAAAAAAACTTGTTTCCAAGAAAGACTGAATGTATCTGTTGTCAGCTTAATACCTTCTTTATTTAGAAATAAAAGTTTATCGTTTCCGAATTTCTCAATATCATTTAAGATAGTAATTTCCACTGAGCTCAATTTAGTGGATCTAATATATTTTTTAACCACGAAAACTTCAAAGCTTGACAAAAAGATTGAATGTGGGGCATTTTAATTCCACCTTGATGGTAATCGTTAATGATTACAATGCGTTTGATTTTATCGGGTTTATTTTGCCATAAAAAAGAGTAAAAAATGGATTGTAGTTGTTTATATATTTCCGGTGTCGGCTCTGTTAAAACGGTGAAACATTGAATCAAAATTGGTAAAGCTAATGTTTTTAAAACGGTTACGCGCCCTATGTGTTAGATTTCTAAATGACCAATTTTGTAAATATTTTTTAATCTGTTCTATTTTGTCGTAGTAGTTATCAATAATCCAATCTTGTTTTTGTAAATTATATTTTATTCCTAAAAGTTTGAAACGGCCGGTATGATTCCAATTTAGTTGCATGTTGGTTCGCAATTCCTCACCACAGCCCCTTTTGGCACCAATCCAAATAACTTGGGTTTTATCAAAGTTTACTCCTAACCTATCTCATAAAATTATTTAAATATTTATTTTATCATAAGCAATGGAATGCTGCATTATACCAGTGCAATAAAAGTGTTACTGTATACTGCGAGTTTTATTTCTTAACTAATGGAAATACTTTTTTTCAACCATAACTTGTTTAAGAAAATAATAGTTAAAGTTTTATATGTAACTTGGACATCTCATAGGAAGTGATCAGACTTTTATATTTTCTTATAAATCAAAATATAAAATTTGCTCACTTCTCGATGAAATAAAACCTTTTATTCACTCTAAAACAATAACACAACAAATATCCTCAATACATTGTATATATATATGCGCCTAGCTATGATGAGAGACACAGAAATCAAACGTATGCATTCACTTCCAATAAAGGATAGCTGCCACACACGCTGATATACTATATCATTACATATTATCATACTCGTCTGGAGGCACACTTAACATATACATGCATACATACATACTATATTAAGAAAGTGACAATGAAAGGTGCTGGATCACAAGGATATTGTGAATTCAGTAAATGGTATATATTAAAGGGAGATAATTGGAACTCACAACGGCAACTTTTTCGAAATTTGGGATCCTAACGTTCACAAAGCAGAATTATATATAGGGAGAAATATCTGCGAACAACCAAGGACAGACAACCGTCGGACGAACTACGGCAGGGCGCCTAGTTATGATGAGAGACACAGAAATCAAACGTATGCATTCACTTCCTATAAAGGATAGCTGCAACACACGCTGATATACTGTATCACTACATCATAACACGCTCGTCTGGAGGCACAATTAACATATACACGCATACATACATACATACAATTTTATGAGTGGGATCACATTTAAGAATAGGATTCAGCCACACACATGCTATATTAAGACAGTGACAATGAAAGGTTCAGGATCACTATTCAGTAAATGGTATATATATAAAGTGGTATCTATAAGATACAAACACTAACATTAGATGTTATATGTTGACCTTTTTGAACTAACAACTTAACTAGAGGATTCGAAGCAACAGCCGTAGGATACCAGCAAAGGCAACTCCATCTCACTAAAGAGCAGATGCTTAGACTCAAACTCCCCGCAGTTCCTTCCATAGTTCCTTCCCCTTTCTGTTAAAGTAACTACTGCCACCACACAACATAAAAATAATTTATTTATAAAAACGAATCAATTAAGCGAATATATATTTAATGTGCACAACGGTTACTTGGTTACTTGTAAGCAAACATGTATTCCGTTGAGAACATTAAAAAAATTAATAAAGAGATTATACCCAAGCCAAAAAAGGTTGAACGTTTTCAATATATTCTCGAAGGTGATGATGGTATTGCCAATTTCCCTGTTGGTTACGGCAAGACTTTGCTGTACCAAACATCACATAGTGTATCGCCATTTTGTAATCACATGGCCTCAGCTATCGTCACGTGATTTGTGGCTACAATATCTGCCCGGAGGTTGGCTTAGACCAACACGGCAAAGGCGAACACGGCCAACGTATAAGGACTGGCTTCGGTAGACCGGTGATACTAAGACTATTATTATCATTGCGTCGGATATCTTCCGGACGAAATCTACAATCATAGCATACAGTTACGATATCGTATTCACATTTAGTTTACATGATTATAACTCACACACATAGTATACAAGAAAATATACCATAGAAAGACGCCATATTAATGCTGATTCGATGAATTTAGAATATACTCGTATATATATTATAACTTTCTTTAGAGAATTAAATTAATAATAGCGAAAGTAAATAAAGAAAGTAACGTGGGGTGTATACCCTAAATAATATACATGCGCACATATATGTCATAGCTATGCTGACCATACATACTACACTGAGCACATTGTGTGTATAGTAATCAATTAAGATGTGTATTTGTATAGGTTTTCAGGTACGTTATATATATTTACAACAGTGTCGAGTGTATGGTATTTAATGTCAAGTTGGACACTTGTAATGTCATATTGGGGCCAATATCCCATAGGCAGATAATTGCATTAAACAAATTGATTTCAAATTGACAACACAACTGATTTTCCTTACAGATAAGGTATGTACAAAGTCTTAAATAAGTCGACAAACAGAAGCGAAGAAAGGCGATCGCATGTCCATCTAAGTTATAACAACACTTCATTGAGCATTGGTACCCACACACGTACTAGCACCTACAACCTTAAAATTTGAAACTCGTTTTTAAAAGCTGATGTTAAGGATTACCTTAAATCAATTTATTGACTTTTCACATTACGTGGTGCCGCCTTAATTCCATTAAGCAATGGCAAAGCTTATATAATCAGGATTTTTTATAATGGATATTTCGACAATAAAACACTTTTAAAAACGTTTTTAACTGGGAAAAAATGCAATAACCTGTTTAACATTACCTATTAAATACTATGCAAACGTTTTTAGCCGAAATTAAGGTAATATTTCATATCCCAGCCAACCCCGTTTTCGCTTCTTGGATGGGGTATGAAAGTTAATACTCGGACGACGTAATGGCTTCATCGTTCACCTCATCTTCCTCCGATATTTCTGTCCCAATATCACGTTATATAAGATGTGTTAACAGGATATAAAATCCCATTTTATTCCAACCTCTTGTTTAACACTTTGATTAACAAAGTGTTTTATATGTTCAACTAGTGACTATAGTATTACTTATTCTGAGATTCCTGGTACAACTCAACTCATTTTAATTGTCACAAGACCAGCATACTGCTTGAGTGTTGTATATTGCAAGGGACATATGTATCCAGCATTTACATTAACATCTGGATTTATATATCCAGTATCGTATATTTGAAGTTAACGATCCAAATATTTTGACGGATCATTGTGCTATTTTATTTTCGATGATGTATTACGTTAATGATATCAATGTAGATGGTACAGATATGGGTGGTACAGATCGTATAGCTTTTAAATATAAATGGAACAATGCTAAAGGCGAAGATTACAAACAAACATTAAATGACGATACCGTCAGGATACAACTTGATGAATTAACGAAACTAAACATGTGTAGATCCAGAAGTGAGTATAACCACACTATTAGGCAAAAACGATTTGCCTTTCGTAAAGAAAACACTTTTGAATTATTAGAGGCACGCAAATCAAATGCAAAAGAGTATTGGAAACTTTTAAAAGAATCATCGAATATATCGAGTCCTAAAACCGTATCAGCGAATAATTTTGCAAGGTACTTTAGGGCGATAAATAATCCCGATGACAACTTCTATCAAGCAGATGACGATGTGATTTATTTTAATGAACGATATCTAAATGGCGAGTTCAAGTCATGTTCGATGAACTTAATATAGAAATAACAAGACCAGAAATAATTAAATCGTTAACTCGCGGAATAACTCATCTTCCGGCCGATATAATTTATTAAATGAGTTCTTTAAGCACGGCTCCGACGCACTGTTACCGTATTTTCACAAACTTTTCAACACAGGTCTAACTCGTGGGTATTTTCCAAAATCATGGATCGAAGGGTATATCGTACCTATTTTTAAAAAGCGGGGACCCCAGTGGACCTAGCAACTACATGGGTATAACTCTACTCAGTACGTTAGGAAAACTATTTATTAGAATTCTTAATAATCGACTGAATTGTTGGGCAGAATTGTACTACGTATATATAGAGGCGCAAGCAGGGTTTAGGCCTTTGACTTTGTAGTCAGAGATGTCTTATGGTACAAATTATTCAAGTATGGGGTAAGGGGAAATATACTTAATGTTATTAAATCTATGTACATGTGTGTCAAATCAAAAGTAAAGAATTTTAATACGGTTAGTGAAGAGTCGTGTTTTTTGGGTGTTAGACAAGGGAAGTGTTTATCACCATTTTTATTCAGCTTGTACTTAAATGATATGGAGGAACAGTTCATAACTAAAGGTGTAGAAGGTATTAATGTAGGAATGCTCAAATTGTGTCGTTTGCTAAGTCCAAAGAGGAATTACAGAAATCGTTAAATGTTTTAGCCGAGTATTGTGACAGGTGGAGGTTAAAAGTTAATACCAAAAAGACAAAAGTAATGATATTTAGAAAATGCGGACAGTTACCACGTAATACCAAGCTCTATTTTAAAGACACCGAGCTAAAACTAGTTAATAAATTCAAATATCTAGGAGTTGTTTTCACAACAGGGGAAGCTTTTAACGAAACTGATAAAATGCTGGCAGGACAATCCCTTAAAGTTATATTCCAAATGAATAGATATCTTAATAAATGTGTAGATATATCACCAAAACCATTCATTGGAGTTATTCGACAAGCTTTTAACACCTATTTTGAATTACTCATCAGAAGTATGGGGTTTTGATAAAGGATCAAACATTGAAAGAACACACTTAAGGTTTTGTAAAAGAGTTTTGGGAGTGAAAATATCAACGCAAAATAATTTTTCATATACGGTGAAATAGGACGCATACAATTTATAAATAAACGATATTATATAATAATTAAATATTGGTTGAAACTGTGTTTGTGTGATCAAACAAAATACACAAAAATAGTTTATAGTATGCTTAATAGAATTGCACATTAACAGAGTAAACTGGACATCACAAGTCAAACATTTGTTATCTAGACTAGGTTTCTACGAAGTGTGGCTAGCGCAAGGTATCGGAGATGTTAATAGTTTTCTTTCGATGTTCAAACAAAGAATTCAAGATGTATTTATTCAAGAATGGAACGCGTAATTAAATATATCCATACGAGCACTAATGTATAGGACCATTTCTACTTTTGAATTCAAACCGTATCTAGAAAAAATAAATATATCTAAATTTCGGTCTGCTCTGACAAAACTCAGACTGTCATCGCATAGATTAGAAATTGAATGTGGCCGGTGGCGTAAGCCTGCAAGTGTACCTGTACAAGATAGAAAATGGAGACAATGTAACCTATTGGAGGAAGAATACCATTTTGTAATTGAGTGCAAAAACTACAACGATTTAAGAACTATATATATAAAAAATCTCAACTTTTATCAACTTATAATAAATCTAAATCAGTTCATTGCTTAATTTACATGAACAATTATTTAGTCAAGTAAAGGATAGCGTAGATGATGGAGCTCACTAATAGTAGTATTTTACAAAATGTGAAAAGAAAATCAAAACGCTCCTGCGGTGTTTTAAGCGCTGTGTTTAGTTAAATAAGGTAAATTGAATCTGTAAAGGTCGCACGGACGGAGGATCACATTATATTCAATAATCGTTAGCTATGTTTTAATTACAAGACGTCATAATAGCAAATGTATATGATATCATATTGGATTAATATTTAATATTAAACGAATAATTTTGAGGCATATTTAGTTAGTAAAATTTAAAAATAACGAAAGCGAGATACAAACACTCTCAAAATTGTGTTTAAATTTCCGTGAACTAGACCGTCATGTTTGCCAATAGTACACACGTTGCGATATTATGCGGTTTATGCCAGAGATAACGATGAAAAACCTTCAAAACAGTTGACTACTGACATCCGCCTTGAGAGAGAGAAACCAATTAGCCTTCATTTTAACAAGAAATATCCTAATGGAATAGGATACTTGAATCCGTCCTTAACTGTTCAAGATAGTATCGGCTTATGACGCTAAACTCTTATCAGGCAAGTTTTTTTAAATTGTGTATTTATAAACCGATGTAGGCACATAGTGTTATAGTGCTCTTCATAGATGATCTCTTAAGGCCGAACAGTTGAATGAGAAAATTATGAGAAATTATGAGAAATGAAAGAGAGAGAGAGAGAGAGAGAGAGAGAGAGAGTAAGCCTGAGACGCCAAATCAGCCCGAGACCGTTACCATTTGTTTATATTCTATTTATCTTATACTTGCCTATAAATACATTTTTTTGACATATCAGTGAAAAAATAGCTATATTTTACCGGTAAAAATAAGTCATCATAGCTTCAAAATTACTTTACCAATTTCAATAAACTACCACACATTTTCTTAGTTCAGTTTTTTATTTCCAATCCAATGATATAACTTTCATTTCTACCTTTTGAAAAAAAAGAATATATTCAGGGAAAATGTATCCGGGAAAGTGAAATCTGGCCAGAGGGGATTTCTGTATAATAAATATCACGATGTTCTCCCTGACGATATAATTATCGCCCGAGGCTAATATAAGTTTTACTCTGAGCGGAAATTAACGTAAACTAATCGGAAAAGCTTTTAACTTGTTATGTAAAACGGTTCGTTTTTCCATATTAACCGAATATCATTTAGTTATAAATTTACTCGGAATTTCCAAATTGTTATGACTTTTATCACCCTTTAGTTCATCCGTGTGATAAAGCTTTATTGGTCGGTAGATTGATATGACCAGCTACTTATGTGTCATATCGTGTATTTAAAAGCGACGTATTTATAGGCATGTATGTGATATACACACACACGCGCGCGCGCGCGCGCACACACACACACACGCACAAAACACTATATAACCAATTCAAGGAATCCGCCTAACCCGGCACTTCAGATAATAAGAACCTTTAATCGACGACTAGTAGAGTCTGACATTTTGTCCTTTATGTCCAATAGAACTATTCACAATAATCTATAACAACTGGGGAAAACGCACTGCATGTTTAACAATTAAAACGTGATCAGGACCATACCACCCAATATGCAAAACAAGTAGTTGCTGCGCTACAGAAGTGCATCATGATATGGGTTACATTAGAGAAACAAATAATGGAAAGATTGAAAAATGTTAAAAGATCTATCAAAGGCAGTTTTTTTCTTTTTGCTCCTCCAAAATACGCAAACTGGAATCATGGCCGTCCTATTGTTTCGGCAAATGGATACCTCACTGACACTTTATTTGCTCTTAGTTTGTGGTACAGGGAGGACCTATAGTGTCATTATTTGAATGTTGTGGTTTCTATAAGACCATTTTCTCATTTCTGCAATCTTTACACTTAATGTCCCTCACAAGGCTTCCATGTATAGACGACATTGACATGAAATGGTGCCATCGCACCCAGTCTATTCAATATTTTCTATCCTAAGTTAACGCTTTTTAATCTCATTAACGATAAAACTATATAATACCGAACACGTTTTTCCTGGATACACAGTCCCATACAGAGAACGGAAACATAGTCAATATGTATACTAAACTTTCTGACAGCCACCATAGCTGCCACTTAAAAATAGATCATTCAGTTTAACATTGTGCATAGGACACGTATTCTCGGAACCAAATACATCATAATCCGAGCAAAATAACGTTTTCACCAGGGGATACAAAGAGCAATACATTTTGCGCAAGCGAGCAAAATAGAAAGGCATGTTATCTGATAAAATACATCATGAAAACTTACTTTCGACAAAACGCGCTTGAAGTTAAAAGGATTATAACGAGTAACTCGGCAACAATAAAATCATCAAATTGGCTCAAAAACATATTTTCAGAAAAACCAATAATCGCTCTCAGAAGATCCTTACGTCTGCGAGATATTCCTTGTCCAGCCTAAGTAAAGACAAATCCCAATAACACGTTAATTAGACAGTCAGATCTGTGTAGAATGACTAGATCAGTACCGTAGAACAGACAAATAAACTTAAGTCACACAAACTTTCAAACAACCATCCACTGCCACTTACGTCAATATAAAATGAAAGGCCAATTGTCAACAAGGAATGCCATTTATCTTATGACATGTAAGCAATGACAGAAAAAATACGTGGGAGTAATAAATTCCCTCTAATCTTTCATACCCCATCCATCATCTTCTCCAAGAAGCAAAAACGGGGTTGGCTCGGTTATGAAATGAAACCTTAATTTCGGCTTAAAACGTTTGCATATTGTAAAATTAAAATCTTAATAGGTAGTTTTTTAACAGATTATCACACTTTTTCAGTAAAAAAAACATTTAAACGTGTTTTATTGTCGAAAATTCTGCCAATATAAGCTTTTCCATCGCTTAATGGAATTAAGGAGGGACCACGTAATGCTACAGGACATGTCTTCTCGGATATATCCTTTTGCTGCATAGACCACGACCACTGTTGGTCAGTACACTCGAAAAGAACTTAAATTGTATTGGACCCGCAGACTCAACACCGTTCAACCGTTTAGCATATACACAGATGGTGATGTCTGCTTCTTCAGTCACCATAACCTATATACTCAGTACATTTAAAGTTCTCCGGCTATGGTTTGTTTCATGAACATGTTTATGTTTATTTAAATCGAAATCAATACACACCAATAGATATTTACAATTCACACATTGCAATATCTGTGAAAAGCGAGAATAAGTTTTTATTTGATGACGTAGCAAACGTTGAACAGGTAAATTAATCCACAAGTAAATGTATTTATCAATTATCTGGCAATAGTTGTGCAGATATACATTTCAGATTTACCTCATTTCCCTGTGCTGTCACGCAGTGGTAAAAGTAGTATATATGTCATGCAAATAATACTTATTTTTACATACAACTTATTAGCGGATTTAAATACATGTTTCTCTCCGGGACTATCAAGAAATATTCATATGATGTTAATATGGAAGCTTTAATGTACCCCTCAGATGATGTGTTGTTTATGACCATAAATAGAACGACATGTCATAACGATATATAATCCTATGTTGACATAATCTATGTTGATATACTACAATATTTCGAGCCAGGACGACTTAATAAAAAGTGGCATAAGTTGAATATCTTGTTTGCACAACATCCACACAGCGACTTGATGACATAAAATGTCGCATGACGACTTACATTATGTTAAGCTCGCGTTAAGTTGACTGCAATATTGCGTCACACATTCTTATCTGGACAAGATACATATGCCGACATATTCACTTCTGTAGCAACAAAAGATGCAAGCACAACCATAGTTGGATTCACGGCACATCTACAAGCATCTGTAATATTAAACAAGAGGACCAAAATGGCACTGAAAAGCCGATCTGATTATCTTCGCAAAGATGAAAACTGTTTTTAAAAAGCTTATAATTTGTAACAGAATGAAATCACGCAGTCGATGGTGCAATATCACAAATTCCTGCACCGCGTTAAGGTGTATATGGTGGGGATCTCAATGGTTTCCACGTTATGACAAAGGTACTATGTCCCAAGGGTTGTGTACTATTCCCGAAGGGGTGGGGACGAACACCGGGGCCAATGCTGGTGGGATGGTTGAATCCGTCTGTTCATGCCCAGTGAGTGTATATGTTATGCGCAAAATGAGAATATGGTCAATTCCAAAATTGCTCTGCGAAAAGTAAGAATTTTTAAAACGCGCGGCATTATCGGAATTCTCAAAATGCGCGGTTCAATTCCGGAATCTTCCGTTCGCACAGTAGTAATTAGCACACAGTAGGGAATTTTGGGTTCTAGTGGTTAATTGTAATACTGACGGCAAAGGCCTTCGTTAATAATGCTGAAAGAACTTGTAGCTCAAACATTTTGCTTTATATATATAATATAAAAGCAATAACGTATGTTTAAATTGCAAGTAGACGCGTGATGCAACGTGTGTTTATCTCCTCATTGTCTATAAAATGTATATTAATAGCCACTATTTATTAAGTATCATTTAAATAAGCAAATGTCATTAACAGCAATACCATAAACTGGTAATTTGTTCTCAAAACGCTATATGTAAATGATCGTTTTTAGTACAGGTGGCAGATGAAAAATAAGACAGATTGACATTTACTATATTTGTATACCGTATCAGCATAATACTGTAATAAATATGATTAAAACATGCAAATGCAATTAGTAGTAGTAGTTGTAGCTTTAACACCTGATGCATTTACTGAGCAATTGACGTGTTTGTTATTTGACAGATGTTCAATATTTGACTTCTTTTGTATATGCAAGTATATACGAAGGTATATGGCACCAAACCAGGGTCTCATGTTTGTATATAGAGATCATAGTGAAGTCTCTAAAATATATATGGAATGCCCGATTTGACCTGTTATTATAAATATTATTGTCTGTGTCGCGTTTTGCTTTTTATTTTTTGCGTAGCAAATCCAGGCTTATGGTTTGGCGATTTCCGTCTGTCTTCTGTCCGTCCGTATGTCCGTCTACGTATTTTGACGTTTTCGTAAACGTTTTTGGTTAAAGATTTTGTTTTTCCTCATTTCTCAAAAACGAATTGCCGAAAAGCTTTGAAACTTCAGTTCATTTCAGTTAAAATGGTAAATTGAACCACTGTGCTTCACTTGTTTATATTTTCTTAGCCAGAATGTATCTCCTTATTTTAGTAATATAAATCCGCGCTTTATTGGCTTCAACTTGTTTCTCAATAAGTAAGTTCATGTTAACTATTTACCAAACCAAACTATGATTTTTTTATACATTTTATCTTTTATAACAGACGAATGAAATAATTTAGCATATGTAAATAGAAATAAATAGGTTTCAAAACACTTTATTCCTTTTTAAATCCCAACACAAATTCGTACTTTGCGCAAAACATTCTCAAATTACGCCGACACTTGGTGCATATTTTATATCGATTAACCCCTTGCACAATTCCAGAATCGTCGGGCATTTTAAGAATTCTTTGCGCAGAGCAGTTCCGAAATCGTCCATATTCTCACATTGCGTATAACATACATATGGTTATATGGTGGGGAGCTCAACGGTTTCCAAGTTAAGACCAATGTGCTACATGTCCCTAGTGAGGACGGACCCTGGGCCGATACTGGTTAAATGGATGTATCCATCTGTTTATGCTCAGTAAGTGTATAACTGTGGTTTCAGAGAAGAAAGTTAACTCTTTCAAGGTTTTTCCCTATACAAGTTTTGTAAAACACGTGACCTCTGCGGTGGTGCCAAATTTGACACCATGGTCATGAAATGAACAAACTTGATAGAGGATCATAAGCTAATGATACATGCACAATATTAGACCTCCAGCTGTACCTCTCATACTACATGCAATATATGAGAGCTCTATGTACAACAAGTGATCGCTGGGGCGTGGTCAATTTAACGTCAGTGTCAGTGTCGCCATTTAAAACTTGGTAGAGGACTAATGGTAAATGCGTAATATTAAACCTCTAGCTCATGTAGTTGCAGAGAAGAAGATTTGTTTAAGATTTTCCTATACAACATTATATAAAACTGTGACTCCTGGGCCGAATTTCACCCCAGGGTCATCATTTGAACAAATTTGGTAGTGAACCATTAGCTGATACTACAGGTTATATATAAAAGCTCTGTATCTTGAGTTTTTAGAGAAGAACATTTTTCAAGGTTTTCCCTATGCCAACAATACATATTACCAAGTATCAAAGACATAAAGTGAGACAATCACATAAAATTAACTGAGGTTAAGTTACCTAACCAAGGTTAAGTTTGGGGAACATAAAGCAAAATATGACCTTGACCTTGGTATTTTTGTCGTTCAGAGATGTCCGCCAATGCCAACAATACATATGACCAAGTATCAAACAAAGAAATTAAAGTTATCAGAAAAAAAGTTAACTGAGGTTAACTTAACTAACAAAACTGATGA
The DNA here is from genome assembly GCA_037043455.1 of Cyrtodaria siliqua. Classification (NCBI taxonomy): domain Eukaryota; kingdom Metazoa; phylum Mollusca; class Bivalvia; order Adapedonta; family Hiatellidae; genus Cyrtodaria; species Cyrtodaria siliqua. Next base: position 16,722 of record JAWPHD010001211.1, read on the forward strand.
AGCAAAACATGACCTTGACCTTGGCATTTTTTGTCGTTCAGCGGTGTCCGACAATGGCAACAATACATATGACCAAGTATCAAAGACGTAAAGTGAGGCAATCACATAAAGTTAACTGAGGTTAAGTTACCTAACCAAGGTTAAGGTTGGGGACAATAAGCAAAATATGACCTTGACCTTAGTAATTTGTGTCGTTCAGTGATGTCCACCAATGCCAACAATACATATGACCAAGTATCAAATAAAATAAATGAGGCAATCACATGTATACAATTAACTGAGGTTAAATTACCTAATCAAGGTTAAGTTACCTAACCAAGGCTAAGGTTCGGGGAAATAACGCAAAATATGATCTAGACCTTGGTAATTTTGGCGTGATGATGTACCCAACAAAGCATTTGACAAAGTTTCATAAAAATCGAGTGACTGCTATGTCTCGCTACCCACTATCGTGGGCGAGACAAAAACGGTTATGGTCATTCAATTTATTACATCTTCCGTAAAACAAAGATATATGCCGACGTATACATGTCAACAACTACCTTTACATATGTCATGCCGTTTAAACTATATACATAAATCCTTTTGTTATTACACCTTAATTATCATTGACAAAGAATATTGTTTTCATTATCTAAACATACATAAGACAACAGAAGCATATATACAGCGACCAAGTCGTTATCTTAAGATGTCTTAACACTATATAGTAAGTTAAAACGACATATATTATAGAATGATCACATCATCTGTGGGGTATATTAAAGCTTCCGTATGTTTAAGAGATAAATTTGTTCATTGATAATACTTCAAAAATGGTGGGCATTCATCTTTAAAAACGCAACATTTGTGATTTTCGATTCATTTTAGTCCGCTGTGTTTTTTTCAAATCAAGATTGAATTTTTAAGTACACAAGTCTCTTTTCCCAAAGGTTAACATACAGCGATACACAATTGCATAATATTTGCTCTATTTCTTTCAGCTAAAATACATTTTGCACGAGGACTTCAATTCCACTCTAGAAATTTCAAAAACGACCAAGTGTTGCGTTTTCAAATGCACTGAGTGTTAATATATACTCTGTAAAAACAGTTTTGGACCATGGCAGTGTTCGAACCCGTACACTGGTCGCTGAACTTTGACATTCGACCATAACCCTTATTATCTCAGTTGATAATTCACAATAGATCAACAATCAACAATAATTATCGTTTAAATGAAAGTTTGCGAAAAAATAATAATCTTTTTATTGGTTACTCGAATGTGTCCGTAACTGTTACTTTTTATGGACTTTGCAAGATTTTTTACAGACCCTTTGTGTGTTCGCGATATTTTTTAAAATCAAAAATGAGATATAGGGTCCTATAAAAACCACAGCGTCCAAGCGCAAAGGTATAGTAGGTTCGCACTGTACTGCAAACACGGACTTGAAAATACATTGAAAGAGACAAAAAAACAACAGAAGTGGTGGTGAAGACAGGGTTACCGACTTTTAACGGTCAGTAGGCAATAAGGCCCACTGGTTAGCTTGAATCGATTTTATATGCGCACAATCCTCGCTATTATCCTGTCTTCAGCGCCCAAATGGACAAGACAGTGTAAACAAAACTACATCCCATCAAAAGGAATTCTCTAACAATAAAGTCCACATCCTGAGAAACTAACTAAAGAAACACATACAAAACAATAAAACATCTCGGGATGTATCCAGAATCGTACTGAACAACCATAGTAGTTGCAGCTAAAGAGAAAACCAATCTAGGGTACGACCAGAAAACCCGAGGGACGAAAGCTCATGCACCCACTTCCTTTAGTTGGGGTTTCAGTAGGTACAAATCTTGTTTGGCATTTAATGTTTCTGGTACCAAATTCACCGGGTAGGGTAGACCTAGGTTACTAAATAAGATACTTAAATTCTGTCTACTAGTTTTATTTTTATATGACTTTATATACCCTGGTCCAAAACTTTGTTTACCGAGTATAGATGCCGGTTTATTTGTTGATTAATATAAATCAAATTCTGTTGATTATACAATCTCATATCGTTTTAATTGTAATCTAACAGTCGAACTTGCAATAAACGTCTGCTTACACTGAACTTAAAATCGTGTTACTCTGCTGGTTTTATAGTAGGTTTCTAAATGAAACACATCACATATGATATCAAAACTATTTGCCTCATAATTAATCATTTTAATACATAGAGGATATTTGTTGTTTTGGAGTGAAGAACATATTTTATTTCATCGAGAAGTGCGAAAACTTTATATTTTCACGAATGCGAAGCATGAGTGAAAATATAAAAGTTTTCTAACTTCGAGACAAAACAACACATTTTCTTTTTATTTTATGATTTTACAGACAATTATTTAAGCAATTTCAGTAACTAAACCGTTTTACACACCTGGCTATGCGCCCTGTTCACGATGACGTAACGAAACGTTACATGACGTCACGTTTTTGAAACCTTTAACGTGATAGAAAGAAAATAATTAAATAAACAGTGGATTTTACGGTATAACAGTTGGAATATCTTGTGAGTCGTGTTACTGTGCATTTGTGTTGGTTGTATATTAAGAAAGTAGTCCCGGCAGCTACTATGGAAATAAAACTCTCTATTCCACAGTGTGAAATAACACTTTTATATTTCACTGATAAAATGCAGTATTTCAATGCTTATCATAAAATAGAACCGTATATGTTCTAGCTTTATGTGATGTATGTCATCAAATGTAAGATCGCATAAAATTGTTCGACGTAAGGTTAGTTTTTTATCGATATTCTAATTGAATTATAATGTCCACGTGCTAAACGGTTATTTTGAAGGGGAAAAGGACAGACATTAATATATGTTAAGTAAATTTAAGAAACCAAAGTATCGAATATAAGTTTGATAATGGCATTCAATTAAGTCGATATTACATCTTAATTAGGCATCAAGTGTACATAAGTATATTAATATAACAATGTTTTTATATTTAACACTTCACTCAATATAATGTAGGATTTACATTGGAAATAGTTAAAATACGTAAACAACTGGTACGCTATTTTAACGCTATTTGTAGCTTTCTCGTCCTTTGCAAGCATATACAAATCCACTATTATTATTGATTGAATGGAAATCTAAATGGGCCCATTTTGTGGCATTTTCCTCCACTATTATTTATGTCAGTACTATTTAAGTATATCTACATACTACTGATTTGCGCATTTTTTCTAGATTATGTTTTCAACACAATCTTCTAGATGTTACAGACTAGGCATGAGTGATGATTTTTGAAAAAAATTCGGATCATTATATTTGTATCTGAAAATATATATTCTACCGAGATTATTGCAACATTAGGTTTTCTGTATAGTACGTGTTAATACATCTGACCCGCTCAGCGCAGTTGGTAGCGAGGAAAGCTTATATTAGCAGTATTTTATAACGGATATTTCGACAATAAAACATATTTTAAAACATGTTTTACTGAAAAACAATGCGATAACCTGTTAAAAATTACATATAACATATAAAATGTTTTAATTTTACAATTTGCAAACTTTTTAAGCCGAAAATAACGTTTTATTTCATACCCCAGTCAACCCCGTTTTCATAACCCGGTTGGATGGGGTTTGAAAGTTAATACTCGGACCACGTAATGGATATAAAAGTGAGTAATTAGGAATTTTGTTCAGTATATATCTTGTACTCCTGAAGAAGGCGTAAAGCAGAAAACGCTCGAGTATCAATATTTAGCTATTGTTTCTATATTATAGCAGTGTAAAATGATAATTACTCCATAATTTTGCATTATTTTTGCACCACTGTTTTTTGTTTATTAAAGGTATTTTATTCTGTGTACGCTTTTTTCTCTGATACGAGAGGTGTTCGACTTATAACGAAATATTTGTGTCACTGAATCAAATATATTAACATTCTCGCCAAATATATTCATTTTAAGTCGTCTAATGATTGTTTCGATATAAAACATTATGACATGAACTATTATGTGCTTCCTAATTTTGCTGCATCCGTATTTTCTAAAAAGAGTAGAGAATGATGTTTTGAAGAAAAAATCTTTAATTATAAATATAAATGCAATACAAAATTTAAAGAAAAGTGTATAAATTGTCGTTTAAGGTTATAGTAGTCTGATATGTCCATGTATTAACGTAAAAAGTGGAATATGCATTGTTTGATATTTGTCGGTTATCACGATTTCAGCGAAAATTAACATGAAAATCGACTTCAAAAATGATTTTAATGTATTAGATTTCTTATAAGAAAGGAAATAAATCATATATAACTCAAGATTTAGGAGCAAAACACACACATTTGCATAGAATGAGGAAAACAATATTTATTTTGTTCAAAAATATCTTTGTATGGTATATGATAATACTGCAACAATAACTGTTCATTTTTTCTGTCTTACAAAATATGAATAAAATGACTATTTTTGTTAATTTATAAAATCAACTGTAAATTACGAGCGAATTGTCCTATTATCTTTCAATGTTTTAATATTGCGATAAAATTCGAACTTTTAATTCAACAGTTATACTTCTGTCTTAGAATAAAGCAAAACGATCATATTTAAATTGCCAACACAGTTTTAAACAATTATGGTAACTATCTATCTTCAGATACTGCAGTACCCCCTCTCGAGGAGTATATGCAGGTGCGTGTCAGTGCATGTTAGTGAGATAAAAGTAAAAGTGTGAAAGGAAAGGACAAAGTGTGTTGGAGTAAAGGATAATAGAAAGTATCATGTTTAGTAGTGTGATATAAGGTAAAATTGTTAAAAACAGTGTTTGCTGTCTAGGGCATGGAGTGATCTAGAGATCTTACCGCCACCTTGAATTTGTCTAAGGTTGGCAGCATATCCACGCTGGATGGAAGCCGGTTCCATTGAACTGCAGCCAGTGGAAAGAAAGAATACTTGTAGAAGTTAAAGTTGGTGTGCATTTGGCAGTATGAGAGTGGGTGGCTGTGTCGTGTCGGTCTGAGGGGTTGCTTGAAGTATGATGGGACATTAACTGCAACTAAGTCATTGTAGATTTTGAAAAACATGATTAGCCTGGTATCAGCTCGTTTCTGCTCGAGTGCTCTCCAACCTAGTGATTTTTGCATTTCAGTAACACTATCATAGGGAGAGAAATTGTTTAGTGTCCAGCGAGCGGCCCTTTGTTGGACCATCTCGAGCTTGTTTATGTTAGTCTGCGTTTATGGGCTCCAGGCTGTTGAAGCATACTCTAGCTGGGGTCTTACTAAGGTTTGTAACGTAGCGCTTCCAACGGATGAAATATACGCTGTTTCGCGTACGCCTTGGTGTTTGACCTAATATTTCTTTTCAGAAAGCCTAGAGTTTTATTAGCTGTGGTAGAGACTTTATCAATATGGTGGTTGAAACTCATATTTGAGAACTACGTGACACCGAGATAGTTCGCGTGATCAACGCTTTCAAGGGTTTGACCATGGAGGGAGTATTTGGTTAGAATATGGTTTCTGGACCTTTTGATGTGCATGACTTGACATTTGTCAGGGTTGAATTCCATATCCCACTTTTTCTCCCAAACTTGTAAGGTCCATTTGGAGAGTAGCGCCATTTTCTGGGTTAGAGATGGCAATATAGACTGCTGTATCATCAGCAAACAGACGGACCTGGGATTTGATATTTTCAGGGAGGTCATTGATATAGAGAAGGAATAGGAGAGGTAATACAGATCCGTGGGGCACCCCAGATGTCACGGGGACTTATGGGAGGATTTCCATCAATAATGACCGTCTGCGTCCTTCCAATTAAAAAAGCTCTAACCCAGTCGAGTGCCTTTACCTTGACTCCATGCATACGTAGTTCTGCAGTAACTTCAAGTGTGTCACCTTATCAAACGCTTTACTGAAATCTAGTAATATGAGGTCAGTCGACTTTTCTTGCGAAAGTTTTTTGACAAGGTCATCGATCAACTGCACAAGTTGGGTTTCGCAGGATCGGTGATCACGGAAACCATGCTGGAGGTCATAAAGTATATTTTGATCTTTGAAATGTTTAGATATATTTGAAGCAACTATGTGCTCCATAAGTTTTCAAAGAACGCATGTCAATGATACGGGTCTATAGTTGGCAGCACAGCCCTTGTTTCGCTTTTGAATAAGGGACATACCATTGCCTTTGACCACTCGGATGGGATAGTGCCTTGATCCAAGGACCGTTGGAAAATGACCTTTTATTATTGGCGCTATTTCGCATCTCAGTTCTTTTAGAACAATTGGTTTGATGGTATTTGGGCCAGCTGCTTTAGATGGATTAAGGAGAGCAAGTAATTTCAGTATACCATTTGTGGAGATAGTGATGTCGAGCATATTTGGGAATTTACATTTGTCTTCATTTGGGATTGTTCTGAAGTCAATTTTCCCATTGTCGGATTTATCGGAGACTACTTTTTGGCATAGCTTTCTCAAATCAAGGGGTGCAGTTGGGGAGAATACGGACTGAAACTGGGAGTTTAGAATATTCGCCTTGTCCTTGTTGTTGGTGAAAAGGGTACCCTTTTTCTCGAGTGGGCTGAATCTTCGTGAGTCCTGTTGTGAATTCTTCAGTAAAGAATATAGTTTTTTTCCTAGAAAATGTTGACTTATTAGTGTTATCATGTGTGTTGTTGGTGTTTATCCCTAAAATACCTCGGAGGTAGTTGTTGTATGCGTTTTTGATCTTAAGTTTGTGTTTTTAAATTTTGTAAATTAGTTTTTGTATTTTAGCTTCTTTGAAGTTTTTGTTTTTTTATATTAGCTGTCTCTTTTCCTTATGTGCCTTTTTATATCTTCAGTGATCCAGGGTAAGTTTGTTTTAGTACCTATAGTCTTAGTGGGGACAAACTTGGAAATGCCTGATTTTATATATTGTTTAAACTCTGTCCAGAGATCCTCGACCGATTTGTCATTTTGGTTGGTTACCACATGAACCGCAGGGGTACTCTGTACCTACGTTAGATTTAACATCTGCATATATTGTTAACAGTAGTAAGCTAATGTACGGTTTTTACTGTTATTTTGGACAGGTACATGCAATTTGGTGAGTTTGACAACGCTTGTAATAGTTATACAGTAGGTTGTACTAGATGAGAAGTCATTTGGGATAATACTGGGGCATGGTAGGTTGTTTCCAACGTTAGTACGGGGTCCTGGTTCATTTAAAACCCTGGTAAGCACTGAAACCAACAGCAACGGTAGTACAATACCTGTTATCATGACTGCAGCAAATGTAAAGAATCCTTCAAAATGGTGGGCGGTGCATGTATATTTCAAGGAACAAGTTCAAGGTCACAAGCGGGAAAATTTTACAATGGAAAATTTCCAATATTGGTGAATGTCTTAAAAAGACAACACATTGATGGCTCAAAGTCTGCCTGAAAATCAAGAATGGGTCTTTCTGCCAAGCCCTCTGTAGAAAATATGTTGTGTGAAAACACTGTTTTAAGTAGAAATAATGAAATTTAAGAAGAGCTAGAAATCAGCTGTTGGTTGTACGACGCATGCGCACAATTCTATGCAGTTAGTGGAATTATTTGTTTCAGGTAAAACTCATCTGTAACAAAAATGTATGCCTCGTTAAACGACTAATTTTAAAATGAAAGGAAAATGTTTATTTAATTTCTGAATTAGATTTACCCTTTTAGTTGTATTATATCAAAATTTCTAAAATTATTGTCCTGAAACTGTGATTTTTTAATAGGCGTTTTTGCACCAATATTTACATAATTTTATTTTATCCTTAAAAGTGCCAAACTTCAACAAGTTACCTTAATTGATGATTGCATTTTGACTGTTGTCCCTAACATTTGTTAAAACAGCAAATATTTATTTCTGAGTTTATTGTGACAGTATGAATTTTTCGTTTCAAAAACACACTTCATTCAGGTAGTATAGAATCATTTTTTCTGCGAGGTGTTGCACGTAGTGATACATTTTGCATGGAAAAATGTCCCAAATAATTTCACCGTTGAACAAATGTATGCTTATATGATATATCTTCAAGCCTGAAAAGTTTTAAAATAATCTAAAATATATGAGTTGAGAAAATTTAATTTAAACAGGAAATGATTCTTTACTACCAATGATTCTATACACCCCAAAGCACCGACTACTGGACGTCAAGAATCTCGGAGGGCCAAATGGATAGAAAGCTCGACCGGTTATCAAGATGTCCGTTGTTTTATCGAGAAGTGAGTCAACTTCATATTTTCACGAATGCGCAGGATGAGTGAAAATATGAGATTTTGATCATTTCGAGATGAAATAAAACATGTTACATGTATTCACGACACAGCAAATATTCTTTTATTTTTTACCATGTAATTAAGAAATAATAAATACGTACTTTAGCACGAGTGATTTAAATACTCGCATCCGAACAACTAACTGTATTTTACTCACCGATAAAATACAGGTACGTATTTATTATTTCGATTCTAACACAACAATAACCCCATTGTTTACGCTATTGTGGGGGCACTATATATTATCTCGGAGGTCAAGGTAATCAGGCTGCTATGTTTACTGGCTGTTCCATTGGCCGCCCCCGTATGCAAAGTTCTGCGCGGTACAATATGTTCAAACACACTACCAAGTGACTTCAGTCCTACGTACAAGGTACAGATCAGACCAAAAAACCCAGAAATTCATTGCTATCATAAACATTACCAGTACTGTTATTCCCCCAGCAGGTCGTCCAGATAAACACTTGTTAATGACCATGATAAATTGCCTGGACAGCATTGCCCAGCCATGTTTTATTACTGCTGATTGATAAGCATCCACAGAGTTGAGTGTGTTATGAGATGATACTGAGACTTGATTATGAAACCAGAGATCTGAGGTAAATAGTTACATTCTGACAACAAGTTAAAAGATGTTATAAAGCCAAGAGGGCGACTGGACATCTATGACATTACAGGCATGCTGACACTCTTTGAAAACAGATATTTGGACATCAATATCGGAACTAAAGTAGCTTTGGGACTTTGTATCGGAGGGAATGACTTTGTTCCAAAATTACACCAGATTTCCCATGAAAAAGTCTTGACCCTCATTATAAACAATCAAACCTTCAGGGAAAACCTCTTTATATTTGACGGAGCAAAAGTTCTACTAAACCAGAAATACTTTACACAGCTTTTCAAAACTATATACTGTCCCAAAAAATACCAGAGCTCCATAATGTCGTATCAAGATATCAGAGCACTGACAGTTGGAAAGACAGAAGTGAAATCTGCAAAAGGTGGTTTTCGAACCAATGACCCAAGAAAATGGCTACCGCCTGAATCTGCCATCGAGCGACTTGGTGAACTTGTACACTTACAAATAGTGTATCTTGAAACTGTTGGGATACATGACGCAGTAACTCCCAATTTCTTGAAAAGTTACTGCCTTTTCAAAAACTCTTCAAATGAGATAGAGTATAACAAAGTCGATACGATGAAATGACCAATTACTTAGATGTAATATAACATAACATGTCATTGTTACGGGACTTGTAAAGATAAAGGACCCGCATCCCATTTTCTCAAAATACCCCCAGGCCCCGCCACAAGGAAATTGCAAATCCTTAATATACGCCCCCTGTAGATACATATACAGGGCATAGATGCATGTATAGTTGATGTATAGTTGACTTGTATTTCGTTACAATTGCCCACAATCTTCATTAGTGCATTGCTATACCTATTTTAACACTTATCAATTCATATCCTCCAACAAATGGAACATTTTAGATCCGCCCATGCAGATACATTATAGATACATGTATAGTGTGTGTCACATTGTCTTCTTTCACTTACCCAGAATCTTGATTAGATGATTAAATTGAGCGTTTTACATGTGCTCATAACTAAAATATTCAAAAATCTTAGATCCACCCCTGCATATACGTTATAGAATCATACAAAGTGTATGTCATATTGTCTTTTTACTTACCAAAAAGCATGATCATGTATGTGTATTTAATACATGTAACTTTATTTGTGATTGCTTTATTTAACACTTCAACAAGTCATATCTATAGAATACAGAATAGTTTGTAAAATATGACAATAGCAAACAAACATATAGTCAATGAGCTTAAAAACACTTCGTGTATATAGTTTCAATATCATTTACATGCAACAGTTAAACTAAGGTCTCGACCTTTTAAATTGTCAAAAACACAATAATCGATTTTGAGAGTTTCATTTGATGAAGTGAATATGAAATGATTTATACCCACAACTGATTTTAATATAAGATATTAAAGGGACACATGGCAATCTTGTTGAGTTTTTATCAAGCATTAAAATTGGCGATTCAATTTATTAATAAAGAATCATTTGACTTTAAACCTGCTTGCATATAAGTCAATACAATTTTGAGTTTTCAATTTATCTTTTTATATTTTCATAGGTTAAAATATATTATTGGTACAATATAATCAACAGTTAGTGATTTGCAAAAAGAGTTTTCTTTATACTCTTCTCATAATTAATATTAATAATTGAACAAATGCAAGTAATGTAGAAAAACTAATGGGACACCGCGAGTTTAAAAAAAAAAGATTGCCGTGTGTCCCTTTAAACTTTGATATAATCTGTTGTTTCTGATGGTGTTTTTAAGCCCTCGAGTATATAATTATATTGATGTGGTTAAATGAGGGTTATATATATTGATGTGGTGAAATGAGGGTTATATATATTGATGTGGTTAAATGAGGGTTATATATATTGATGTGGTTAAGTGAGGGTTATATATATTGACGTGGTGAAATGAGGATTATATATATTGATGTGGTGAAATGAGGGTTATATATATTGATGTGGTGAAATGAGGGTTATATATACTGATGTGGTGAAATGAGGGTTATATATATTGATGTGGTTAAGTGAGAGTTATATATATTGACGTGGTGAAATGAGGATTATATATATTGATGTGGTGAAATGAGGGTTATATATATTGATGTGGTGAAATGAGGGTTATATATATTGATGTGGTGAAATGAGGGTTATATATATTGATGTGGTTAAGTGAGGGTTATATATATTGATGTGGTTAAGTGAGGGTTATATATATTGATGTGGTTAAGTGAGGGTTATATATATTGATGTGGTGAAATGAGGGTTATATATATTGATGTGGTTAAGTGAGGGTTATATATATTGATGTGGTTAAGTGAGGGTTATATATATTGATGTGGTTAAGTGAGGGTTATATGTATTGATGTGGTGAAATGAGGGTTATATATATTGATGTGGTTAAGTGAGGGTTATATATATTGATGTGGTTAAGTGAGGGTTATATATATTGATGTGGTTAAGTGAGGGTTATATATATTGATGTGGTTAAGTGAGGGTTATATATATTGATGTGGTGAAATGAGGGTTTTAAGTATATATATTGATGTGATAATGAGGGTTTCTAAATATGCATGCACATTATGTACATCAATAGATTTATACTATATTACTACAAAGGGTACTTATTTTTGATAATGTTATAATTACTGAGAACTGTCAAAGATTTGACAGCAAAATATAATTATTAAAAATACAATCTAAGTTGTTGTATACTATTAGTAAGTAAAACAATATTTTTCTCATTTTACAGCAACTGATACAATTTCCATTTGTATTAAATAAGTCTATGCTAGTAACACTATATAGGTTTACCACCACCAATTACATGTAAACCTCCGAGGTGTAGTCGAATGTAGTTCCTATAATAAAAAGTAATCCCTCCTTTTTCGATGGAAACGGGCATTATAAGTAGGGGAAAACTGCCCATTTCTATTCGATTTGGTGGTTATATGTATAAGAAGAGTATTAATAGGTTTTACTGGATCACTGAAGAACATTTTCGAAATTTCGACTCTATGCTTACACTTTGTGAGCAATGAAAACAGTCGATCAATAAAAACAGCTGTACCCTTGACCTGTTTAGTAAACAAACAAGAACTTTCTTACATGTCTTGTGACCCCACGTTTTCTGGGGATTTTTCAAGTGGAAAAATAGTTTTCTATATGAACATTACACTGCTGCATTATCCATACTTGAGTTGAATTTGCAGCAAATCATTAATATGTGACACTTTAACATTGGTGCCTATGGGGAAAATAATTAGTGCTTTCATACCTATATAAAATAAACTGAATTTTCATCAAGTACATTGTTTTATTTCATGATAGTGTCCATTTATACTCGATCTTATTGTTCTGCTGCAGAATGAGCCTCTCAGATATGCCAGCTGTTCCACATTAGCACTGGCTACTTTTATTGCAGTTAATTTGTTAGGGGTCATTAAAAGGCTGCTACCTGGTGAGTTTGTAACTGTATCATGATTTTATCTCTGGCTCCTATAGGAGCTGATTTTGTATCTTGTGGGGGTGACTGTCTTCATGTAACGTAGCGCTTCCAACGGATGAAATATACGCGGGGAATTAATGGAACAGCTGTATTTTATCGTGGAATAACATACAGCTGTCTCTCTTCTTCGTGTATGATGTGGTTGTTATTTTTAATTCAGCATAACTTCTAACATACTCTATTGATTTCGGTAAATTACGACTCATATTATCAATTATTTCCAATCCATTGATATAGTTTTCATAAAAATCTTCTAACAAATGTTGTTTCCGAAATCGAAAATACCGGGCAAATTGATGTCTCTACGGTAATGTACTCTAAAGTACTGTTATTGACAACAATTACTCAAATACTTGATAGATTTTTAAAAAACTACACCCCATTTATTTTAGAAAATGTGTATGTTTACATTTTTAAAAAAGTTTTCCGAGCAGTGAAAAAAACACTTTTATTTCACATTTAAAAATCAGTATTATATATATTATTCAAGTCGTACTGTATAAATGCTTTGGTTTGATATAACATTTAATCTTATTTAAACTGAATGACAGTAATTTATAATTTAATTACGGCAACATTGACTATTTGACTTTAATAATGGACACTGTAAGACATTAAGGAAATGTATTACATGAATTCATATTCCATAGAACAGAATTTGTTATAATAAAAAACAAAAACTTGCTTTATTTATTGTTATGGCAAGTTTGTCAAGCATATACTTGTATTTTATTAATCGACTTAACTAGTGAAATGGTATAGTCATGATAGTAGGACATAAGATATTAGCCATATTAACTGTGCACTTAGATCACTCCTACAGAGCCGCTGACGCTTTCTATCGATAACTGCCTAATACACAATCAGTGTCTTTTCAAATAATTCTTGGAATCAAAATTGATCAACGCCTAAAGTGAGATGTTCAAATAATCAATGTCTAAAATCATATACCAAGTAAATTCACTCGTTTAAGACGAATATCTAAATATTTGACACTTGATATGAACATGCTATTCTTCATTCCTTATGTTTGCTTCCAGTATTTGATTGGATATATCCGCTGGATTACTTGTAATACATCAAATGTTACAAAGGTTGTTACTTTACAAAACCATTTTGATAAAACCTTTACATACACCTTATACAACCCCCGTGTGGTTGCCGGGGTAGAATACAACCACTGCAAACACACCGTCACATGCAGAGGGGTAGGACCCCCCCCCCCCCATTCATATTCATTTTGTAATTTTTTGTTCATGCTCATTAAAGGTCTTCATCATGACCCCTGCATTGTTTCAGGTGCCATCTCGCTCACATCACTAAGAGCAGTGGCAGAAAAACAATAAACGTGGCTCCAGCGTAAATGGAGTTTTTACGATAGAATTTGCAGCAACTGCAGTTCAGGGTGAGAAGGTTCTAGACCCATTTTCCATATTTTATCTCGATGTACATGGAAGATAAGCCTGGCATGTTCATGCCTGTTAGGCGCCATATAACCTGTAATGTGTTGGTGCGCCTTAAAACCCCAATTCAATTCAATTCACACCTTATACAAATCTTTTAATGAGATAAATTGAATGTCATTTAAAGATGTAAATTTCAAGTAAGTGTTTAAGTTTATAAAGCAATTCATATCCCTACACCAATATACATAAGTAAATTTAGGATCATCCATAAACAAGACATTAAACTTTCTAGAACTAAGTCGATGTTTAAAACAATATTTTACATTTATTATCACGCGCACGTGGAATTAAAATATATGGACTTCTGTTTCTATTGATGCTTTCAAATACAATTATAAAATATTTATGTTTCAAAATAACATAAGAGTAAATGTAAGTGTGTGTAAAGCGTATTAATAGTACTGTTAACAAACCACTTGTTTAACATAACAATAATTCTAAGTAATTGTTTGTGGTGAGAGCCATAAATAACATCAGCAATAAAGCAAACAGTGATGGGGTATTGTAACCAAGCTGACCACATGTACCTGGGTCAACACTTAAATAAAGCCTTCAGTAAGTGAAGACTATTTTATGAACGGTCTATAGGAGACAACGTGGTATTGAAACTACACGGTTAAACGTTAGATATTTGTGTTTTATTTTAAAAATAAATACTTGTCTTTGCTTACCGGTCAGTCTTTAATTCTAGTAATTCAATGTATGGTTTGGCACCTGCACTCACAATTACGTAGATTTGAATGGTGAAATCTACAACACATACATTAACATGCCTTTAAACATTAAGGACATATATAGAAATACTTACACATGGTCTCGCCTATATACCACCTGTTCATAGCATAAAACTCCATCAAGGCTACAGGTTGGCAGATCAGCAGGACACACAGGTCAGCGATACTTAGCGAAAATAGGAAGTAGTTTGTTGGATTTCGCATCGCCCGAACTCTGCATACTACCACAATGACTAAAGCGTTGCCAAAAACTCCAACACAAAATATGATACAATTTAACAGCGTCACACCGACGAACAAAAATCTTGACACGTCTTGAAAATGCTCGGGCTCGCCTAATCCTGATGTGTTGCATGCAACCACGTTAGGATCTCCATTGTGTCTCTGACAACAACTTAAGTTGAACTTTTCTTGAAATTCACACATTTCTGTCGCCGTTACATTATTCATTATGTAGGTTATATCTATTGTTCGTACTAGTCCAATGCGCCTGCTGCTCTCTAAATAACTGCGTATATTAAGTATCCTCTCTGCTGCTGCACATACAGTAAGACACACATATTATCGGAAATTCTACAATATGAAACACGCTGTTTAAATACCATAAAAACGGTAACTGAACCTGACAAAACTTAATTAGTCATAGTTATGCTTTTATCAAAATTAGTTTTTTCTGAAAACTGCTAGTGTAACATATGAATGACTTATAAACTGTTGATTTCTTGGTATAGAAACTAAATCAAGTATGTATATTGGATGAACTTCATGTGACATTTATCGATTTGTGTGGGTGTACAAAGGACGTTGTATTGACTACAGAAGGTTCAACTGATGCATATATGACCTATATAATTATATATTTCTGTGTTAATTATTTTAACAAAGTAATATCAATTTCCCGAATGTTCTTTATTACTTCATGATACTGTGTATATATTTGTTTTCGTCGTATATACAATACATATATAGAGTTTAATTAACATTGTTGAAGTGATACGGGAAATAATTCCCGAGTGAGGAAGATTCTAGCGATATAGAAACGAGTGCGTATTCGCACGAGTTTCTATATCGCAAGAATATTTCTCACGAGTGAATTATTTTCCGTATCACGACAAAAATGTTAATTAAACTATGTAATATATATTCTGTGATGAATTTCTTTCCAGTCGTCTTTTGACACAAGTATTCATTCTTCTGTCACTCCTTTGGCGACAGCGCGGAGTAATATCATGACGTCAATTCATGACGTAATATCGTGACGTCTATCGTTTAGTTCATAACATTTGGCTACTGTGCTATATTGCACACTGGGCGAGATAGCACAGTAGAGGACGGGATATGTTATAGATTTTCTCAAACTGGGAAATTTCTATAATTCATCACAGAATATATAATATAATAAAATAGCTAGCATGGTTAATTTGTACATTCAAATCACTAGTGCAAAGTCTATTCGGAGCATTGGAAATATTCATACCTTGCTGCCATCTACACATTCAAGGCAACCAGTGTGTCCAATATAAACAACCTCCTTCAACAGGTGTAGAAAGAGTTTGTGTTACAAAGTAACAGTAAGAATGCAAGAAAATTTCACAAATTTAAACAACCTCCTTCAACAGGTGTAGAAAGAGTTTGTGTTACAAAGTAACAGTAAGAATGCAAGAAAATTTCACAAATTTAAAAGGAAAAACTGTGGCATGGCGGATGACTGTAAAGTTAGGTGCCAGTTTGCAGTTCGTTATTCGAATTGAACGTTTAATATATGCATTTATTTACCTAATAATGATTAATTTGGCGTGTGTTCACAATTCGATTAAAATTGGATATTATCTGTCCGCCTTGTTGTTTATATGGACATTTTATTGGGCACATCAAATTAATCGTTATTAGATAAATAAATCATATATTAAACGAACTGCGAACTGCCAACTGGCACCTAACTTTACAGCTATCTTTGGCGTTAATGTTTTATTGGGTGAGTTTGACCCTTTGACCTAGATACCATAAACCCTGGGTCAGACCTTCGTTGTTATTTAAACATCATATGTAACCACTGTGGTAATTATGAACACCATCGTTCAACTATCAAATGTAGTAATGGTTTAGGATGAGGAAAATAACGTTTTTGCGGAACTACATATGACCGTGTGTACATTGAAATTATAGTAATTCTGCAGACACCAAGGAATGCAACTTGTGCGCACTTTGACAACTACAATGGCTGTGAACTAGTAAGCATTTAATTCATTAATTTAAAAACTATCCCTGCATTTACAAGTTTTAAGGAAATGTCTGTCCTTAACTGTATTCCTTTGGACAATGAATATGACAAATCGATATAATTAGTTTCGCCTGAAGACAGGTCTAACGATAATAAACAATTTGTACTATGGTTATTAATGTCAGTGGTGTTGATGTGTATTAATTGCTGACAATACTTTGCATTAGTATTGAAATACGCTTCATTAGTATTAACATTTATATAGTATAAGCTGCATTAGTATTAACATTTATATAGTATACGCTGCATTAGTATTAACATTTATATAGTATACGCTGCATTAATCATGAATACAAAGCTGAAGTAACTGCCAATGTGTTAATGTGTTATTGACGACAGTACAGCTGTAAGGTTGTATTAATGTCTACAGTCGAGGTTCTAATTTATATATTTCAAAATGAACTACAAACATGCATACACACACTTACTTGCTATTACTTACTTACTTATTCGTTAAGGTTATATTTGTTTTTCTTTTTAGCTATACATTATACACCGTCGGAGAAAAATATATTAAAATATAATAAAATAAACAAATAGACGATAACGATAGGACATAAGTCAGATATACACAAAAGACGCTGTCTGACATAATTTATGCATACAAAAGACGCCACCGGAGAACTGTCAATTATACATGCACACTGACGCCGCCTGAGAACAGTCAATTATAGTAGCTATCCCGTCAACAAAGCCAAAGTTTACAACATCTAACCCTACTGGCGATGATGTGTATATACTATACATATAACGTTATAGACCCAGTATACGAGTAAACGGCTGTAACCAGCCAGGCCAAACCCAAAAACTAGAGCGTCGAATTAAGAGTTACCAACAAATAATTCGTTTCCCGCATATTCGATCACGGTTGTTTTTAGAATCCGTGAATAAACCTTTACTTTTAATCGACACATATAATATTATTATATGACCTGAACATGTGGATATAAGTTTGATAAACGGCTTTGTAATTTGTCGTTATTTGGCGGGTAAGTTTCTTTAAACAATTATAATTGAGACGCTGCCGGAAAACTGTTAAACTGTTAATTATGCATACAAAAAGTCACCGAGGTAAAACACCATATAAGACGCTACCGGAGAACAATCAGTTATTATCGTAAATTTGGCAAATAATGCCCAGTATTCAGTGGTGATTATTTAAGTAGTCATTGGAGACTCGAGTTACTTGTTTCAGAGTAAATAAACTAAACTTTCCCTTCCAAGGCGGTATCCCTATTGTCCACCCTTTTGTGCTTGTGATGTCTTATCTTGTATTTTATTCATCTTTAAAGTTGTTCTTTGTTTGTCTGTCTGTTTATGGTTGACTGTCGTCTTTGAAGCTATTTTTCCTGTTCGATTTGTATGTCTACTTTTTCATTTGCATACCGTCAAACTGTCAAAAACACATGCAACGCACTTTTAAATTGCTAAACTTGCTAAACTAATACCCGGTATTCATGTATGCTTTTTTAAGTATTTAATTGAGATTGGGGTTAATTGATATTACAGAGTTTCTAAAAACTTAAACATTTCATTTGCATCACCATCAAACTGTCAAAAACACACGTGGCACACTTTTTGTAAATTGCTAAACTTCATTTGCCGCATGGCAAATTAATACCCGTCATTCAGTGGTGCTTTTTAAGTAATAGTCAACTGAGACTCGCGTTAATTGATGTTACAAAGTTCTGCAAATTCGATCGATGTTTAGGTCCACATGAATTCCTCATGAATTCTGTCAAAACTGTTTGTTAATCGGACAAACAATTATATAAAAAATGTGTGTGTACTCCAAAGATGTATAGTGTCATCATTCGCTAGATCACAGTATAGTCTGGAACATCGTATGTGTAGTCCCATCGTTCGCTAGATCACAGTAGAGTCTGGACCATAGTATGTGTATTCCTAAGGTTCATAGTCAAATCGTTCGCTAGATTACAGTAGAGTCTGGACCATAGTATGTGTATTCCTAAGGTTCATGGTCACATCGTTTGCTAGATCACAGTAGAGTCTGGACCATAGTATGTGTATTCCTAAGGTTCATAGTCACATCGTTTGCTAGATCACAATAGAGTCTGGACCATAGTATGTGTATTCCTAAGGTTCATGGTCACATCGTTCGCTAGATCACAGTAGAGTCTGGACCATAGTATGTGTATTCCTAAGGTTCATGGTCACATCGTTCGCTAGATCACAGTAGATTCTGGACCATAGTATGTGTATTTCTAATTTTCATGGTCACATCGTTCGCTAGATCACAGTAGAGTCTGGACCATAGTATGTGTATTCCTAAGGTTCATGGTCACATCGTTCGCTAGATCACAGTAGAGTCTGGACCATAGTATGTGTATTCCTAATGTTCATGGTCACATCGTTTGCTAGATCACAGTAGAGTCTGGATCATAGTATGTGTATTCCTAAGGTTCATAGTCGCATCGTTCGCTAGATCACAGTAGAGTCTGGACCATAGTAGGTGTATTCCTAATGTTCATGGTCACATCGTTCGCTAGATCACAGTAGAGTCTGGACCATAGTATGTGTATTCCTAAGGTTCATAGTCACATCGTTTCTAGATCACAGTAGAGTCTGGACCATAGTATGTGTATTCCTAAGGTACATAGTCACATCGTTTGCTAGATCAAAATAGAGTCTGAACCATAGCATGTGTATTCCTAAGGTTCATAGTCACATTGTTCTCTAGATCACAGTAGAGTCTGGACCATAGTATATGTATTCCTAAGGTTCATGGTCACATCGTTCGCTAGATCACAGTAGAGTCTGGACCATAGTATGTGTATTCCTAAGGTTCATGGTCACATCGTTCGCTAGATCACAGTAGAGGCTGGACCATCGTATGTGTATTCCTAAGGTTCATGGTCACATCGTTCACTAGATCACAGTAGAGTCTGGACCATAGTATGTGTATTCGTAAGGTTCATGGTCATATTGTTCGCTAGATCACAGTAGAGTCTGGACCATAGTATGTGTATTCCTAAGGTTCATAATCACATCGTTTGCTAGATCACAGTAGAGTCTGGACCATAGTATGTGTATTCCTAAGGTTCAGTCACATCGTTTGCTACATCACAGTAGAGTCTGGACCATAGTATGTGTATTCTTAAAGTTCATAGTCACATCGTTCGCTAGATCACAGTAGAGTCTGGACCATAGTATGTTTATTCCTAAGGTTCATAGTCACATCGTTCGCTAGATCACAGTAGAGTCTGGACCATAGTATGTGTATTCCTAAGGTTCATGGTCACATCGTTTGCTAGATCACAGTAGAGTCTGGACCATAGTATGTGTATTCCTAAGGTTCATGGTCACATCGTTCGCTAGATCACAGTAGAGTCTGGACCATAGTATGTGTATTCCTAAGATTCATAGTCACATCGTTCGCTAGATCACAGTATAGTCTGAACCATAGTATGTGTATTCCTAAGGTTCATAGTCACATCGTTTGCTAGATCATGGTAGACTCTGAACCATAGTATGTGTATTCCTAAGGTTCATATTCACATCGTTCGCTAGATCACAGTAGAGCCTGGACCATAACATGTGTATTCCTAAGGTTCATAGTCATATCGCTTGCTAGATCAAAGTAGAGTCTGGACCATAGTATGTGTATTCCTAATGTTCATAGGCGGGAGTTGTACAGTACTGGTTCTACCCAGGAAAAGTGGGTGGTCTGACAATCGACCGTTATATATAAGCTTACATGTGTTGAAAATTACGTAAAACACCAGACAAACAAACAAAACCCATCGTTCGCTAGATTACAGAAAGGTCTGGACCATAGTATGTGTAATAGTCCCATCGTTCGCTAGATTACTTTATAATCTGGACCATAGTATGTGTATTCCTAAGGTTCATAATTAAAGGCGGCTAAACCCATCAAAACATGTCTTACTTATTTAAAACGATGTCTCTTGTCTCACGATTTAACAAAACAACAGTCCATTCACAGTCCATTCAATCACTCATACATTCGAAATAATCTTTCCTAATTTAACAATTTCTGGCTCTTACCTATTGCTGTTTTCGTATGCGCCCTATGCAGGCCATTGTACCACGTGACATCACTTGAAATAATCGGCTTGCAGTGTACGATTTAATATCAGGTGACGTCATTCTACGACGTCAACCACTCGGTGAGCCTTCACTTCACGCGCATATATAACGTTGATTTTAACGGAATAAAATGATACTAAATACTTTTTTTTTGCTTTTTTTTTTTAAATAATTTTAAATACAAATGGTACAAGAGAAAGCAAAACACACAATAGCAATATGTCGTTTGCAAGTCTTTGCAAGTCGAAATGTTTACTGTCAACATGTGTAACACGCGGTCAAACTGTATAGTTATGTGTGGTTAAGGTGACCAACTTTTGAATCGCCTAACGCTTGCCAGAACTGATCGTAAATAATAATGTTCGCACATTTGGAGTTACAGTAACTCTGTTTCAGAGAGATTTTTCAAGTTTTCGAATTCACGCCGAACAGTTTTATCTGCATGTAACTCATCATTTTAAATGAAGACTCGGTCCAGAATATTCACATCGCCATGGCGTTATATCACCTGTAATGTTGGTTGATGCAGTAAACCCCAACTTAATTTGTAATAGTTAATTCGAAAAATGTATTAATTATTTTACGTAAAATGAACTGAATAGACATTTTTTCAAGATAATAATTTCAAGAAAACGGCATTTGCTTCGAAACTATGTATCTGGTTGATAGGATATATATATATTGGAAGTAAAATTTGTAAACCAATTGGGATATGTGGTGAAGGTGTTTTAGACACGTTACTGCAATAATATAATTTCCGAATGTATCTATTTCCGAATGTATCTGTAGACGATGCATTTGGGACTCAGTCTGTGTATTTAAGCCATGCAAACACCGTAGAGCAATATTTTTGAACGTGTGGAAATCTACATTGAAGGATATATTTATGACGATAAATATAATTTGATATAAAAAGGTATATATATTTAAAGGGCACATACTAGTCATTAGGTATACAATTATATTGAGTGTTGAAATTAATACCTACATTCGATGTATGCTTTATTTTAAAGGGACACACACATAACATTTGACTTCAAGGACTAGATAGCCCGTGGGGGCTCCATGGAATATATAGCCTCTGTAGATAGCCTCTGATGACTCCATACCCTAGACAATCTATACAAATCCCAGCGACGAGACACCATAAGGGGACTCCAGAGACTAGATAGCCTATGGGTACCTCAGTGATCAGAACATCTCTGGGGACTTCAGGAACTGGACAATATATGGCGATTTCAGTGGCATCTTAGAACTCCATGGACTAGACAACCTCTGGGAAACCAAGGTCTGGACACCTGTAGGGACTGCATGCTCGTGATGGCCTCAAGGAATTTAAGGGACTCGATAGCGTCTTAGAACTACAGAGACTCGACAACATCTGGAGACGTCCGGGTCTTGTCAGCATACAGGGAGATCAGTGATTAGATGATCTTAACATTACAAGCACTTGACAACCCCCAAGGACGGGAGAATATATAGGGACACCGAGGACTTAATAACGTCTGGGGACTCCAGATACTAGACTTGGACTTCAGGAACTAAAATACTTCTGGCGATTCAGGAACTAAATAGCCAATGTGACACCAGGACTTGATCATCGCTGGGAGTTCAAGAACTTGATAGGCTCTGGGGTCTCCATTTACTTGACATCATATAGAGACTTCACGGATAAGATAACCACTAAGTACTCCAAGTGCTATAAAACTTCTTGGGATTACATAGACTAGACAATCACCCCAGTGACTAAATATCATATGGCGATTTAAGAGACTTGACAAACTCTGGGATTTCCAGGGAATAGACAACCTCTAAATAACTCTATGGACTATGCAACATCAAAAGAACCTATACAAGAACGTATGGCTTAGTGTTGTTTTCTTAGGGTGACATTCGTGTGATATCCATTTGTGTTTATCTCTAATCGAGATATCTAGTTTGATCTGGCGACTGTGTTTCAAACTGCTGTTGGTTTTACAATTCTCTACACTTTAGTTAAGCAATGTAATATTTAAAACACCGTGTTGAGATAAAAAAAAAAAAGAAAAAAAATCATTTAGAATTGTACTGACACCTCACAAACTAACTGTTTTAACTGGTGTTTTATATGCATATATGTCTCTAATACATGCTGTTCGAAACAAAATTCAAACGAAATTTCAGTAGTTATTTAAACTAACTATAACGCCAAACATGTATTATATGTAAACACGTTTACATTGGGTATCAGCCAACAAAGGTCAATATATATTATCTACAATTACTGTCATACGCTATGTTTATAAGCAATATAAACTGTCAAACCTGGCATGTCACTTATCTATATTTGTTTCCCTAGACGCTATGTTGTATTAAATTAAGTTGCCAACACGAACATGATAAGCGTTTTACTGCTATGTTGCGGCTGTAAAACATCGCATCGACTACAGATATGTAGTGCTATCATGTACTGGTCCTTTTAAGGCAGAATACCGCTTAACCGGAGCCAGGAGCGTGAGAGGTGTTGGAATTTATAGTATATCTCATGAACAAACTCAAACCGAGTCTGCTACTTTTCTCTCTTGTTACTTCCAAGAGATCTTCTTTTCAGTATGTACTGACTTATGTAACTACGGGTGTATTTATCGCATGTTGGTAAGTGCACATTATCAATACCTCATTCACGTATATTTTCAACGCATGTTGGTGAATGTTAATCGCACATTCTGACAACACTGTTTTGAATCACCTCGTCTTAGTAAATAAATGTGTAACTCGCGCAAAAAAAACGTGTTATAATGAACCCAGTTTAACACTATATTTGAGTAAAGGGACTATCAATAATTATAAAATCATTTATCTCCTAAAAAACATAACGCGATTTACATTCTCTCTAGACAACGCATAGGCACCCCGCGATCACTAAACAATTGAGAGCATTTTTCAATTATGTATCCTGGAACATTGAATCAGTTTTTTTCTAACCCTATTGACACATGAAATAACGTGTTCTTGCTTGTAAAGCTCACGTGGGTTGAATACACATATAAACTGGTAATACACTTCACATAATTGATATTTATAGTAACTATAAGTGGGTGCTATAACAAGATTAATCATTAAGGAATAGGGGTTAATGTATTTCAAACGACACTAGTCAGTTTCGTTCGTTATTAAATGGTTTCATTTGATACTGTTTCAATGCGTTTCACTGTTTGAAAATATTCACTAAACGAAATGGAGTTTTACTATTTAAAAAGATATATTGTATGATCTGTGTTTTTACTAAACTATTTCAAAAGACACCAGACGGTTTCGATGGTCATTAGATGGTTCCAGTTGATACCCATTGAAATGTTTCATCGTTATGAAAATGTTACAGTATGGTTTAGTATAGTATGTGTATTCCTAAGGTTCATAGTCACATCGCCCGCTAGATTACAGTATAGTCTGGATGTGATGTGCTTTAATGTTAATATTCCCGTCGCCTACTGAAGAAAGTATACTTTCTGTGATTAAGTGGCATAATTCATTTTTTTTATTTGTCTGGACGTTACATAGAAAGTGAAGTTATTATCTGTTATGGCAATAGTTTTTATCAAATCCAATCATATGGAGTTGCCTTAATATAAATAAATTGTACAGATTTCTTCAAATCTGACATTATGTATTATATATATGTAAATATATTGTTTACGACAATCAAGCTTTTACAAGAGCGTAGCGTGAGCGGTAGCTAGCATATTTCACTACCGCTCATGAACAGTCTCAATAAAACCGAGACTGCAATATTTCGTATGTGTCGTGCTCGGCCGTTTCCAAAGGTCCATTATCATACTCTTTTTTAGGCTATTCTCTGCAGCCGTCATTTCATATCTCCCCCGCCCTCTCCACTCCCACACACACTCATATGCGGTTACCGAACAAGCCATCTCAGACCCCCACTACCCCGCCCCAGTAACCCTTCCATTAATGCAGCAATCAAAATGGACATTTCATACTGCAACAAAACCATTCTTACTAATATCAGGTGCGGGCTCATGATGCAATTTTGTTGATTAGACTTTTAAACATAGTTTATTTCCACGTTGAGTAGCTCGTCAACACAAATCTGATGGCATGTTTTTTTGTGTTTTGTTTGTGTTTTTCTGCGAGTGAGTGAATTCGAAGGAAAAAAGAAAAGATCGCTCCTATCGAGTGAAGGACTTATCAAAAAAGGGGAACTCGCACACAAGGGCTGTTAGTTTATGATTCAATTTGGTCTCGAAATAGCGAAGCGCCTCCAATATTACAACGAGTTGTCGAACCTTTCATATTCTCCTCTGGTTTTTTTCGCCGCATTTCGATATACAATGTATTTTCACTGTCAACAGATAATTATGTCCAATCGGAAAGAAATTGTTACACAAATAACAACAAGGATGAATCAGCTATGAAAAATGTTGCTGCAGCTTCCTTTCTCAGAAATTCAGTTTAAAATAAATTTGGAAAATTATATGCCTGTAATTAACGCAGCTAGATTTCAATATTACGAAATTAATCAATAATCGTGTCCATTTAAATTTAAATCTTAATATTCCACTCAGTTTTACTAATATCGTATGAAATCAACCTGACAACTAAACAATACGTCTCATATTACAAGAAGGAAAACGTAAATTCTCTTTCACGATGATAAGGGACCGCCGTGTTCCTGGGCATAGAAAGTCGATAGTTAAAACAGGGCATGGTTCCCGAACTTATATGTATCCTTCTCCTCTGTGGCCACAGAGGTGGCTCGAAATATCCTTAAACAGCGTGTTGACGAGCTCCTAAACACAGTTTTAGTTCAATTCTACGATGATAAATCAAAGATTAGATGTAAAGTTTTGATTTTGTCTAGAGCTAACGTGTTTTGCTGCACTAAGAATAAACATACTACAGCGATAACAGTCTCACTTCGATGTTGTGATCCACGGAAAAGTTTAAACAGAGTTCACAGTGTTGTGCAAGTCAAACAATAACTATTGTACCGAACATGACATAGACGCCGTAGAAACACGTATGTCGACGGTCCTTCTGCTGTATTACCCGCACTGAAGCTATGTTGAAGAAGGGTCATATTTTTTCATATTGATTGATTTTTGCATCTGAATTTACAATAACGATAAACAAAATTCATTGAAGTGCTTAAAGAAACACACTGAATCATGAAGTTTTATCAAACATTAACATTAGCATCTCGATTTGTTAGTTCAGTATCATTTTGACTTGAAACCTGCTTGCATGTATTGAAGTTCAATTTTGAATGTTCAGCATTTCTTCGTTATTCTACCATAGGTTGGAATATATTATTGGTGAAATATAATTTGTCTCAACTTATTCTTTTTTCAAGAGTTATACTCGAGTTGAGGACTTTAATATTCGTAATCTTTGTATAACTAAAAAGGTACCGTTACCATAAACTTCGTAAAACCTTTGCAAAATTGTATTATCGTAACCCTGATCTTCTTTCCAAATATAAAAGTAATTTAAGGACTCTTCTGCGACAAAGACTATCACAACCTGACTTCTATGGTGATGTGATTTATAAACTTCGTAAGATTCTTGGTCATGATCACGTTCATACTATCTTTGTTAAACTTGTTAAAAAGTGTATTAAAAGAGGTTATGACCCTATCATTTTGCAACGTACTGCATGCTTGGTTGCGGACCCTTTTACAGTTCGCCACTATGCTTTCCTCTTTGATTGTACGATGACCGGACAGGCTGTGTACCCTATGATGACGACTACCTAAACCCCATTGGGACGGTGGCGTTTGATGTTTGTCTATGATCTCTCTTGTCGTGCCCTTAATAGTGTATTCTCTTGTTGCACTGGCTTCTGCAAAGTCACTGAGTACCTTCATTGTGGCTTTCTAGGCTATTGTTTTTTTTGTATTATATTTACACGTGCATATATGTGTTTTACTTATATTGCCAATTGATGCTGCCTTGTTGGTTAGAGATTAGATCATGGCGGGGATTTCTTTATTTACACTGTCCTGTTTTAATGGGATGACAGTAGAGTAAGTGTGTGGTTTGGTGCACCCTAGAACCGGTTTAAACCCCCAGCGGCCTACTTTGCCACTGACCGTTCGAAGGCGGTATCCCTATTGTCAACCCTTTTGTGTTTGTGATGTCGTTTGTTTGTTTTTATTATTAATTTTGCCTTCTTGTTTGTCTGTTTGTTTCTGTGTTTTGTGGTTGGCTGTCCTCCTTGAATGCTACTTTCCCTGTCCGATCTTTTTATATTTCTTTATACTATTTTTATAATTAATATTAATGTTAACAAATGCAGTTGATGTAGAAAAACTAACGGGACGCCACGAGTTGTACAAAAATCAAGATTGCCGTGTGTCCCTTTAATGCAGAAATTGTTGGTTTACAGTAATATTCTAAACAAGTTATAACATATATGGGTAGTTTATGAAAAGGCAAAACGTAAAATAAGATAATCAAAACAGATTCGCCTAGCTACCTTCTCTATTTTGTATTTATATTTACATAATCGGACCTTCACATATATGTTTTTATTTTATTTTATTTTACTTGCTAGTTTATTTGTCAATCAGTGCGTTTGATGAGATGTTTGATTATATAATCTACCATGATGCCCGTTCGACACTTACTGCGTATGGTTGACGGACAAGAACATCGTCGGAACCCACTTTTGATTGATTACGTTATCACTCCATATCACAATGAATGCAGTGATAATATTTGCAGTGATCACGTACACTATCATACACTAGATGACACAAGAATAGGACCACTGCTTATACAGACAGGGAAATAACATTACCCCGTATTCGTGTTCATTAAGTCATGCTTTATCATGTTTATTAACCATCATGTTTCATGTTCTACTTCAGTGGTGACACAACACATTGATCGATAAGCGTCAACATAATTTATGACGTAAGATAGGGTGTGAAAACTATAGATATAGGTGCAGCAACTCTGCAGTTCTGCAGATGAGAAGGCGCTATGCCCATTCTGCATATTTGTATTTAAATGTAAACGAAGGGTGGACCTATAATTTTGGCCCCATATAAACTGTTTGTGCTGATGCGTTATAAAAAGTTCATCTTGCCTTATACATTGGACAAGATTTATTGAAGCAATGATGTAAATTAAAACAAAGACTTTAACGAGAAACTATGAATAATTATGCCTGAAGATTAAAGACATGTTAAGACATTAAATCGTATTGCGCTACCAATAATATAAAACATTCTAAGATTGTTAAATTCTTAAAATATGATTTTATTTGCCTTCATAACATGCGTCATAGACAACAATAAAGCAAACCGTATGCCAAGATATACGTTTAAAGAGATGAAATAAAGATTTACTATTTAAAAAGACGACAGAGGTCGGTGTATCATTGTTTAAACGTGTACCGAATGGGTTGTATTATCGAGTAAGCTTCCTTTGAATCCAAATTGTATCATAAACTAACACTACACTACTTCAATTCATACATTCGAAATGATCTTTCTTAATTTAACAATTTCTAGCTCTTACCTCTTTCTGTTTTCGTATGCGCCCTACGCAGACCATTGTATCTCGTGACATCCCTTGAAATTGTACGATTTAATATCAGGTGACGTCATTGAACGACGTCAACCAATCGATGAACCTTCACTTTACGCGCATTTTAACGAGATAAAATAAGACTAAATCTATTTTTTCTGTTTTCTTTTTGGTTCTTTTTTTTCAAATAATTCTAAATACAAATGATACAAGTGAAAGCAAAGCACACAACAGCAATATGTCGTTTGCAAGTCGAAATGTTTACTGTCAACATGTAACCCGCAGTCAAACTGTATTGTTATGTGTAGTTAAGTTGACCAACTTTGGAACCGCCTAACCTTGCCAGAACTGATCGTAAGAAGAGACTAATAAGGTTCGAACATTTGGAGTTACAGGAACTCTGTTTCAGAGAGGTTTTTCAAGTTGTCGAATTCACGCTGAACAGTTTTATCTGCATGTAACTCATAACTTTAAATGAAGCCTGGATCCAGAATGTTCACATCCGTCTTGTTGTCATATAACCTGTATTGTATGTTGATGCAGTAAACCCCTATATAATTCGTAATAGTTAATTCGACATAATTATGTATTAATTATTTTATATAAAATGAACTGAAGAGAAACATTTTTTTTTTCAAGAGAATAATTTTAAGAAAAGTGCATTTGCTTCAAAACAATGTATCTGGCCTTGAATTCACCAACCATTCTTGAGAATATTCTTGGACTTAAGCCCAAGTATGCAAATTTCAATCACAAATATTTCTATAAGTTTAAAGTATAAACATTCATTTCAACAGTTCAAGCTTCTATGTATAAGTATGATAGATACTAATAAATAGCAACTTCATACGACTGTTTATCTTTGAAGGTCATGGAAATATTTATGAACAAAATTTGAGTACTTGAGTTCAAGTCTAAGAATAGTATGAAGAATGGTTGGTAAATTTCAGGCCTGGTTGAGGGGATATATTGGAAGTAATATAGGGACTGCATGCTCTTGATGGCCTCAAGGAATTTCAGGGACTTTATAGCGTCTTAGAACTCCATGGACTTGACAACATCTGTAGACGTCTGAGTCTTAGAGGCACATGTTGAAACTCAGTGATTAGATCTTGGACTTCAAAAACTAAAATGCCTCTGGAGATTTTGGAACTAAATAGCCAATGTGACACCAGGACTTGACCACCGCTGGGATTTCAGGAACTTGATAGTCTCTGGGGTCTCCAGTTACTTGACATCATATCGTGAGCCTTCAAGGATAAGACAACCACTAAGTACTCCATGTACTACACAACCTCTGGGTATTTCAGAGACTAGAAAATTGCTGGGACTGCATGGACTAGAAAATCGCTGGGGACTCTAGTGACTAAATATCCTATCGCGATTCCAGTGACTCGACAACCTCTGGGACTTCCGAAACGTTCCTGCGACTACACAACCTCTAAATATCTCTAGAGACTATGCAACATCCAAAGAACCTATAGAAGAACCTATGGCTTAGTATCGTTTTCTTAGGGTGACGTTCGTGTGATAATCCACGTGTATTTATCTATAGTCGAGATATTCTAGTTTGATCTTGCGACTGTGATTCACTTTACATTTCTCTACTCTTGAGTTAAGCAATGTAATGTTTGAAACACCGTGCTGAGATGATTAAAAAAACAGAAGAAAAAAACATTTAGTGTTTTATTGAGACCTCAAACACTAACTGTTTTAACTGGTGTGTTATATACATATATGTCTCTAATACATGCCGTTCGAAACAAAATTCAAACGCAAATTTATTTCTATACCGCCAAACATTTATTATAAATTATGTAAACAATTTTACATTGGCTATCAGCCAACAAAAGTCAATATATTTTATCTACAAGTACTGATCATACGCTACGTTTATAAGCAATATAAACTTTCAAAACTGGCATTGCAATTGTCTATATTTGTTTCCCTAGTCGCTATGTTGTATTACATTAAGTTGCCATCACAGACATGACAAGCGTTTGTTTAGTGCTGTGTGGCGGCTGTAAAACATCGCATCAATTACAAATATGTAGTGTTATTACTTACTGGTCCTTTGGGATTATCAAGTGCTTTAAGGCAGAATACAGCCTACGCCGGTGCCAGGAGCGTGAGTAAATAAATGAGTTATAATGTAGCCAGCATAGCACTATATTTGAGTAAAGGTACTATCATTAATTATAAAATAAATTATCTCCTAAGAAATATAACGAGAATTACATTCTCTCTAGACAAATCATTGACACCCCGCGATCACTAAACAATGGAGGGCTTTATCAATTATGTATCCAGAAACATATTGAATCAATTTTGTCTAACTTTTAAGTTTCATCAATAAGTACTTATAACTTCTCTACACTATATACAACCTTACCACATCATCTTATCAAAGACAAGCTAATTTCTCTTATTCAAAAACATTCGCTAGAGAAAATACTACATTTTTGGCATGTAATAATATTAAAGCGTTTTTTACTAACGGCAGTTTAGACAGTTATACTAGTATGTGGACTTGCTATGAAGTTTGTGAAGCACTCATCTTCCTATTAGATAATATTTTCGTCAGGTATGGTACCACCGTTTATAGACAAATTGTTGGTAGCCCTATGGGTACGAACTATGCACCACTTGTTGCAGATTTGTTTTTATTTTGCTATTAGATTTCATGTTGAGTCTTTCACCAGATACCCAGGCAGATGTTATTGAAGCTGTTAATGACACATCTCGGTATCTGGATGACATACTGAACATTGACACCCTTTCTTTCCAACTATGGTTGATAATATTTATCCTAAAGAACTTCAGCTTAATAAAGCTAATATATCTGATAATAACGCTTCTTTTCTTGATTTAGATCTCTCGATTGAAAATGGTGAAATAATTAGCAAAATCTATGACAAGAGAGATGATTTTAATTTTGACATTGTTAATTACCCCCACTTGGATGGGGATGCTACTTCTTATGGGGTATATGTGTCTCAACTTATTCGTTTTTCAAGAGCTTGTACTCGAGTTGAGGACTTTAATATTCGTAATCTTTGTATAACTAAAAAGCTACCCAATCAGGGTTACCGTTACCATAAACTTCGTAAAACCTTTGCAAAATTTTATTATCGTAACCCTGATCTTCTTTCCAAACATAAAAGTAATTTAAGGACTCTTCTGCGACAAGGACTATCACAACCTGACTTCTATGGTGATGTGATTTATAAACTTCGTAAGATATCTTGGTCATGATCACTTTCATACTATCTTTGTAAAACTTGTTAAAAAGTTTATCAAAAGAGGTTATGACCCTATCATTTTGCAACGTACTGCATGCTTGGTGTTGGACCCTTTTACAGTTCGCCACAATGCTTTCCTCTTTAATTGTACGATGACCGGACAGGCTGTGGACCCTATGATGACGCCTACCTAAAACCCATTGGGACGGTGGCGTTTGATGTTTGCCTATGATCTTTCCTGTCGTGCCCTTAATGGTTTATTCTCTTGTTGCTCTGGCTTCTGCCAAGTCATTGAGTACCTTCATTGTGGCTTTCTAGGCTATTGTTTGTTTTTGTTTTTTTTGTATTATATTTACACGAACATATTTGTGTTTTACTTATATTGCCTATTGGTTAGAGATTAGATCATGGCGGGGATTTCTTTATTTACACTGTCCTGTTTTAATGGGATGACAGTAGGGTAAATGTGAGGTTTGGTGCACCCTAGAACCGGTTTAAACCCCCAGGGCCTTTGTTGCCACTGACCGTTCCAAGACGGTAGCCCTATTGTCAACCCTTTTGTGTTTGTGATGTCGTTTGCATTTTTTATTACTTTTGCCTTCTCGTTTGTCTGTTTGCGTATTTGTTTTTGTGTTTTGTGGTTGACTGTCGTCCTTGAATGCTGCTTTCCCTGTCCGATATTTTTATCTTTCTTTATTGACAAATGAATAAAGTCTCCACTGCTTGTAAAGCTGACGTGGTTTGAAGACACAGATAAACTGGTAATGGACTTCACTTAATTGATATGTATATTAAGTATAAGTGGGAGCTATAACAAGAGTAATCATTAAGAAAGAGGGGTTATATGAACAGCTGGAATACGAGAATAATAAATCCGGCTTTCCCGAAGTCTGCGTATCTTTGAAAATAATTTTGAAATCATTTGCTATACAACTTTAATGTCCTCATTGAGTTTGAATGCATATATGCTATAACTGTACAGAAAATACGTGAGTATGGCCATTTTTGCCACAGACCATTCCAAGGCGGTAGCCCTATTGACAACACTTTTATGTGTTGACTGTTTTGGTCCTTGAATGAAGCATTTCCAGATGGACATCTATGTCTACTATACTATTTCTACTTCTGCAGAAAACGACTGCCGTGTGTACATGAATAATCGGTACACTTGACGTCTTACGTAAGACTTAGATATCTTGCATGTAAATTAACACGGTTGTATGCGTTTTGTAGTCGATTCCTTTTTTAATGTGCAAATATAGCTGGAAAGTAGAATAACGCTTAAGCCGGTTCTAATATAAGTTAAAGATGGTACACCTTATATTATCTGTCATGAACAGCCTCAATGCTTTCGAGTAGTCGACCTTACTCTCTTGTTTGGGTTCGTCGATTTCAAGGGATCCCCTTTCCACTATTGATTAACGCACGAAAAAGCTCTAGCGTTCGTTTACTGGCAGATATTCGTTTCCGATAAAAACAAGTATACCTCATGTTGCAATATGTTTATCTTTAAATAACGGATAGAGATGAACAATTCTTACACTCATACCAGTTCAGATCTGTTATGAACTGATTAACAATCGGCGTTTGCCTTTCTTTTATTTATCCGTTTAATTGTTGTTTGTTTCGATGCGTGTTTTTCGTTGACTGTGGGCCATTGAATGCTACCTTTCCTGTTCGATATTTATATCTACTATACTAGACTGGCATCAGTCTATATTTATATCTACTTAACTAGACTGGTATCAGTATAGTCTATGCTTTTTTGTTTAGTTTTTCGCTTAAAGTCCATAATGATGAGTTGAAGTTATTTAGGTATTTTCTGAGTTCCAAAAACGATTAAAATGATATAGTTACGAAACAATTGTATTCCTATTTTAAATTAAGCTTAATTATGGTCTCGATATTCTTGATAGTTTTGATTATCCGGCGTAGGAAGTATAGTGTATATTGAACGTAAACTAAGAAACCTGATCAATTACATGGTTGAAACAAAGCGATTGTCTTTGTTTGTATGGATTGAAACCTTTTCATGAAAACTCATCCAATGAGATCAGTAAAACGATAAACGGAGGCAGTTTCAAGTCTTTAACAAGAATAAACTTTTCTTTATATTATTTAATGTAATAACTAACTTTTTTAATTTTAATACAAGAAATCTTATCGGATACATCCTGGCGGATATGTCCTTATTTAAACTGTCCCTTATAATTGGGATAACAACAGGGTAAGAGTGATGTTATGTGCATCCAAGAACCTGGTTGTATAATCCCAGCTGCCTTTTTGCCACCAACCGTTCAAATGCGTGGCCAAAATGCGGGGATTAATCCCCAGTTTAATGACTTGTTAAATCAACATTTAGTTTTAATATATAAACTGACTGATACATAAAACGCAGAAACGAATTACGTTTAAATAAATATGTAATTTATATAAACAGAAGCAGATAATATGATATCTTAAACAGCGTGTGTTTGTTTGTTTCATTGACCTGTCGAAATTGAGGATTATTCCCATGTGCTTAGATATACTGCTATATTCTTCTGTTTATATAAATTGCAAGCTGGTTTCAGATATCTCTAAAAACAGTTTTATATCAATCACGTGTTAAATTCAAGCTCCATTTAAACCATTTTATATTTTATGTCCCCACATTGTAACACGTTACAGTTTTGTGATGTTGTCCAAATGTTAGCTTTGATACCCCAGCCAACTCATTCTCCAAGAAGCGAAAACGGGATTGGTAAGAGTATGAAATGAAACCTAAATGTATATACATATTGTAAAATTAAAACATTTAATAGGTAATTTTAAACAGGTTCTCGCGTTTCTTTCTGTAATCAAGCGTATTTTATTTCCGAAATATCCGTTATAAAATCCTGCTAATATAAGCTTTCCCATCGTTTAATGGAATTAAGGTGGGACCACGTAATGAGTTCATTATCGAGCACCCGGTTCTACCGAGTTCCAGAGATAAAATATTGACGAAATGTAGGTGTCAAACAATAATTACATTATTAGCTGCTTTATCAGCAGGAACTAAAACAAATTCATTATGATATTCAACATCTTTAGCTTTCATGCTTAGCGCATTACTTTCTGTCTATAACGAATTAATGTAAAGCATTAAAAACTACTGACTTGATGATTGTGTACTACTTTTACAATTGTAGAATTCTTTTAAATAACAAAAAGGTATGCAAATCTAAGATTTTTGTTTTCGAAACTCTTCATTTTCCAAAAAAATAAGGGTTATAGATATTTTGAAATGTCTCTTTATTTTCGCCAAAATCTATCGTTCTTTCCGAGGTTAAGCATGTTAAGTAAGGCTGGAAAAGTAATATTTCACTCTATTCTCGCATATATCATGCCTTCACGTATACATATAATCATATCATATATATTTAATTCGTATACATATAATCATATCATATATATTTAATTCGTATACATATAATCATATCATATATATTTAATTCGTATACATATAATAATATCATATATATTTAATTCGTATACATATAATCATATCATATATATTTAATTCGTATACATATAATAATATCATATATATTTAATTCGTATACATATAATAATATCATATATATTTAATTTGAATAAAATTAATTTAATTTGATTTATATGATCATTACATTTCTTGGTTTTTCAATAAATTTGACCTAATTGAAATTATAAGAAGATTTTCCAAAAATGGAAAATGAATACTATACTTACCTTAAGATATCTCAAAAACCAAATAAGCAATCTATTATTTTTAAAGGTGAAATATGTTTAGAAAAGTTAGTGCTAAATAGGTACCAAATTTTAAAAAATATATTCATACAAAACACTAAATGTCCTTACCATCCACATGCTGAACAAAAATAATACCCCACTTTCTCACCTCTGTATCAGCATGTCCTCAAACTCCCCGCAGTGGTAACTTCCCCTTTCTCTTACAGTAACCACTGTCACCAAACATATTTATAGCTGAAATCCAGCTAAGTTTAAGTTTTTGGTTAAATATTGTTTAGGTCAATATTTCAACTTACTTTGTTCATAATATAGGAAAATATCGTGAAAAATGGTATCTGGTTAAAAACATAAATTTTTAAAAAAAAATCTATTTTAGCGCAAATGCACACCGGTTACTAGGTTACTTGTAAACAAACATGTATTCCGTTGAGAACATTGTCACGTGATGTGTGTGGTGGCAGGTCCTGTGCTCGATTCCCGGTAGCGGAATTCATCTACCATTTTTCACATTCCCTGCTTCATGAGTACCATACCAATCATCGAGATACTATTCTAAACATGTTTTAAATGCATTCATCCATCCATCATTCAACACTATTATGCCTGTCATACAATCGCATCGAACAGATGTCTGTGTACTATAGAACGACCACAGGTTAAAAATCCCTCAAAATTAGTTAAGGACCGCAAAAATATTTCTTCATATGCTTACCAGTGAAATTGACTACATGCCATTTTCAAACGGTTACACAAAATGTGTAAGCAACGTTGCATGAACTGGACATTGTCAGGTCTTCTGCATAGATGCAAGAACAAAATGTTGATATACATTGTTCTCTTAATTAAAACGAGTCCGAGAGTTTTGATAATTTCTAAAAAATCATTAATTTGCCGCAAAACGACAATACTGAAAGTATTTTGTTTTAATCAATGTATTCATTACGTTAGTCATTCACACTAGGTATTTCTTAATGTTTAGATGATTCAATGTGCAAATTATAAATAACATATTTTCATGAAAGTCCAAAAGTTAAAGTTCGGAGCACAACATTACCACTCCACCCCTACCCACTTTGTATTAGACAAAGCCTTGAATGAAGTTAATAAAGTTCTTGTAGGCATCACAATTCAATCGAATGTATTCATGGTAACACGTTAATGTATGTGTGTTTTTAATAATTTGATGGTTAGTCACTTGAATATTTATAGTTATCACGGTCTGACACAATGACGATGCGATGGCTGAAGTCGAATACACAGCAGGACGTAGCAACCTCCCCCATCTCTCACCCACCCATGGACTGAGTATACCTGCATTATTAAAATGCATACAACCGTTTAGCGTCCTCTTTGCAAAACCTTGAGATTATGTTGTTTGGCTGTGATTCGTACAAACGATGGACATACCAGATATAAATGAAACAAATGCTGTGACTTTTGCAATTATAGTGTTTTGTTTTATAAACACCGTATATTGTTGTTTTATTGTTTAAATTGTCTATTTTTACAACAAAACGCATGACCTTCATCCGACGAGAGTCAGAATCGATACAACCGCATCGATTACAATTAATATGGCCGACGTCTCATGCCAACGGATCATCACCTTCCATTTAGCGAGGTTTAAATTCACACAAAAATGGATCTTCGGACCGTAAAAAGTACTCGAGCGAGCCGGGGTATTCGAGAAATAATATTCGAATAATAGAGGTTAAATTGCATTGCATTATATAGGAGTTGTGTGTCGGGACCGGAAAATGAGCTCAAGTTACCGAGCTTGTATTAAAATCTATTATTGTGATATTTCTTTAAATAAATGATAAAACAAACATATTATTGCAGTTTTTCTTTTATTTTCAGTGTAACAATTACATATTATATATCCGTTATAAGGTTTAAACAAACATGCATGAACATAAAAAACATACCGAGAACGATACATCACGTACACAAATAACACTATTTCGGGCGGTACACAAATTCGGATAGATATTTTGGTTTTTATCGTTCCCTCAATGTCTCGAAGACACCGATAGTTCGAACATATCCCTATGGTCCCGCTGACTTCGAGCTATCGAGGTTCGACTGTATGTCATTTCGAATATTAAAACCATCAAATACATAAGTAGCCAAATTATTTACAGTATTAAGCTTTTCTGATGTCAACAGTTCTATATACACGTACATGTAATACTGCGGCTAATATTACAATAAATGATAAATGTCTGCACGTTTTCCTGTGAAACGAGTAGTTCAAGCTTCACATAATGTTATGTATTTCATAGCAAGAGAATTCTGAAATAGCATTGGGTATTTGTTGTATCAGTAACGGTTGCATGTTCTGTCTGTTGGCACATATTATAGGAATATTTCAATAACCATAAGTCGTACATTTTCTTTTATCCATATATTGTCACGTGGTATTGACATATCCTCGTACAACAGAGTGGTGGTGGCTTTTTGAAAGCTTCATGCAGCTGTAGAAGTTAACAGCATTTTTCACAATTAAATAGTAAGATAGAAGTAACAAGTTTGGCTATATACTGCGTCACACGGCGATAGTAGTATTAAGTGCGTTCGTTGACAGAATAAAATATCATTGTTATTATCAATTCTACGCAAACAATTCCATTTGAATTAAAAACTTCAATTGGAATGTGCCAAGTTTGTTTTTAAAGTTACGACAGAGCTATTACAAACTCAGCTTTCAAATTGCGTTCAACTTTAAAAACCAAGAATCATCAAGAAACACACTCAAACAGGGGCCAAACAAATATCTTCAATGGAGTTTTTATTTGCTAACTTTTTTCAAGAATGTATTATGTTTTGCTAAAATATGACAATACTCCCATTACATACCGAACAAATCAAGACGTTTCAATGACACTTTTTTAAAAAGGAAGATACCCGTAGTCATGTTGTGTTAATATTTCTATTGAACAAAATTGTTGTTGTGTTATGAATAAGAACACATAATTTACCATATCTAAAAATATCTTGGTTAATGGACTTTTGTAATATACCAATTCAAAAATCGAAAATGTGCAATCAAATTTGTATAACTCTTTACGAATATTACATTTTATTACATTGTCATCGGTGAAAGAGTGTGATATCTCAATGAAAGAATATTCATAATCGCTAACTATTATTAAATAACTCTGAACACAAAAATAACTAACTGTGACGTTGGGTTATGACGTCAATAAAGTGGTGATGACATCGTCGTCATCCGCCGATAACGTTCAATAAAGTGAATAATTTCGGTTAAAATCATGCACAAGCTGAAAGCTTTAAAACGTAATAAACAGATTATTTTACTACTGTGTTCTATTTTAGAGAAATCCTTAACTCGATGGTAGACGTGTTTTATTATTCACTCATTCGGATATGCTCGTTCGTGAAAAGAACCACACGTCTACCATCTCGTGAAGGATTTTCCTATAATCGATCCCAGCAGTTAAATAATCTCTATGCTATATACTTATACGTCATAAAGTTGTTAAATACTGATAATATTATATTGAAACATTTTTATAATATGGCCTATGATGACTGTGTTAATGGCAAAAACAACTGGTTATCTAATGTTAAGACAACAATGTATGAATATGGTTTCAATTGGATCTGGGATAACCTTGATACAGTTGTTTGTAAGTCATTTGTATCAGTATTCAACCAAAGAATAATCGATTGTTTTTTATAAAAGTGATATGCTGATAAACAACATTCTGATGTCTTAGATTTGTATAATAATGTGAACAATATTTTTCATTATGAAATATATTTAGTTGTATTGCCATTCGATTTAAGACGTTTAGTAAGTAGAATAAGGTTTTCGTCACATTCTCTAAGAATTCAAGCAGGTCGGTACGGTATTAATAGGTCTGAAAGAAACGAACGTTTTTGTCAATATTGTAATACTCAAGATATTGAAGATGAGTTTTATTTCATTATAAAATTGTCCATGTTATTCCGATATAAGGAATAAATACATAGCACAATATTATCGTAATAGACCAGGTATGTTTAAATCATAGTCATCGAATTATTGCAAACTGAAAACAAAATTATTATTTTCAAATTGGCTACATGTCTCAAATGTGCGATGTCACATAGAATATCTATAACGTATGTGTGAACACTTTATAGTTCATCCTAATTAGAGCTGATATATTCCTGTATATTAATCATATACTTCGTATGTTAAACGAGATTTAAATATGTATTTTGTAATTGTGTATATATGTTATGATTATGCACTTAACGTACAAGTCAATAAAAGTATGTTCTGTTCATCAATGCGTTCAGACATCCTAGAAGAAGTTACAAGTTCGACATTCAAAATAATTCCAAAAGAAAAGCATTTAATAAAGAAAGATATAAAAATCGGACAGGGAAAGTAGCATTCAATGACGACAGTCAACCACAGAACACAAAATCAAACGCGCAAACAGACAAACGAGAATGCAAAAGTAATAACAAATGCAAACGACATCCCAAACACAAAAGGGTTGACAACAGGGCTTCCGCCTTGGAACGTTCAGTGGTCAGAAAGGCCACTGGGGGTTTAAACCAGGTTCTAGGGTGCACCAAACCTCACACTTACCCTATTGTCATCCCAATTAAACGGGACAGTGTAAAGAAATCCCCGCCATGAAATATTCTCTAACCAACAAGGCAACGTTAAAGGCAATATAAGTAAAAACACCTAGATGCTCGTGTATAAATAAATACAAAAAAAACACAAGCCTAGAAAGCCACAATGAAGGTACTCGATGACTTGGCAGAAGCCAGAGTAACAAGAGAATAAACCGTTGAGGGCACGACAAGACAAGACCGCGGACAAACATCAAACGCCACCGTCCTAATGGGCTTCAGATAGGCGTCATCATAGGGTCCAGAGCCTGTCCGGTCATCGTTCAGTTAAAGAGGGAAGCGTAGTGGCGAACTGTAAAGGGTCCACCACCTCATAACCTCTTTTGATAAACCTTTTAACAAGTTTAACAAAGATAGTATGAAAAGTGATCATGACCAAGAATGTTACGAAGTTTGTAAATCACATCACCATAGAAGTCAGGTTGTGATATTCCTTGTCGCAGAAGAGTCCTAAAATTGCTTTTATATTTGGAAAGAAGATCAGGGTTACGATAATAAAATGTTGTAAAGGTTTTACGAAGTTTATGGTAACGGTAACCCTGATGGAGTAGCTTTTTAGTTAAACAAAGATTACGAATATTAAAGTCCTCAACTCGAGTACAAGCTCTTGAAAAACGAATAAGTTGAGACACATAGACCCCATAAGAAGTTGCTCGGGAACATCCCCATCTAAGTGGAGATAATTGACAATGTCCAAATTAAAATCATCACTCTTGTCATAGATTTTGTTAATAATTTCACCATTTTCAATAGAGAGAGCTAAATCAAAAAAGAAGCGTTATTATCAGAAATACTAACCTTGTTAAGCTGAAGTTCTTTAGGATAAATATTATTAACCATAATTGGAAAGAAAGGGTTGATGACTGTTTCCCCATTCAGCTTAATGCGAAATATACAACTTCATGCATTTTTTTAGAAGAAGTTAAAAGTTCGACATACATGAAAAATTCCAGAAGAAAAGCATTTAATAAGTTGACTGTTTCCCCATTTAACTGAATGCGAAATATACAAATTCATGCATTTTTTTGAGAAGAAGTTAAAAGTTCGACATTCATAAGAAATTCCAGAAGAAAAGCATTTAATGTGTTGACTGTTTCCCCATACAACTTCATGCATTTGTCTAGTTTTGGTTTGCTCTTTTTTTACTTTGAGCAACTCAAAACTGTTAATGAAGGAAGTTTTCCTACAAAGGTATCATTACTTTGTTAATGCTTACATTTTGCATATTTTAAAACTTGTTTTGCTAAATTTGCCTTTGCAATTTTTTTAATGTTTCCAAATATAGATTTGTGCACAACTTGTTGTTTTGAATCAGTATAGTTGTGGTCAAATGCCTCTTAAATCAACACTGTATTTTCTGGAGAAATAAACGAACAATAAATATGCCGTTACATATAATGCTGTACTTTTGAGATTATATGTGGTTGATGAGATTATATGTGGTTGATGAGATATATGGTTGATGAGATTATATGTGGTTGATGGGATTATATGTGGCTGATGAGATATATGGTTGATGAGATTATATGTGGTTGATGAGATAATATGTGGTTGATGAGATTATATGTGGTTGATGAGATATTTTGAGTTGAGCTGAAGTGAGTTTTACACAACCACATAAAGAGATTATATGGCGCCAGAAGTTCAAACATTGTAGTCCACTTAACATCGAAATAAAAATATGCAGATTGCGCCTAAATGTTTCAGATCGGCAGAACTGCAGAATTGGTGCAAATTCTGATATTGCCACATCATTTTTCGCTATAGCCAATTTCTGCCACCACTCAAGTGGAACATGAAGGGATGATGATGATGACCTCTTGTAAAATCAGTTATTGAAGGTGTCACACTCGCTCTCAACACCAAGGTAGAAAATCTTGAAAAACAGAACTCCAAACTTTGTGAGGAGGTGAAACGTCTAAACCAAAAAGTTGAACAACTGGAGCTAGCCAGTGACACAGCGGAACAATATAGCAGGCGTATTTGTTTACGTATAGTCGGTGTCCCATCGTTGCCTTCTGAAAATACAGATGACATCATCCTTGAGATAGCATCGGCATCCAATGCAGATATTTCTATCTCTGACAAAGATAGGTCTCACAGGATTGGCAAAACACCAGGTTGGACGAGACCTAAATCCATCATAGTCAAGTTTGCCACCTACCGTGCCAGGGAACGCTTCTATAGATCTAGGGCAAACTTAAAAGACAACGAGAAATATCGCCGAGTCTTTATTAAAGAAGACCTACCAGCACAGCGTAACAAACTATTTCAGAGTGCAAGATGCCTCGTCAAGGACAAATCCATCAAGCAAACCTGGACATACGATGGCAGAGTGTATGTAAAAGACAATGACGATTCCCGTTCGGTGATTAACAGTATGTCTGATTTAGAAAAAATTACTGCCTAAACATTATAACGTAATTTCGGACGAACAGTATACGAGTCACCATTCATACTATAACATGTTTTAACCGGTTTCATGTGTGACATCAGATATTGTACAGTGAATGTGAGTGTATCATGACAAACCGGAGTCGAACTCGTATTGAATTATGTTTTTGTTGAATTTGCTGTTTTCTCTCAATGATAATTGTAAAGTGCGTGCGTGAACACATTGCATAGTGACGTTATACTGACCGTTACCTGTAGCAGATAAATGTTTAGTCAGATTAATTGTCGAGTGTTGGTACTGCAGTATATTACCAGTTAAATGGTTGGTATATTCAAATTGTGTAATTGGTGCTTATTATATAATAAGTACTTACTATATATGTTTTTCGATAATCTGAATGAACCTTTCAATGGTATATACATGTAAAATATAACTATTAGTATATAAAAACACCGAGTAAGTGCTACCTATATGTGTGTATGTGTGTGTATCTATGTGTGTATGTATGTATACGTGTGTGTGTATGTATGTGTGTGTATGTGTATATATATTTATGTATCTGTGTATATGTATATGTGTGTATATATATGTGTATAGGTGTGCATATGTGTGTGTTCGTGTGTATGTATATGTATATATGTATGTGTATATGTATGTGTACGTATGTGTATGTGTATGTGTATATATATATATATACACTCAAGAGATATGAAAACGCAACACGGGAATTTCCGCTATATATTGTATATACTGCACACTTAATTGCACATAATATTCCAAAGAAAAAAAGTAGCAGTTAATTAGAGAAAGGACACAACTTTGATTTTGTAGACGTTTTATGCACACTACACCTTGTAACAAGAACTTCATAAATGTTGAAGTTGCTCTTTGAAAAACTGAGCTAGTTCAGTACTGTATTTAACGTAAATAGTTTGCAAAATGTTGCATCCTAAGTTTGCTCACATGCTTGAGCCAAACGCGTACTCTGTCAATAATGAAACTTTGAAGGAATACTATTTGCTGTATTATTTGTTGTTTCAGTATTTTTTCTAAAAGGAAAGGTCTTACGTAGCCATGAGCCATTCAATTAAAAGCAGCATATTGTATATACAATATATAGCGGAAATTTCCGTGTTGCGTTTTCATATCTCTTGAGTGTATATGTATATCATTGTCGTTGGCGTATGTACGAGTGTACGCAAATATTTGCACTCATGTGTAGATGCGTATTAATGA
Source organism: Cyrtodaria siliqua (assembly GCA_037043455.1). Taxonomy (NCBI): domain Eukaryota; kingdom Metazoa; phylum Mollusca; class Bivalvia; order Adapedonta; family Hiatellidae; genus Cyrtodaria; species Cyrtodaria siliqua. The sequence continues at coordinate 60,478 of JAWPHD010001211.1, forward strand.
ATACATATATGCAGGTTTATGTGTACGTTTATATCGTACGTGTATGTGTTTATATGTATGTATGTGTATTTATATATGGTATGTGCATGTAGATGTATATGTGTGAAGGCATGTGTGTATATGTATGTATGTGTGTATATGTGTATATGTGTACGTGTATATACATATGTGTATATATATATGTATGTATATATATATATATATATATATATATATATATATATATATATATATATATATATATGTGTGTGTATGTGTTATGTGAATATGGGTATATGTGTATGTATGTATATACGTGTACATATGCGTAGGAATACATTTGTGTGCATGCATATGGGAGTGTAAATGTAGATTATTCTTATTATTTTCATTTACAATTGTATACTGGTTTTCTTTTGCTTTTTGTTGTTGATTTTTTCATTTGTTATAATCCGTTCTAATTATGTAGCATTATTTGAAAGACATGTCTATATAAATTGTGTATTTTTTCTCCGGCTGGTACACAAATATCTTACTATAATGATAATCATTATTATATTTTTTCTATTAACTCAGATTGTCCACGAGTGTGTGAACTCGTGTCTTTTCATCGTTCCTTCAGTATCTTCTTTTAACTTCTTTGAATTATGCTGTGTGGTGATGTTTTGCTTGGAGTCGTTGTCACGGTACCTAAACTCCTGATTGTCTAATCCTAGTTTCAGAACAGTTTTATTACCTAATGGGTAACGACATAAGTGCATGGAGGATGGCAATCGGAAATTTTTATAACAGGTCTAGTCGCATATTATTTTCTGAAGTGTTTAAATGTAATTCAGTTTTGTTAGACTTTATTCTTACATTGAACATGTTTAAAATCTATATCACTCCTTACGTTAGTCTGTGTCTCATTGTTCTTGGCAGAAGCATTCTTAATTTAACGTTTGCAACAACTGTTCTGTTGCTTGTTATTATGTCTGGAGATGTTGCTGAAAACCCCGGTCCTGATCAAAACAGTAGTGAAATACAACACAGTTTATCTGTAGCACACCTCAATTTTAGAAGTATACGAAACAAAATCGAATATATAGAACATAATCTTCTTGATTTTGACATACTTTGTTTTACTGAAACACATTTAACAGTTGATGTAAGTAATGAATTTTTGCAGTTAGAGGGATTCTATAATTATCGTTTGGATAAATCTGCGCATTCTAGCGGGCTTTTAACGTATGTCTCTTAATTATTAGTGGCTAAGCGCAAACCTGAATTAGAAAAACCCTCAATCATGTCAATTGACGCAGTTTGTAGTAACGTACTTACAATTTTAAGATGGTCGCCAAAATGAGAAAAGCATGAAAAACAGCATCATGTATTATAACACACAAGTCTGTCATGTGCTTTTGTCAGCAAGGAGCTGATTTATTTTAAATGGATTGGAGGCGGTCGGGAAGACTATAGGACTCACACCACTATTATCTCCCTTGAATACTCGTGCCCTACAGATGAAGGAGGTAGATAAAAAAAACAAGTTCGCTTTTCTACATTTTACAGGATACATTGATTTATCTTTACCAGGTTCTAAATCTACAGCATTTTAGGAAGAGGTCAAAGAAAAATGCATGTTGATATAAGATTTCTAGCTAATTCTGCCTCATTTTACACATCATGGGTCTAATCACCACGGGGTTGTATTTTTGTCTAAATTTTGATAGGTGTGACACATGAAATTAAAAAAAGTTCAATCTGGTAAATATTTGTTAAATGTGTTTTAAATTGCAGATATTGGATCAATGAAGAATTTAAGCATAATGTTGTAATTTTGTACAGGTACCAGTATTCAAGCCTGGTTACTGAGGACATTATGTCTGTCTTCGGTTAGCACCATAAATCTAGATGTGTATCTCTCTACTACAGGGCTAACGCAGGCTAATGCAAATGATCATAATTTTTTGTAGATGCTATAAGATTGATGAGTTAGCATGCTAATATTTACGACCATGCTAACCCCTTATTTGGAAGGGACCTTATAAAAAGGGAGGGTTTTCATTGTTCGTGGCTTTTTCCGTGGCTTTTTCCTGGATACAAGAGATCAGTAGTTATGTGAGAGAGACACTATCATTATTAGTAAACTGTTGTAAATATTAATTCACCATTATAGTTGGTAGCATGTAGAAATAAAGTTATAGAATATAGAATTGGACTATATATTTCTTTCTACCTTTGAAGTGAAGAAATTGTAAAACTGGTGGCAGCGTCGCGATAAGAACTCTAACACATTTCTGAAGAGGAAATTAGTTTAGCAAAACTTTGCTGGAACATTTAAAATAGATATTTGAAATTCGGACTTGTAACAATCACCATGAAAATCCTGATGTTACTTCTGATGTGTTTGTGTATATGTTCGGAATGTTCGTTTGGAACAAAAGCAACTTCTGTTTGTACTGAAGGTGGATTTCTGCAGAACACAAGTCAGAGTTTAAAACTTGAAACTTTAGATGATGGTTATGTTTGGTCATATGACATTCAATATGACTACAAGGGACACAAATGGAAAGTGGAAAGTGTTTATAAATAAGTATGACAAACCCGTCAAACAACTCCCTTTAAACGAACTTTACGATTAATGAACAATGGACTACACATGTATGATTTGTTTCATTTGACCGAGTAATGGGTGCAGACGTTGCGCAAATTGACGATGTTGTTCCCTTGTTAGAAAAAGATAGTGTGCAGAGGACTGAAAGTTTGGACAAATCGTCAGTTGCAAGGATTTCCAGAGTGAAGTTAAGGTCAGGTGAATTATGGAGTGAGATACTCCTTATTTTGCAACTTGTGTTGTGAAAATGGCAGCATCTTGTCTGAAAAATAAAGAAAATGCAAACACTGAGTATTACAACTTAAATATCTGCTGTACATGAAATACTAAAACTTGATCACTTTTAATAATATACAAAATATGTATTTTATATAGAACGTATACAGGCCAAATAATATAAAAATTAAACCTGTGTTTATATATCATTGTCAATAAAAGTGAGCCAGTATATTTATTTGGTATCAAATATTTACTTGTTATCATTTTTTTACTCCATGAATTATATTTAGACAACAAGAACATTAAATAAAGAAAAGTCTGACTGGCTGCAGGCTTAACCATATTAAAACAGATTATATTATTTTTTTACCTCAGAATAACTGATTATTATTTTATTCCAAGTAAAAAGAGGAGTCAGCAGTGTATTAAGGGAGTTGGTCTGGTTTAATACAGTAAACACAGACCTGTATATTTAATTCGGTCTTAGTCCATATAAAATTTACTGAAAAATATTACCAAATGTTTGTTTTTTAATACTGAGAACTATGTATTGTTTAAGATCATTTTCATGCTTTAATACTGTCTCTCAGTTCCACCTTTCAAGGTAAGGTTTCCAGGTGTTTTAACTAGATTTATCTAACTATTATTATTTTATTATTTTTTTGGCATTGATGTGAAATGCTTCCCCACCATACAAATAAGTTCTGCTTACAAACCTCTATGAAATCCATCTTGTTTTTGTGAGCTCCTCCAACCTCACCTCATCCAACCAAGAGTCGCATTTCAGACCAGAATATGTAAGATGCAGGCATCATGTCTGTGAGACTGATGTCTCCCTATGAAAAAAATAATGACACCGTGTATAAACGCAATTTCATTTGGATCTGAACATTTCGCTGAAATTAAATAATAATTAGATAGATCTATGTATTCAATTCTTATTTCTATGTACTGTTACTTAGAAAATGTGTTCACCAGAGCATTTCCCACAAAATTGGGAAGAGACCCAGGCCTGTCCATTTTGGGGAAAAAAGACGAGCTTATTTCTCATTTTGGGAAAGATCTAAGATTTTACCAATTAAGTAAATTTGACAAATTCAATACTATGCTTTATTTATATTTTCAGCCAGCAGTTATTATGATTATTGCTTCTCATTCAGAACTGACTCCACAGACAAAAACACATTGCATAATTAATGTTTTTCTCAAATTCTGAGCCACTGCTGCTTTCTGATTGGCAAATATGTCTGCCACAATTTGGGAAAAAACAGTCAAGTTCTCAATTGGAAAAGTGGCCTTTTAGAGGTGTGTCTGTTACATCAGGTAAAAAAGCCCTGTTCATGGTACACAGATCACTTTAGCGGAGTCAATCACATAAAATAGAACTGGGATGTAGTGTATATTTTGTTTTTAATTGAAAACCAAGTGTTGCAGTATTTAGCATTTCATTGAACACATTTTAAGTAGGGTTTGTAGAGAAAATATGCGGGAGGGACGTAGAAGAGAGGGGAAGGGGGTTGGGGTTAGTGGTGGGGGAAGCAGGGCCTTTTTACCAGTTTTGGGGAAGGGGCCTTTTGCTCTTAATTTGGGGTGGAATACATAAATGGGGAATGAAATTTCCAAGATAAGTTTAAAAAGTGGAGAAGTCTGCATGCTTTTAAAAGAAATGAGAGTGGGGAATGGGCCTTTTAACGGCCGCTTCAAAGAAGGGTAAAAAGTCAATGGGGAGGGTATGCGTCAGCTGCCTGTGGGTAAATGTAGAGAAGGGGGTGGCAGGGATGTGGTTTAGGAATTGCTGTGTCCCATGGCCATGCATCATATGTGGGGTTTGACACTGGCCATTACAGGCATACCATAAGGTGTACCCCTTCACAGGGTTCAGGGGTTTTGGGGAACAAGGGAACATATTTTTGGGGAACAAAGCAAAACGTTTTGGGGATCACCGGGTCGTATTGTCAGGGAACAAGGGAACATGGACCACCCCTGGAAGGGCATCATGTCTATGGCTACAGGTCTTGTTATACAAACAAGAATGATTCTGAGAGAGGAATCATATGAATAATTCAATGAAATCAACAACTGTCACGGCTGATCCAGTTATGTTTACTATTTACACAGTATGTCAACATTAACACCATCGATGTGCTTGGAAATTTCAAGAAAACACTGCATAAACAAACCAAAAAAAAGAGTTGTACATGTACACATTTGAACTCACGTGTTATTTGCCTGCAGAGTCTTAAGACAGTCAACTGTTTCCTTCATTACGTTAACCTGTGTATATTTCCTATTGTTTATCCCGGTGTGAACACCCTGCATCAGATATCGCTATCAAAACTCAGTGGATTCAACGTTTACCAACGTGTAAACACATTCTACGTATTGATGACGTAATCCAAAACAGACATTTTACAAAAAGTGTTCACTCCTGTAAACTAGGTACGCGTAAAATTGATAACTGCGGTCTGAATCGACGTTTTAAAATAAAGAAAATGGCGGCGTTTTGTGATTTTTTTAATGAAATAGTCCGGCAAACACTAAAAAAATAATCCCTGTCTCGGAGTATCAAAATGATCAAAAAAGCTGAATAATTAGTTCCTGGCGTTCCCACTGATAATGAACGATTTTCGGATAAGTCCGTTACAAGTCGGAGTAAACATAGAAGTAGTGCTGTGCACGAATATCAACGTGAAAACTTTACGATGTTAAATGAGAACAGCAATGTTTTAGATCCGCCAGTCAGTGACTCAAAAATTCATGCAAAATCTGAGTGTTTGGCGAAAACTGATGAAAATAAGATTTTGCCATCTCAAAAACTGATGAAAATAAGATTTTGCCATCTCAAAACACTGTTCAAATTGAAGATGCCTCGAATTCCATTATCAATAACCAGACGAGAAAGGAAGACGAAAGTCTGACTCTGTATATACCGAAATGTGTAAAAAAAACACGTTATTATTAAAGACGGAAGAAGAATTGCAATTGATATTTAATGTGTTTTGTGTTAAAAGTGTTAATATTCGAGACAGTTTACGGATTACATATTCGTGACATGTATGTGTTTATTTTTTGTTCTTGAGCTTTCAAATAAGATTGTTTAGTTTAAATAAATAAAATATTTCTTTTTGCCTTTATTTTCGGTTTCATGTATTTTTATGTTACGGCCCCTAAGACGAAATCCTGTATCCGCCCCTGCATTGTGTTTCAACACAGAACTGTAACACGGCACTTGTACTGTCCGTATGCGCATGAGCAAACACTTTATTCATGAGTAGACGGGTCTATTCGGAGCATGCGCAATCGCGTATTTAGTGTTATTTAGTAAGCGATTACTTAATGATTAAATGGTTAAAATTGGTGACCGTTAGAAATTTACATGAATAAGTTCGCCATTTTTTTAATATTCCTCACCGTCTGATTAGAGGAAAAAGTAGGGCAAACGATAATGCCCAGTATTCAGTGGTGATTATTTAAGTAGTCATTGGAGACTCGAGTTACTTGTTTCAGAGTTTCTTATAATAAATAAAATAAACTTTCCCTTCCAAGGCGGTATCCCTATTGTCCACCCTTTCGTGCTTGTGATGTCTTATCTTGTATTTTATTCGTCTTTAAAGTTGTTCTTTGATTCTCTGTCTGTTTATGGTTGACTGTCGTCTTTGAAGCTATTTTTCCTGTTCGATTTTTATGTCTACTTTTTCATTTGCATACCGTCAAACTGTCAAAAACACATGCAACGCACTTTGAAATTGCTAAACTTGCTAAACTAATACCCGGTATTCATGTATGCTTTTTTAAGTATTTAATTGAGACTGGGGTTAATTGATGTTACATAGTTTCTAAAAACTTAAACATTTCATTTGTATCACCATCACACTGTCAAAAACACAGGTGGCACACTTTTTGTAAATTGCTAAACTTCATTTGCCGCTTGGCAAATTAATACCCGTCATTCAGTGGTGCTTTTTAAGTAATAGTCAACTGAGACTCGCGTTAATTGCTGTTACAAAGTTCTGCACATTCGATCGATGTTTAGGTCCACATGAATTCCTCATGAATTCTGTCACAACTGTTTGATAATCAGACAAACAACCGTCAGTAAACACCTTTTATAAAAAAATGTGTGTGTACTCCTAAGATGTATAGTGTCATCATTCGCTAGATCACAGTATAGTCTGGAACATCGTATGTGTAGTCCCATCATTCGCTAGATAACAGTAGAGTCTGGACCATAGTATGTGTATTCCTAAGGTTCATAGTCAAATCGTTCGCTAGATTACAGTAGAGTCTGGACCATAGTATGTGTATTCCCAAGGTTCATAGTCACATCGTTTGCTAGATCACAGTAGAGTCTGGACCATAGTATGTGTATTCCTAAGGTTCATGGTCACATCGTTTGCTAGATCACAGTAGAGTCTGGACCATAGTATGTGTATTCCTAAGGTTCATGGTCACATCGTTCGCTAGATCACAGTAGAGTCTGGACCATAGTATGTGTGTTTCTAATGTTCATGGTCACATCGTTCGCTAGATCACAGTAGAGTCTGGACCATAGTATGTGTATTCCTAAGGTTCATGGTCACATCGTTTGCTAGATCACAGTAGAGTCTGGACCATAGTATGTGTATTCCTAATGTTCATCTTCACATCGTTTGCTAGATCACAGTAGAGTCAGGACCATCGTATGTGTATTCCTAAGGTTCATAGTCCTATCGTTCGCTAGATCACAGTAGAGGCTGGACTATAGTATGTGTATTCCTAATGTTCATGGTCACATCGTTCGCTAGATCACAGTAGAGTCTGGACCATAGTATGTGTATTCCTAAGGTTCATAGTCACATCGTTTCTAGATCACAGTAGAGTCTGGATCATAGTATGTGTATTCCTAAGGTTCATAGTCACATCGTTTGCTAGATCAAAATAGAGTCTGAACCATAATATGTGTATTCCTAAGGTTCATAGTCACATTGTTCTCTAGATCACAGTAGAGTCTGGACCATGGTATGTGTATTCCTAAGGTTCATAGTCACATCGTTCGCTAGATCACAGTAGAGTCTGGACCATAGCATGTGTATTCCTAAGGTTCATGGTCTCATCGTTCGCTAGATTACAGTAGAGGCTGGACCATCGTATGTGTATTCCTAAGGTTCATGGTCACATCGTTCGCTAGATCACAGTAGAGTCTGGACCATAGTATGTGTATTCCTAAGGTTCATGGTCACATCGTTCGCTAAATCACAGTAGAGTCTGGACCGCAGTATGTGTATTCCTAAGGTTCATGGTCACATCGTTCGCTAAATCACAGTAGAGTCTGGACCGTAGTATATGTATTCCTAAGGTTCATAGTCACATCGTTCGCTAGATCACAGTAGAGTCTGGACCTTAGTATGTGTATTCCTAAGGTTCATAATCACATCGTTTGCTAGATCACAGTAGAGTCTGGACCATAGTATGTGTATTCCTAAGGTTCATAGTCACATCGTTTGCTACATCACAGTAGAGTCTGGACCATAGTATGTGTATTCCTAAGGTTCAAAGTCACATCGTTCGCTATATCACAGTAGAGTCTAGACCATAGTATGTGTATTCCTAAGGTTCATAGTCACATCGTTCGCTAGATCACAGTAGAGTCTGGACCATAGTATGTGTATTCCTATGGTTCATAGTCACATCGTTTGCTAGATCACAGTAGAGTCTGGACCATAGTTTGTGTATTCCTAAGGTTCATAGTCACATCGTTTGCTAGATCACAGTAGAGTCTGGACCATAGTATGTGTATTCCTAAGGTTCATGGTCCAATCGTTCGCTAGATCACATTAGAGTCTGGACCATAGTATGTGTATTCCTAAGATTCATAGTCACATCGTTCGCTAGATCACAGTAGAGTCTGGAACACAATCGTTCGCTAGATCACAGTAGAGTCTGGACCATAGTATGTGTATTCCTAAGATTCATAGTCACATCGTTCGCTAGATCACAGTAGAGTCTGGACCATAGTATGTGTATTCCTAAGGTTCATGGTCACATCGTTTGCTAGATCAAAGTAGAGTCTGGACCATAGTATGTGTATTCCTAATGTTCATAGGCGGGAGGTGTACAGTACTGGTTCTACCCAGGAAAATTGGGTGGTCTGACAATCGACCGTTATATATAAGCTTACATGTGTTGAAAATTACGTAAAACACCATACAAACAAACAAAACCCATCGTTCGCTAGATTACAGAAAGGTCTGGACCATAGTATGTGTAATAGTCCCATCGTTCGCTAGATTACTTTATAATCTGGACCATAGTATGTGTATTCCTAAGGTTCAAATTATAGGCGGTAAAACCCATCAAAACATATCTTACTTATTTAAAACGATGTCTCTTGTCTCACGATTTAACAAAACAACAGTCCATTCACAGTCCATTCAATCACTTTTGTCTTTTAAATTAACGTCTTATTAAATCATTTAATGTCTCTTGTCTCACGATTTAACAAAAAAGAAGTCCATTAAATCACTTTTGTCTTTTAATTTAACGTCTTATTAAACCAATATATGTACTTTTTCAGACCGTTCAATATAAGTGTAAACCGTTTGATGAAAACACGAATCGTTTAATAATAGATGAAATCACTTAATGAAAGCTTTTGAACAAACTAATAAGTTGGGAAATCATTTAACAACAAATCAAGCCATACTGTAACATATGTGTCTCAACTTATTCGTTTTTCAAGAGCTTGTACTCGAGTTGAGGACTTTAATATTCGTAATCTTTGTATAACTAAAAAGCTACCCAATCAGGGTTACCGTTACCATAAACTTCCTGAAACCTTTGCAAAATTTTATTATCGTAACCCTGATCTTCTTTCCAAACATAAAAGTAATTTAAGGACTCTTCTGCGACAAGGACTAACACAACCTGACTTCTATGGTAATGTGATTTATAAACTTCGTAAGATTCTTGGTCATGATCACTTTCATACTATCTTTGTTAAACTTGTTAAAAAGTTTATCAAACGAGGTTATGACCCTTTCATTTTGCAACGTACTGCATGCTTGGTGGTGGACCCTTTTACAGTTCGCCATTATGCTTTCCTCTTTAATTGTACGATGACCGGACAGGCTGTGGACCCTATGATGACGCCTACCTAAAGCCCATTGGAACGGTGGCGTTTGATGTTTGTCTATGATCTTTCCTGTCGTGCCCTTAATGGTCTATTCTCTTGTTGCTCTGGCTTCTGCCAAGTCAATGAGTACCTTCATTGTGGCTTTCTAGGCTATTGTTTGTTTTTGTTTTTTTTGTATTATATTTACACGAACATATTGGTGTTTTACTTATATTGCCTATTGGTTAGAGATTAGATCATGGCGGGGATTTCTTTATTTACACTGTCCTGTTTTAATGGGATGACAGTAGGGTAAGTGTGTGGTTTGGTGCACCCTAGAACCGGTTTAAACCCCCAGGGCCTTTGTTGCCACTGACCGTTCCAAGGCGGTAGCCCTATTGTCAACCCTTTTGTGTTTGTGATGTCGATTCCATTTTTTATTACTTTTGCCTTCTCGTTTGTCTGTTTGCGTGTTTGTTTTTGTGTTTTGTGGTTTACTGTCGTCCTTAAATGCTGCTTTCCCTGTCCGATATTTTTATCTTTCTTTATTTACAAATGAATAAAGTCTCCACTGCTTGTAAAGCTGACGTGGTTTGAAGACACAGATAAACTGGTAATGGACTTCACTTAATTGATATGTATATTAAGTATAAGTGGGAGCTATAACAAGAGTAATCATTAAGAAAGAGGGGTATATGAACAGCTGGAATACGAGAATAATAAATCCGGCTTTCCCGAAGTCTGCGTATCTTTGAAAATAATTTTGAAATCATTTGCTATACAACTTTAATGTCCTCATTGAGTTTGAATGCATATATGCTATAACTGTACAGAAAATACGTGAGTATGGCCATTTTTGCCACGGACCATTCCAAGGCGGTAGCCCTATTGTCAACACTTTTATGTGTGTGATGTCATATCTTGCCTTTTTGTATCTTTGTAATTGTTGTTTGTTTCTATGCGTGCTTTTGGTTGACTGTTTTGGTCCTTGAATGAAGCATTTCCAGATGGACATCTATGTCTACTATACTATTTCTACTTTTGCAGAAAACGACTGCCGTGTGTACATGAATAATCGGTACACTTGACGTCTTACGTAAGACTTATATATCTTGCATGTAAATTAACACCGTTGTATGCGTTGTAGTCGATTCCTTTTTTAATGTGCAAATATAGCTGTAAAGTAGAATAACGCTTAAGCTGGTTCTAAGGTAAGTTAAAGATGGTACACCTTATATTATCTGTCATGAACAGCCTCAATGCTTTCGAGTAGTCGACCTTACTCTCTTGTTTGGGTTCGTCGATTTCAAGGGATCCCCTTTCAACTATTGATTAACGCACGAAAAAGCTCTAGCGTTCGTTTACTGGCAGATATTCGTTTCCGATAAAAACAAGTATACCTCATGTTGCAATATGTTTATCTTTAAATAACGGATAGAGATGAACAATTCTTACACTCATACCAGTTCAGATCTGTTATGAACTCATTAACAATCGGCGTTTGCCTTTCTTTTATGTATCCGTTTAGTTGTTGTTTGTTTTGATGCGTGTTTTTCGTTGACTGTGGGCCATTGAATGCTACCTTTCCTGTTCGATATTTATATCTACTATACTAGACTGGCATCAGTCTATATTTATATCTACTATACTAGACTGGTATCAGTCTAGTCTATGCTTTTTTTTTTAGTTTTTCGCTTAAAGTCCATAATGATGAGTTGAAGTTATTTAGGTATTTTCTGAGTTCCAAAAACGATTGAAATGATATTGTTACAAAAAAATTGTATTCCTATTTTAAATTAAGCTTAATTATGGTCTTGATAGTCTTGATATTTTTGATTATCCGGCGTAGGAAGTGTAGTGCATTTAAGATTGAACGTAAACTAAGAAACCTGATCAATTACATGGTTGAAACATAGCGATTGTCTTTTTTTGTATGGATTTAAACCTTTTCATGAAAACTCATCCAATGAGATCAGTAAAACGATCAACGGAGGCAGTTTCAAGTCTTTATCAAGAATAAGCTTTTCTTTATAGTATTTAATGTAATAACTAACTTTTTTAATTTTAATACATTAAAACCTTATCGGATATGTCCTTATTTAAACTGTCCTTTATAATTGGGATAACAACAGGGTAAGAGTGAGGTTCAGTGCATCCAAGAACCTGGTTATATAATCCCAGCTGCCTTTTTGCCACCAACCGTTCAAATGCGTGTCCAAAATGCGGGGATTAATCCCCAGTTTAATGATTTGTTAAATCAACATTTAGTTTTAATATAACAACTGATTGATACATAAAACGCAGAAACAAATTCTGTTTAAATAAATATGTAATTTATATAAACAGAAGCAGATAATATGATATCTTAAACAGCGTGTGTTTGTTTGTTTCATTGACCTGTCGAAATTGAGGATTATTCCCATGTGCTTAGATATACTGCTATATTCTTCTGTTTATATAAATTGCAAGCTGGTTTCAGGTATCTCTAAAAACAGTTTTATATCAATCATGTGTTAAATTCAAGTTCCATTTAAACCATTTAATATTTTATGTCCCCACATTGTAACATGTTACAGTTTTGTGATGTGGTCCAGGTGTTAGCTTTGATACCCCAGCCAACTCCTTCTCCAAGAAGCGAAAACGAGATTGGCAAGAGTATGAAATGAAACCTTAATTTATATACATAGTGTAGAATTAAAACAGTTAATAGGTAATTTTAAACAGGTTCTCGCGTTTCTTTCTGTAAACAAGCGTATTTTATTGCCGAAATATCCGTTATAAGTTACCGAGTTCCAGAGATAAAATATTGACGTAATGTAGGTGTCAAACAATAATTACATTATTAGCTGCTTTATCAGCAGGAACTAAAATAAATTCATTATGATATTCAATATCTTAGCTTTCATGCTTAGCGCATTGCTTTCTGTCTATAACGAATTAATTTAAAGCATTAAAAACTACTGACTTGATGATTGTGTACTACTTTTACAATTGTAGAATTCTTTTAAATGACAAAAAGGTATGCAAATCTAAGATTTTTGTTTTCAAAACTCTTCATTTTCCAAAAAATAAGGGTTATAGATATTTTGAAATGTCTCTTTATTTTCGAAAAAATCTATCGTTCTTTCCGAGGTTAAGCATGTTAAGTAAGGCTGGAAAGTAATATTTCACTCTTTTCTCGCATATATCATGCCTTCACGTAAACATATAATCATATCATATATATTTAATTTGTATACATATAATAATATCATATATATTGAATTTGAATAAAAGTAATTTCATTTCATTTATTTGATCATTACATTTCTTGGTTTTTAAATAAATTTGACCTAATTGAAATTATAAGAAGATTTTCCAAAAATGGAAAATGAATACTATAATTACCTTAAAGGGACACACGGCAATCTTGATTTGTTAAAAACTCACGGCGTCCCGTTAGTTTTTCTCTTAACTTGCATTTGTTCAATCATTAATATTAATTATTAGAATAGATTAAGGCAAATTGTTTTTACATATTACTAACTTTTTATAATAGTGCACCAATAATAAATTAAAAAACTTGGTAAAATAGTGAAGAAAATTGAATATCTCAATTTTTTATTTAATTATATGCAAGCAGTTTTGAAGTCAAAATGACGCAGGATAAGTAAATCGAGGAGGAAATTTTAATATCTGAATAAAACTCAAGATTGCCATGTGTCCCTTTAAGATATCTCAAAAACCAAATAAGCGATCTATTATTTTTAAAGGTGAAATATGTTAAGAAAATTTTAAAAAATATATTCATACAAAACACTAAATGTCCTTACCATCCACATGCTGAACAAAAATAATACCCCACTTTCTCACCTCTGTATCAGCATGTCCTCAAACTCCCCGCAGTGGTTACTTCCCCTTTCTCTTACAGTAACCACTGTCACCACACATATTTATTGCTGAAATCCAGCTAAGTTTAAGTTTTTGGTTAAATATTGTTTAGGTCAATATTTCAACTTACTTTGTTCATAATATAGGAAAATAAAATATTTTTAAAAAAAATCTATTTTAGAGAAAATGCACACCGGTTACTAGGTTACTTGTAAACAAACATGTATTCCGTTGAGAACATTGTCACGTGATTTGTGTGGTGGCAGGTCCTGTGCTCGATTCCCGGTAGCGGAATTCATCTACCATTTTTCACATTCCCTGCTTCATGAGTACCATACCAATCATCGAGATACTATTCTAAACATGTATTAAATTCATTCATCCAGCCATCATTCAACACTAGTATGCCTGTCATACAGTCGCATCGCACAGATGTCTGTGTACTATAGAACGACCACAGGTTAAAAATCCCTCAAAATTAGTTAAGGACCGCAAAAATATTTCTTCTTATGAGAGTCAGAATCGATACAACCGCATCGATTACAATTAATATGGCCGACGTCTCATGGCAACGGATCATCACCTTCCATTTAGCGAGGTTTAAATTCACACACAAATGGATCTTCTGACCGTAAAAAGTACTCGAGCGAGCCGGGGTATTCGAGAAATAATATTCGAATAATAGAGGTTAAATTGCATTGAATTATAAAGGAGTTGTGTGTCGGGACCGGAAAATGAGCTCAAGTTACCGAGCTTGTATTAAAATCTATTATTGTGATATTTCTTTAAATAAATGATAAAACAAACATATTATTGCAGTTTTTCTTTTATTTTCAGTGTAACAATTACATATTATATATCCGTTATAAGGTTTAAACAAACATGCATGAACATAAAAAATATACCGAGAACGATACATCACGTACACAGGTAACACTATTTCGGGCGGTACACAAATTCGAATAGATATTTTGGTTTTTATCGTTCCCTCAATGTCTCGAAAACACCGATAGTTCGAACATATCCCTATGGTCCCGCTGACTTTGAGCTATCGAGGTTCGACTGTATATCATTTCGAATATTAAAACCATCAAATACATAAGTAGCCAAATTATTTACAGTATTAAGCTTTTCTGATGTCAACAGTTCTATATACACGTACATGTAATAATGCGGCTAATATTACAATAAATGAAGAATGAATGTCTGCACGTTTTCCTGTGAACAGCATTTTTCACAATTAAATAGTAAGCTAGAAGTAACACGTTTGGCTATATACTGCGTCACACGGCGATAGTAGTATTAAGTGCGTTCGTTGACAGAATAAAATATAATTGTTATTATCAATTCTACGCAAATAATTCCATTTGAATTAAAAACTTTAATTGGAATGTGCCAAGTTTGTTTTTAAAGTTACGACAGAGCTATTACAAACTCAGCTTTCAAATTGCGTTCAACTTTAAAAACCAAGTATCATCAACAAACACACTCAAACAGGGGCCAAACAAATATCTTCAATGCAGATTGTATTTGCTAACTTTTAAGAATGTATTATGTTTTGCTAAAATATGACAATACTCCCATTTCATACCGAACAAATCAAGACGTTTCAATGACACTTTTTTAAAAAGGAAGATACCCGTAGTCATGTTGTGTTAATACTTCTATTGAACAAAATTGTTGTTGTGTTATGAATAAGAACACATAATTTACCATATCTAAAAATATCTTGGTTAATGGACTTTTGTAATATACCAATTCAAAAATCGAAAATGTGCAATCAAATTTGTATAACTCTTTACGAATATTACATTTTATTACATTTTCATCGGTGAAAGAGTGGGATATCTCACTGAAAGAATATTCATAATCGCTAACTATTATTAAATAACTCCGAACACAAAAATAACTAACTGTGACATTGGGTTATGACGACAATAAAGTGGTGATGACATCATCGTCATCCGCCGATAACGTTCAATAAAGTGAATAATTTCGGTTAAAATCATGCACAAGCTGAAAGCTTTAAAACGTAATAAACAGATTATTTTACTACTGTGTTCTATTATAGAGAAATCCTTCACTCGATGGTAGACGTGTTTTATTTTTCACTCATTCGGATATGCTCGTTCGTGAAAAGAACCACACGTCTACCATCTCGTGAAGGATTTTCCACTAATCTATCCCAGCAGTTAAATAATCTCTATGCTATATACTTATACGTCATAAAGTTGTTAAATACTGATAATATTATATTGAAACATTTTTATAATATGGCCTATGATTACTGTGTTAATGGCAAAACTAACTGGTTATCTGATGTTAAGACAACAATGTATGAACATGGTTTAAATTGGATCCGGGATAACTTTGATACAGTTGTTTGTAAGTAATTTGTATCAGTATTCAAACAAAGAATACTCGATTGTTTTTTATAAAAGTAATATGCTGATAAACAAAATTCTGATGTCTTAGATTTGTATAACAATGTGAACAATATTTTTCATTATGAAATATATTTAGTTGTATTGCCATTCGATTTAAGACGTTTAGTAAGTATAATGAGGTTTTCGTCACATTCTCTAAGAATTCAAGCAGGTCGGTACGGTATCAATAGGTCTGAAAGAAACGAACGTTTTTGTCAATATTGTAATACTCAAGATATTGAAGATGAGTTTCATTTCATTATAAAAGTGTCCATGTTATTCCGATATAAGGAAGAAATACATAGCACAATATTATGGTAATAGACCAGGTATGTTTAAATCATAGTCATCGAATTATTGCAAACTGAAAACAAAATTATTCTTTTCAAATTGGCTACGTGTCTCAAATGTGCGATGTCACATAGAATATCTATAACGCATGTGTGAACACTTTATAGTTCATCCTAATTAGAGCTGATATATGTCTGTATATTAAATACTTCGTATGTTAAACGAGATTTAAATATGTATTTTGTAATTGTGTATATATGTTATGATTATGTACTTAACGTACACGTCAATAAAAGTATGTTCTGTTCATCAATGCGTTCAAACATCCTAGAAGAAGTTACAAGTTCGACATTCAAGAGAAATTCCAAAAGAAAAGCATTTAATAAAGAAAGATATAACAAGAAAAGTCATACTAAACAATATATACTATGACGACGAGCGGCAATAAGAATGAAAATTGTAGAATATATTTGTTTTAATTCATTGCATTGGAATTAGAGCATCATGTGTGGTTTGTTTGTGTAATCCTGATCTGGCATTTACCTACGAGAGGTGATACAAACTTCCAGAACAGGTTACTCTAGTAATGATCCTTTTATTATATACTTCTTACACATCATTAACATAGAAACATTTGCATTGCTATTGCATACACATTCAATAAAGCATACTATTTCTCGATAAAGTGCATCGGGAAAATGTATGTAGTTTTAAGGTGTTGGTGTCATTGGTTTGACCTACTTGTTTTGGTTGTATGACGCAACGTCGTCTTGACGTTCTCGTGCATAGTGGCGTTAAACTTGCTTGAACTGCTGTTCTATTTTTAGTAAGATAGTGATACTCATTCTATTTTTAGAAGCATAGTGATAACCTGTAGTGTGATACAGGTTGTTGTATTCCATTGTAAGAAGATGGCGGTACTATGTATATATTATTGACAGGTATATAATAAATATATATATACACTAATAATAAAAAAAAAGGCAAAACATCTGTTAAAGTTTGGTAAAGTTCAGATGAAAAATGCACTACCTAAGACACAACTAGGTCGAAATAGAATATGTTTTCTTCCAAAGATTAAGGTATAAATTAGGTTTAAAACATCTAGTGCATAATTCTAGTTCATGAGAAAGTGATGTAAATGTAACAATTAAAGTTATCTGCCCTTTGCATGGATGGTGAAGGTCACATCCACATTTGCTTTGTCACATTGCCATGTACCACCCAAGATACAACTATAAGCAAAGTTTGCAAGTTGTAGTGCATACAGTTTGTGAAAAAGTGACCTAAACGCAAAAGTTGAACATAAAAATTAGTAAGTTATCTGCCCTTTGCTTGGAGGGTCAAGGTCACTTCCACATTTGCTTTGTCACGTTGCAATGTACCACCCATGATACAACTATAAGCAAAGTTTGAAAGGTCTAGTGCATACAGTTTGTGAGAAAAATTACATAAACGCAAAACTTGAATGTTGACGTCGCTGCCGCCGGAACAGCAACACCTATGTCAAAAACACACTCTGGTAATAATAGGATGAATGACTATCAAATGTACATATTTTTAAGTTCATGCTGTACAAAAACAACATTACTGATGTGGAAAAAAATAATTGTATGTACAACTCGGTGTGTCAGGTCCCTGCCAAGTCTTGAACTTGAATCTCTTTTCTCGAAAGAAAAGCGTGTTTCCTTACACTACAGAGATCGCCCAGACATCACAAAAAGAGTGTACAAAACTAAGCGAAATTAATAAAGATGTAGATCAAAAGAATGTCAAACTAAAACTATCACTGAAGGTTATTAATACCCTTGCAAACGCATACCCCATGACTTCATGTATATGCGCAGTTCCACTTCATACTGATGCTTCTCACAATGTTTGGGGTATGACAGAGGTCACAGTGACCTTATTTTGGTATGTGACACACCGCTATCCCAAGATGTATCCACATACCAAGTTTGGTAAGACATAGTGTTATAGTATTGAAAATACGGTGCGGACAAGCATTTTCTATGACAGAGGTCACAGGTCAAGGTCAGTCATAGTGGCCTTATTTTGGTATGCGACACACAGCTATCCCAAGATGTATCCACATACCAAGTTTGGTTCTCTAAGTGTTATAGTATTGAAAATACGGTGCAGACAAGAGGTGAAAGAGTCTGTGGATGCTCTACTGGCTAAATGTGCAGGAGACCGTAACACATTTTCAACATTCATTCAACCGGCACATGGCAATGCTATAGGCCACTAGTTGTTGAATGCCAGCCAGGGTAGCAGGAGAACTAGTCTGTACAAAGTGAGTGTATTACAGGGTTCCCACAGTTTTTTGAGAACAAAACTCAAGGTCTTTTCCAGGTTTCCCCACAGTTTTCAAGGACAATTTATACCAGTGTTTGTCCAACACCGTTGTTGCAAAAACGTTAAATTGTTCGCATTACTAATATGTGACATCACACAAGATGTTAGTTTATTGTTTTTGACAAGTATTGACTTTAACCCGCTGTTTTTCAGGCCGTTCTCCCTCCTATGAAGGAAATTTAGTGTTGACATTTAACTTGTTCTCAGACGACATGCTTTATCGATTCAAATAATTAAACGCTTGCACATACGACGGAACATTGCGAGTTTTATTCGTAAATACTCAGCTAAAATCGTCAACATATTTTATGAGTCATCCGGTGAGATATCGAATTTGTACGACAGCGATCGAAAACAAAAGTACAATTTGGGCTTCACATTTCATTGATCAGAGCATTAACACATCTTTACGATTGTTCACGAATATCAATGGTTAATGTGTATTGGCTTACTAGGCCCACGTTAACCATTTGCCAAATCGCCATAGGCAAAAAGTAACCTGAACTGGCGAATGAAAACCGTAAGAAATGCACACCAAATTTGCCAGACATCGGCGGTCTGACGAATCCAAATTTGTGACCGATTTTGTCTAAAAGATCTCGGAAAATCCCGAATTCTAATTCACAAAGTCTTTCACTGTTTATAAGCCACTATCCCGCTGCGTGTTTTAGCTAATTAGTGACAATCCATTTAGATAGATAAACTAATTATGGCAGCGTTTATTGAGAGCCACTGTCAAATTGTCGGTGCGATAAGACTCCGCCCACTGTTCCACCTCTTGCTGTCAATCAACTGGTTTGTGTCCCCGCGCTCAACATTATCTACAGATTTAACTGTGTGATCGAGCCGGTTAAAACATCAAATGTGGCGCCCACTAGCGGCCAAAATGGCTGATCAAAACAGAAAGTTTGAAAATGTTTGCTTACGAATTAGCCAGAGATACTCAGCCCGTCGGTGTTTGCGATCACTGATAAGTGTTAAAGGGACACATGGCAATCTTGATTTTTTAAAAACTAACGGCATCCCGTTAGTTTTTCTACATAAATTGCATTTGTTCAATCATTAATGTTAATTATAAGAATTGTATTAAGCCATTTTTTTTTGCATATTATTTTTTTTTTATATTATTGCACCAGAAATATATTAAAACTTATAGTATAAGACGAAATAGTGAATACTTAAAATTTGATTTATTTAAATGTAACCAGGGTAAAAGTAACAAGAGGCCCAAGAGGGCCTGTGGACGCTCTACTGGCTCAAGATAAAGTTTATGTATAAGGAGCCATAAGTCTTTCAAAAATCATTCAACCAGAACATGGCAATGACAGGTGCAACTAGGCTTAGTACTGATCATTCTCGCCAAGATCGCTGAAATCTGGCAAAGAGTTCAGAAGAGATTCATCTGCACAAAGTTTGTGTATTAAAACATTTAAAGGGTCACAACTCTGCCAAAAATCATTCAACCGAAATATGGTGATGATATGCAAAACTAAGCTTGATACTGATCATCCTTGTCAAGTTCCGTCTATATCCAGCCAGGGGTTCAAGAGAACTAGCCCGGAAAAAAATTGTGGTATCAAAAAAATCCTTTAAAGGGCCATAACTCTGCCAAATATCTGTAAACCGGAACATGACAATGACATGCACAGCTAGGATTGGTGCTGATCATCCCTGCAAAGTTTCATTGAAATCTGGCGAGGGGTTCAGGACAAGTAGATCAGACAAAGTTTGTGTATTAAAACCTTTAAAGGGAATATGCCAATGATTTGCACAACTAGACATGGAATTGATCATCCCTAAAAAGCTTCGTTTAAATCCGGCCAGATTCAGGAGAACTAGTCAGAACAAAGTTTGTGTATTAAAACCTTTAAAGGGCCCCAACTCCGCCAAAAATCATTCAACCGGAACACGGCGATGATGTGCACAACTAGATATAGAATAGATCATCCCTAAAAAGTTTTGTTTAATCCGGCCATGGGTTCAGGAGAACTAGTCAGAACAACGTTTGTGTATTAAAACCTTTAAAGGGCTACAACTCTGCCAAAATCATTCAACTGGAACACGGTGACTATGTACAACTAGGCTTGGTACTGATCATCCCTGCAAAGTTTCAATGAAATCCGGTCAAATGAAGGCCCTTTCATCTTAATGAGGCCAAGATGTAGCATATTTCAGAAAATCAAGGGCCATGACTCCGATGTAAATGGTCCAATCTGGATGGTTTTCGAACTCATCCAAGCTTTCATTGATATTAACAATCTGGTAAAGTTTCTTAAAGATCGGATCAAAGATGAAGGCCCTATCGTCTTGAGGCAAAATATAGGATTTTTAACTAAATCAAGGGCCATAACCCCACTGTTACTGGTCCGATCTAGCTGGTTTCCGAACTTGACCAAGCTTTCATTGATAGGAACAATCTCATAAAGTTTCATAAAGATCGCATGAAAAATGAAGGCCCTATCATTTTAACGAGGCAAAATATAGCATTTTAACAGAATCAAGGGCCATAACTCATCTGTTACTGGTTCGATCTGGCTGGTTTTCGAAATTGTCTGAGCTGTCATTAATATAAACAATCCAGTATAGTTTTGTAAAGATCAGATGAAAGATAAAGGCCCTATCGAATTAACGAGGCAAAATATAGCATTTTTAACTAAATCAAGGGCCATAACTCCCCTGTTACTGGTCTGATCTGGCTGGTCTTCAAAATTGTCTGAGCTTCCATTTATATAAACAATCTGGTAAAGTTTGGTAAAGATCGAATGAAAGATAAAGGCCCTATCGTCTTAACGAATCCAAAATATAGCATTTTTAACTAAATAAAGGGCCATAACTCCGCTGTTAATGGTCCGATCTAGATGTTCGTCGAAGTTGTCCGAGCTTTCATTTATATAAACTATCTGGTAAAGTTTGGTAAAGATTGGATGAAAGATAAAGGCCCTATTGTCTGAATGAGGCAAAATATAGCATTTTTAACTAAATCAAGGGCAATAACTCCGTTGTTAATAGTCCAATCTAGTTGGTTTTCAAACTTGTCCGAGCTTTTATTGATATTAACAATCTGTGCAAGTTTGGTAAAGATCAAATAATAAATGAAGGTGCTAGAGTGTTCACAAGGCTTAATATGGCATTTTTCAGCAAAACAAGGGCCATAACTCCGGTGAAATTATTTCGATCTTGCCGGTTTTCAAACTTGTCCGAGCTTTCATTGATATAAAGACACTGGCAAAGTTAAGTAAAGGTCCGATTAATATTGAAGGCCCTATAGTGTTCACAAGGCAGAAAATAGCATTTTCCAGAAAAAACAAGGGCCATAACTCTGGTGTTACTGACCCAATTTAGCTGATTTTCGAACTTGTCCAAGCGATCATTGGTATTAACAATCTGTGCAAGTTTGGTAACAATCAAATAATAAATGAAGGTGTTAGAGCGTTCACAAGGCAGAAAATAGCAATTTTCAGAAAAAACAAGGGCCATAACTCTGGTTTTACTGACCCAATTCAGCTGATTTTCGAACTTGTCCAAGCTATTATTAGTATTAACAATCTGTGCAAGTTTGGTAACGATCAAATAATAAATGAAGGTGCTAGAGCGTTCACAAGGCAGAAAATAGCAATTTTCAGAAAAGACAAGGGCCATAACTCCGGTGTTACCAAACCGATTTGGCTGGTTTTCAAACTTGTCCGAGCTTTCATTGATATTAACAATCTTTGCAAGTTTTGTAAAGATCAAATAATAAATGAAGGTGCTAGAGTGTTCACAAGGCTTAATATGGCATTTTTCAGCAAAACAAGGGCCATAACTCTGGTGAAATTTATCCGATCCGGCTGGTTTTCGAACTTGTCCGAGCTTTCATTGATATAAAGACACTGGAAAAGTTTCGTAAAGATTTGATTAATAATGAAGGCCCTAGAGTGTTCACAAGCCAAAAGTTAACGACGGACGACAGACGACGGACGACGGACGGACGACGGACAACTCGCCATCCCATAAGCTCTTCTGGCCTTCGGCCAGTAGAGCTAAAAATAGAAAAACTGTTTCCACTCAATAACTTTAGATAGGAAAGAGATATAGGAATGAAATAATATGGGTAGGTAGCTTATACGAAAAGGAAGCTTGGGATTGCATTTGGGGTCACTGGGGTCCAGGTCAAGATCACTGTTACTAAAAATAGAAAAAAGGTTTCTGCTCCATAACTTCAGTTAGGAATGAGATATTGGAATGAAACTTTACACAGGGGACGAAATATATTTTACTGTATACTGGACGATTGGCATTGACATGTTACTCGTCCTTATAGGATGTTTACTCGTCCTGCTCTGATTGCAAACGTTTGTAAGACAAAGTAGTCAGATAACATCATTTAACACATTATATAAATAATGATATAATAATAATATAAACATCATAATGTGTTGTTTTCTTTATAATTATGAAACTTATAATATTATAGATGACTATATTCACATTATATAGTTCACTAGTCTGATCATGGCCATTTACAATTACTCTGGCTTACACCCCACGTTGATCTCGTCTGAATCACTAGCAGAGGTAGAGTCGGACTGTCGCCTCCTTGGACCATATTTGCCCGTGGGGCCTGCGCACACATGTCCTTTTGTATATCTTATCCCTTTCCCAGAATTTAGCCATTTCACAATACTTTCTGTTGGCTTATAAGGCCAAATAAAATTACATGCTTGGCTCCTATTACATGCTAAACAAATAATAGGGTAGGTTGGTAGGGAAAATACTCTATTTGTTGTGTTGTTTTTTTCACTATACTTCTATACAAAATAAATAAATAAACTTAACTATATCTTTGTTGATATCATCAGATACAGAACCAATAGAAAAAATAATTAAAGTCAAAAAGAAGAAAATAAAACATAAAATGCAAAATCTAAAAAAAAAAAGTATATATTTTTTCTTTTTTTTGAAGGGTCGTCAACTGTTTAGGGTCGACCCCTCAAAACAGGGTCGGTCGAGAAACCAGAACCACACCTATTATTTGGCCTAATTTTCCAAAGTTGGCCCATCTATCTTTATTATAAGATTTACTCCGTGAAAGTGTGTTATTTGTATAACATCAAATACCGTAACATTCGCACTCTGTAAAATTAGAACGTGACCCGCATTTTAGAATGTCCGAAAACGGAAATGCATCCATTTTCCAACATCCGGTTGACTTAAATTGCATTTTATCGCTGAATAATGAGAGTTGCATCTATTTTCTGCATTTAATTGCTTAATACACTATGTCAGAACTATTTTGTTGTTGTTTTTTTTCTACTGAAATGTTACTCGTCCTCTCGGACGACTGATTCATAGGTTTCACTCGTCCGGATTCGAATTTCACTCGTCA
Source organism: Cyrtodaria siliqua (assembly GCA_037043455.1). Taxonomy (NCBI): domain Eukaryota; kingdom Metazoa; phylum Mollusca; class Bivalvia; order Adapedonta; family Hiatellidae; genus Cyrtodaria; species Cyrtodaria siliqua. The sequence continues at coordinate 84,672 of JAWPHD010001211.1, forward strand.
ATACGAGCGGACGAGTGGAATTTTCGTGCCCTGTTTACGGATATCTAGCTTATATAAACAGGAAGCTTGGGATTGCATGTGGGGTCACTGGGGTCCAGGTCTAGATAACTGTTACTAAAAATAGAAAAATGGTTTCCCTCAGTAACTTCAGTTACGAATGAGATATTGGAATGAAACTTTATAGTTAGGTAGCTAATATATAAAAAGGAAGCATGGGATTGCATTTGGGGGTCACTGGGGTCAAGGTCACTTTTACTAAAAATAGAAAAATGGTTTCCGCACAATAACTTCAGTTAGGAATGAGATATTAGAATGAAACTTTATGGGTGGGTAGCTTCTATGATAAGGAAGCTTGGGATTGCATTTGGGGTCACTGGGGTTAAGGTCAAGGTCACTGTTACTAAAAATAGATGGTTTCTGCTCAATAACTTCAGTTAGGAATGAGACATTGAAACGAAACTTTATTGGTAGGTAGCTTATATGATAAGGAAGCTTAGGATTGCATTTGGGATCACTGGGGTCAAGGTCAATGTTACTAAAAATAGAAAAAACGGTTTCTGCTCAGTAAGGAATGAGATATCGGAATGAAACTTTATGGTTAGCTAGCATATGAAAAGGAAGCTTGGGATTGCATTTGTGGTCACTGGGGTCAAGGTCAATGTCACTTCTACTAAAAATAGAAAAATGGTTTCCGCTCAATCACTTCAGTTAGGAATGAGATATTGGAATAAAGCTTTATGGGTGGGTAGCTTATATGAAAAGTTATGTGTAGTCTCATATTTTTCAGACAGTTAATTGGGCATTTTACGCTTCTAAATTTAACACGCTACCTAATGCAGTAATGCGTTACATTTGCTGTTATGTTACATTATGCATTTACATGTTCATGTGTCACTTTATCCAAGGAGAAAATTAATTATCCTCCAAAAAAAAGGTCATTGTATAGCAATACTTCTTCTTGTTACTCTTGGACATGCAGAGTTGTAATATCCAACTTCCCGTGAGCAAATTGTGCTAAAAGCTGAATAGATTTTAAAGGGACAAATCTTTTTAAGTAATTACCGAACTGGGCTATACAACCATAAGCTTTTGCTACATATAATATATGAGTGGTTTCAGAAAAGAAGACTTTTAAAGTTGTTAAAAACATATAAATATCAATATACCAACTTTGGACCCCCGGAGCATGATAGTCTAGGGGTTGGCGTTCATTTATAGAAATTAATAGTCAAAATCTGCACAGTGGTTCTTGAAAAGAAGATTATTTAAGGTTCTGACATTTTATACTCATCTTGGACCTAATTTTAACAAAAAAATGTTAGATCTAAGTCTGGTCAAAGCTGATCAAGCAGTATCAGAACAGAAGTCGTTTATAGCAAAAATGAATGCCAGAAATACAGAAGACGGATAAAGAGTGATCCCAATAGCCTTTGGCTGCTTTAATATCTAAAATCTTTGCATATAAATCAGAGTAACAACAGAATATAACTTCTTTAAAATCACTCCCACATCACGGAACTAAATGTCAGGTTTGTGCATCAGACGCATAAAGGATAGACGAAGCCAGACATCTCCCCAAAGCCAGACATCTGTCGGATTTAACAATCAGAATTTCACTACCACTCTTCATCGGTATCCCCCATAATCCTTCCTGGTGCAGTCAAGCACATAAAGTCTTCGATAAACTTTTACCGCATTGGCAATAACATTGCCCAAGCGAAATATCTCCAATATTCTCATTGGCTTAATTTACAGAGATGACATTTTAAAGCAGCTGGTAGTTTCCTAATGGAAATGACAAAATAAATAAAACAAGTGAGGGCCTAATTGTGTAATGGCACTTTTTGAAGTGCATGTGGCTATTCAATTATTCTTTGGTATGAGATTACCTTCTGCCAGGCATCACAACCATCCTTGTCTTATGTTCTTCTGGTTTTCTGTTTTACAACCTCCTATCGCGATTTGTCTTATAAACATTCCCCGATCTATGATAATTCCACAGACAAAGGACTAGGTATGATAAAGGACAAAATTGGCCCTGAATATTGAAAGTTTTAATGCACAAGTTTTGAATATCTAGTTTAGCTACACATGAACTGAATCAATATTAAACCTCATTACAAGTACCTTTGAAGGCTCTAAAAGAGTTTAAGAGCCTCAAAAACAAGGCCTTTTCTTTCAAACAAGAGGTCAATGACCTTGAAGCTCTACTGATTGATTTTGATTTCAGGAAGTAGTCGCTACAGATTTGTTTTTTGAAAATCTATTTTTAACCGTGGCGGCCATCTTGAATTTCCGGCCGACCTGAAATTTTGCTAAGATCAATAAGACATTAAGAGCAACATTCCTGTGAAGTTTCATGAAAATCCGTCAGGTAGTTTCAAAGAAGTAGTCGCTACAAGTTTTCATTATATAACTCTATGTAAACAAAGCAGCCATGTTTAAGGTCAAATCAAAACGATTTTCGACAAGGACCAACATCATGTCATACTGATCATTTTAGAAAAAGTCCCATATCAATATCTCTTATTGTTTTGAAGAAGTAGTCGCTACAAATTTATTTATTTTAAATCTATTTTTAGCTGTGGCGGCCATCTTGAATTTCCGGCCGACCTGAAATTTTTCTAGGATCAACTAGACATCAAGAGCAACATTCCTGTAAAGTTTCATGACAATCCGCCAAGTAGTTTCAGAGGAGTAGTCGCTACAAGTTTTTACTATATAACTCTATGTAAACAAAGATGGCCGCTGGCAGCCATGTTTAACGTTGAATCAAAACGATTTTTGACTAGGATCAATATCATGTAATGCTGATCATTTTAGAAAAAGTCCCAGATCAATATCACTTATAGTTTTCAAGAAGTAGTCGCTACAAACTTATTTTTTAAAAATCTATTTTTAGCTGTGACGGCCATCTTGAATTTCCGGCCGACCTGAAATTTTTCTAGGATCAATTAGACATCAAGAGCAACATTCCTGTAAAGTTTCATGACAATCCGCCAAGTAGTTTCAGAGAAGTAGTCGCTACAAGTTTTTACTATATAACGCTATGTAAACAAAGATGGCCGCTGGCAGCCATGTTTAACGTTGAATCAAAACGATTTTTGACCAAGATCAACATCATGTCATGCTGATCATTTTAGAAAAAGTCCCATATCAATATCACTTATAGTTTTCAAGAAGAAGTCGCTACAAACTTGTATTTTAAAACTCTATTTTTAGCTTTGGCGGCCATCTTGGATTTCACATTAACATTAATAGGATCAACTAGACTTTATGGGCAACATTTCTGTAAAGTTTCATGAATATCCATCCAGTAGTTTCAGCTGTGAAGTCGCTACAAATAAAAGTTTACGGACAGACGGACAGACGGACGGACTGACGACGGACGCCGCACCACTGCATAAGCTCTGCTGATCTCTGATCAGTAGAGCTAAAAATGATACTGGATATATAAATTGAGACACCCATTTCAAATACTGCAAGATTGCCATGTGTCCCTTTAAGTTGCAAGATTGCCATGTGTCCCTTTAAGTGCCTACTAATTAGTTGTACACACGGTAGCGTAAACTGAAACAATGGCAAGTGTGAACCGATGTTTGATCGGCTGTTTCTGAATTGGGTTCATTTTATGGTTGATTGTTCAATCAACATGAAACAATACAAAAGGTGCGATTACTCAAAATATTGGTGTATGATTGATTTTAGCGTGAATTGAATCACAGTCTATATGACGCGTAAGTTACCTGGTAACAAACAAACACCTTGTTAATACGGAACAAAATTACGCGTTGGAAATGATCCAGATTTAAAATCTGGCAAATATTGCAACATCGTGTTTGAACGATAGTTTAACTTCATTTTTATAGTGCAAAAAGTCACTCGCCCTGTCGGATGACCAGACGCCAAATGTTACTCGTCCGCAGGCAGCTTGCATTTTTTAAACCCCATGCTTACGTAAAGTACGGAATATCAATTGACGTACACCTTTATTTTTATAAATCACTGGGATTCCACACTTGGAGAGGCTACACAACACTATTTTTTCCCCGAAAAAATCCCGTTTTTTTTACTGATTTGGTTAAAATTCGAGGGTTTTTCATGGCCTGGAATTACTGTTTTAAAATTCCCGACTTTTTCCCGATTTCCCGGTATGGGAACCATGATATTATATCCTATAATGGGCATAACACCGCCGAAAGTCATTCAACTGGAACACAACAATGACATGCGCAACTACACATGGCACTAATCATCCCTGCCATTGTATCAAGAGAACAGAATGTGACAAAGTTTGTGTATTAAAACTTTAAAGAAATCAATATCATTAACCAGTACACAACAATGGCAGTGCAGCTAGGCTTGGTATAGTTCTATGACATAAAACGTCACAGATTACAGAGCTACAGATAAGCAACGTGTTTGCGTAAATTCCCAGTTAAAACTCCCTAAATACACAATTAAATTACTTTATTGGTGCGTACCAATTACGTTTAACAAATTAATTATGCAAAATAACTGTTTTTGTCAGCGTATCATATTTTATGATATCCATTACCGTGAAGACGGCTAATATCAAACGGCATGCATCGCCGTTTCCAGTCAATTCTCAAATAAGCGAGCCATTGAGATTGGCTAAATGTGACTGGTTATTAAGTTATTATTTTTCACTCGAAAGTAAATCCTTCAGGAACAAAAATGTTGTATACAGTCTATTTTTAATTATTCGGCATCACCGAAGCACTCCACTTTCTCTAAACGACTTCAACATGGCAAAAAGAGGCGCAGGTGTTTAAACTCAGTGGAAGAATAATCATTATCGCTAAATATTAATAACTAACTCAGAACACAATAATAACTAACGTTACTAACTCAGAACACATTAATAACTAACGTTGCGACGTTGAGTCGTGACGTCAATAAAGTGTTGCTGACGTCGACGTCATCCGCCGATAACGTTCAATAAAGCGAATATGTGTTTGCAAAAACGTAATTTAAAATGTAATAAATAGATTATTTAACTGCTGCGATCGATTATGGGTAATCCTTCACTTGATGGTAGACGTGCTTTTTTTTTTCACTCGCTCGCATGCGATCGTGAAAAGAACCACACCAGGGCTGTACAAATATTTTTTTTAGCCACTAGTCCGGGACAAGTCACCCTGTCAAAAGTGACTAGTCCCAAAACAATTGTGACTAGTCCCAAAAAATGGACACAAGTCCTGAATTCTTTCGATTTCTCAATATGTTAAAACTGCGTCTTGCATACTCATTACAATTCATTATACACAGTAAAGGAAACAATCCTTATTTAGTCTTCAGACAATTAATGTATGTTTCAGTGGTATAGTCTATATACTGATAGATTGTAGACTGTCATTGGATAGTAGCAGTAGTAAGAATCACATCTGCATTTTCAAATTTCAGTATAGATATTGAGTTTCATATTATAGTTCAGATAATCATTTAATGTAGTAGAGAAAAAAAAGTCATAACTTTATATAGGTAAGGGGCTACAGATGAGATTCTTAACTTTATTACCATTTTACCTAATGCAAAAAATAAATAACATTTGAATCAATATAAACATTTTATTTTTATGTTTGTGTCCACTACACCAGATGAGTTTGACTTTTTGATTGGCTGTGCATCACATTCTACATTTTTCCTTTTTATTTTTACTTTCACTTTCGCTTTCATATTTTCCCTATTTTTAACACTGAAAAAGTTCAACAAACTCATTTTGAAATGTAAACATTAGCACTGCCAAATACGAAATCAAACTGATTATGTATATCAGTTCGTTTTGTTTTTATTTCATTTTTTTGACCACTCAATTCTTCGAACGTAATTAGTACACTATGCACAAACCGTTACCCCACCCGCCTTTCATGTCTGTTGGAATTACGCTCAACAATACACTGAGAAACAATAAAAACAAATCACACCTACCATTTTATATCAAACATACTTCCATTATCAAACGTCCTTAGTTTCTTTACTCATCGAAAGATTGCCGACAAATCGGCCTGATTGCTAATTAATCAACGTGTTATAGTGTTATTGTTTTAGTGTATCGCCATTTTCAGCTCACCACGTGACGAACAGGTAATCACGTGACGAACATGTGTAGTAGTCATTTCATTGTCTAGCGGGTCTGGATTAAAATAGATCGGGTCAATTGATTGGATAATGTCGACAATACCGACTGTCAAAGTAATTTGGAGGCGGGACTTCCGGCATGGTTGATTGTTGATAAAACTGCCCAGGGCAATCGCTGATCGCCGCAGTGGATGCTTATTGCATTACGTAAGCGAGTGCAATTAAAGGATTACGTTGAGAAGTGTGCTGGGGTTGTGTGACACGCCTACCTCTTGTGAAGGATTTCCCTATAATCGATCCCAGCAGTTAAATAATCTCTATATAATTCATTTAGGGCCCTGGTTTTGTATCACTGCTTAACACAGAAGTTCAGAGAGATATTGCACAGGGTATAGTTCTACCTGTACACTGGACAGACTACTTTACATCCCTCCGAAGGATGACCTATATTCACAGTACCATGCCCAAGTAAGATACTGCGGGAGTTTGTTTGAAAAATCCGGGATGTGACCCCACTGGAAATCAAACACGTGATTTCTGGGACTCGAGTCAAGAATGCTTAACACTTGGCGATCGCAGGGTTAAGTTTCCAAAATTATATGGAAACAAAAGAGCACAAGATGTTTCGAAAGATAAACATTCAAGAAAAATAGGTCTGGAAGTCTCCTGATACATGGAGTCATACACTAATATCCTAGAACAATTCGGTATACACAGGGTCTGAATGACCCTGACTACCACAACAGCCATGATTCTCACATCTCCGTCTAGGTATTTTGTTCTTCTTTTAGATTAGATACTACAGATTACCAAATATGCAAACGACGACTAGAAACGTCAGGGAATGTTTATGCACACACAACCTTCCAATTGTTCACTCGAATATTTAAACATGCAGATGAATTCATAATTTTCTGTTGCAGAGATATTGAGACAAATAAGTTATCATTTTACGCAGTCGAGATCATCTGCGACGCTTGCTTGTTTACAAAATTATGGTCCCGGGTCGTTTCGCACACTTTCCCGTTCGCGCATCGGTTATTTCGCACATCGGTCGTTTCGCACATCATTTTGATAGTCGTTTCGCCCACTAAGTCGTTTCGCCCATCATCTATCAGGTATTGTATTTGATTGTGAATTGTGAATGAGTTTTATTAAATTGTGAATAATAAATTAAGGGAGAATCATAATGATATTTTTGTTGTTGTTATTGAATGTTGAATGTTTGTTTATACTGTTATATTATTTACACTAATTATATATTATCTGTCAAAAAAAAGTTAAAATTACTCATAACTGTTATCATACTCATAACTGTTGCCGCCAAATGTATTGGCGAAAAACATATATATATAGGCTGGCCGTACCAATAATTTCTACAGATTGTTTATATTTATTTTGCATATACTCTATATTGATAAATTATCTTTATTTAAGGGGGAATTGACCCATTCGAATATTTAAGGGTACGCATATGAACTATATATATATTTGTAAATTTGAAGATATTTGCGACTTGAATCTGAATTTTGTTTTGTCCTCGTGAGAACAAGATTTTAATAATAACGTCTCAAATATGGCTATATATGTTTGACGTTTTTCATAAAAGTCGCGTTGCACTCAATTGTCAACGTTTTTAGCATCACAGAGTGTTAGTTTAGTCACAAACAATTATATTTTATATCACACTGTTAGTCTTGACGAGACCTTTCATCTTATATATAAATCATATCATTTAAATTAGGATGTAAACTATTATTTAAGAATTTCCTATATCTTTCACTGCTATTCTATCTTTCTCTGCTTTTTTACCAAGGAATTTTGAGAAAAAACAATGTTAATGCCATTTATCTTTTATATGGCTCGATAAAAAACTGCACAATTTTAGTATATTTTAGAGAATTTAATTTCCTATCGGAATTTAAAATAAAATTTGCTGGTCATCGGAATATTTGTTTCAGTATACTTCCTTTATTGGCCTCAAACCCCTTTGGAAAATAAAAACATTAACATAACGACGTCGACGTTATTTATATTAAAATAATGTATATTGTACATGTTGGTGATATATCAATAATTATTTTTAAATAATCGACTTTCCATATTATAATAGTGATAGTAACCTGCTAGGCGGAATGTACATGCTATTCAACATAAATTGTTGGTGGGTTGGTAGGGTGTTCCTACATTTAGCTTCGCATGAAGTGAAGCCCAGCACATTATAGTACACATATCGTAATAAGCTTCTCGAAACGAATTGAATTGAATTGAATTAGGGTTTTAAGGCGCACCAACACATGAAAAGGTTATATGGCGCCTAATTATAATAGGCATGAACATGCCAGGCTCATCTTCCATGTACATCGAGATAAAATATGGAAAATGGGCCTAGAACCTTCTCACCCTGAAAGGCAGAGTTGCTGCAAATTCTATCGTAGAAACTCCATTTACGCTGGAGCCACGTTATTGTTTTTCTGCCACTGCTCTTTTGATGCGAGCGAAATAGCACCTGAAACAATGCAGGGATCATGATGAAGACCTTTAATGAACATGAACATAAAATGATAAAATGAACATGATTTTGGGGGGATTCTACCCCTCCAAAGGGATCTGCAGTGGCCCTATTCTTTGCCCCGTGACCAAACGGGGGCCCCCGGCAACCACACGGGTATCTTCAAACAACTTCAAGTTTTACAACATTATGATAAATAGTTTGGTAACATAGCGAAATGGTGTTGCAAATCCCAAAATAATGTCGAGATCAGCGAGGTACCAAGCTAAGTGTCCCTCTTGAAGACATATTTTCGCATATTTATATTTTTTTTTATTTTTTTTTAATTTCGATCACCAAAGTGGTGGTCCGTTTATTCTCCCCGTCATAGGTGCACGAGGGTCGGGGAGGACCATCCCTCTGTGCACCTTACAATATATTATGCATACAATTATATACAATATAACAGTGAAAAAAAATCATATATAATGTGTAGAAAAGTTATTAATTGGGGATTTTTTCTTTTTTATCTATTCTTGAGGTCATGAGTGGGTGATCTTTAATTACAAAAACATTGTGATTGTTAAATATCAATTGATAGTTGTATACCATATCTTAAATATAATTACCTTTCATTGTTAGTTCTATTTAGTTTAAAGACAATGTGTTATTTTTTATCTTTTGTAAGGGGAGATAACTTGTAAGACATTGTCTTGTTCATAATAGAACTATTACCATCTTTTGTCTGTAATTAGTATTTGTTCCATCGGATTTAGAATGAGGGTAGAGTGGCAGTCTGAGCAAGCTTCATAAAATAAAATTTGCAGGGCGAATGCCAGTTAAATATTTAAGTACTCAGCTTATCTGTAGTTCTTGCATTACAAATTTATCTCCCATTCATGATCTAGTAATAAATACAAAGTTTTTACAAATGTTTTGAATAATATATGACTATGTTTATGTATGGTTTAAAGCATATTGGCATGAGATATGTACATATTTTACTTGTATTACAATTGTATGCTAAACTTTACATCATGATGTAGATTACCAAGGGGTAATAACAAGCATCGACTTATCAAATAAAGCGATCGAAGGATGACTAGTTTTAAAACTGCAAATGCTTGTCATACCTCTTGTTACATAAACGTGTTCCATAAGTTATGAAAAAATTTAGAAAAAGGTTTTTGGCAGAAAAAGATGACATGTTTCATACTCGAAAGAAGACACACATCTATAAAGTTGAGTAACTTGACATTTGGACAAATAAAATAGAATACGGAAGGGTAAACAGTAGATGTAGTTTATGATATTTATAGCAATTTATAGCAATTGCTATACATGTAGTAGCAAATATAAGTTATGGTTCGGCGACAATATTTTCATATCGGTTCCATATTTTATGAAAGTATATATCTTTTGAGTTTGTATAAGCAATGAATTTTTCAGTTTTATAAACTGATTTTAAATAGTAAATAAAGTTGAAGCAGGATGGTGCAGAATTATTTTGTTTTTGAAAGAATATATGGTATTTTCCTAAAATTAGAATTTTATTAAGGATATTATCAAATTTAGTATTTCCTAATATAATATCTGAGTCTGACCAGTTAGTCACTATGCTAGTACATGTGCTGTTAATTAAAGTAGATAAGTCTGACCAAAATAACTTTGAAACCTCACAGTCATAAAATAGATGTTTAATTGTTTCTACCGCTTTATTACCAGGAGTACATTTATCAGAATGAGAAATGTTCATTTTTTTTAGTAAATAATTGGTACCTAAAATCCTATGGTTTATCCTATACTGGAACCATTGGAGTTTTACATCCTGATTTATTTTAAATGTTGCAGCAAAAATTTTATTCCAATTTAGGTATTTATTATTAAATTCTTCATTCCATTTTATTATCGCTGATGGGGTTATATTTTTTATAAGAATTGCATCATAAATTGATCTGCTACCTTTAATATCTTTTAAAATGTTTGATAGATGGAACGGGATTATAGGATTTGTACCTTTGCAAGGAAAAGTGAGAACTTGTATGAACATAGCAGCCTTTTAATTGATGCTACAACACCTTCATATTCTAGAAAATTTGTTTTTAATTCATAGGTTTCTTTAAAGACTTTAAATGATAAAAATTTACCGCTTATATCAAGCAAGTCATTGATGAAAAAAATGCCTTTGGAGAACCAATGGTGCAAAAAAATAGTTGAGCCTCCGACCTTTAAATCTTCGTTGTACCATAACGGAACACCATCAAACTGATGCCATGAGGTTGGTGAAAAATTATGCAAATAATATTTATAACTTTTAAATACATCTTTCCAGAAAGGGTTATCCAATGTTTTTAAATTGTTATTTATATAGTCTATGCCAAATAATGTAAAATCTTTTATCCATGGGTTCATGTCTTGAACAATGCTTAAGTAGTTATTTTCGCTTTTCAAAAGACGTCTTATCCAGGTGATTTTTAAAGACTTAAAAAAGCAGTCAATATCAATCATTCTTAAACCACCTCGCTTTTTATCTTGATATATAACTTGACGTTTGACTTTATCTTTTTTACCACCCCACAAAAAGTTGAAAAATAATGATTTTAGTTCATTTATTACACTTTGATGGGGGTTAGGTATTGATGAAATTAAATGATTTATTTTTGAAGTGGCTAGACTCTTTATTACGGTGATTTTACCTATTGGTGAAAGGATCCTTTTTGACCAGCTACTCAAGAGTTTCTTTATATCTTCAATTTTGCTTTTATAATTAATAGTACATATTGTGTCTAGGTCTACAGAGAATTTAATTCCTAAAAGAGTAAAGGAGTCATGTTCCCAACATAGTTCATATTCTCTGCAAATTTTCACATTACATCTTTCTCTACAGCCTATCCAAATAACCTTAGTTTTATCTAAGTTCATATGAAGGCCGGAGACTCTTGCATAAAATGTTAAAGTTTTAAGAGCGTGTCTTAGAGATTTTTCTGAACCATCCAGTATTAATGTAGTGTCATCTGCATATTGCGAAAGTATATGTTCTTTGGAACCTATTCTTAAACCTTTTATATTTATATTATTCCTTATCAAGACAGTCAGTATTTCTAAACACAGAATGAATATATATTGAGAGAGTTTGTCGCCCTGACGACAGCCTCGATGTATAGAAAACCAGTCTGAGAGGTGGCCATTTACTATAACACATGATTCAATATTGGTGTAAAATACTTTTATCCATCTTTTAAAAATTGGACCAAATTTATAGAAATCAAGTACTTCAAAAATAAAGTCCCAAGCAAGTGAATCAAAAGCTTTTTCAAAGTCGATCAAAAGGAGCAGTCCAGGTAGACTGTATTTTTCAGCATAAAACATAATATCATATACCAGTCTGGTATTTTCTCCTATATATCGCCCAGCTAAGAAGCCAGTTTGATCTTTATGAATTAATGATTGTAAAACAAGTTTTAGTCTTCTAGCTATACATGTAGATGCTAACTTATAAGACACATTTAAAAGAGATATTGGACGCCAGTTCTTTAGATATAATTTATCTTTGTCTCCTTTTGGAATGCATGTAATTACACCCTGTCTTTGTGAAATTGATAACTGCCCAGTAATAAAACCGTAATTAATTGACCGTAGAACAAATTGACCGATATCTGACCAGAAAAATTTGTAGAACTCTACTGTAAAATCAGAATTTCCTGGGCTCTTGTCATTTGACATTTGTTTCAAACTTTGAAGTATTTCCTCATATGTAATATCTGATTCAAGTGTTTGCTTAGTGTTATCATCTAACTTAGGGATTTTACAGTTTGAAAATAAATCATTTAGGTCAACTGCCTCAGTCGGATGATGAGAATATAGTTTTTTATCAAAATTCTTTGTTTCATTTATAATACCGTGCTGAGATTTAATAATAGTATTGCCTTTAGACATTAGACTTGACATACACTTTGAAGTAAAATTCTTACTTTCTAGATTACAAAAATACTTTGACATTTTCTCTCCCTCTTGAATCCACTTTGCTCTTGATCTTATTTTAATACCCTCCATCTTTTTTTCTCTTATCTCATAAAGTTCTTTTCTTTTACTTTCAAGTCATGAATGATTAATATTAATATCTTTCTCTAATGTATCTATATCTGCTATAAGGTTTTGCTCACGTTTATCTTCTGTTTTTTTTACATGCGAAGAATATGCTATAGTTTTTCCTCTTATTTCCATTAACAGTACATCAAAGAAGAGTTGATCTTTTATATTTAAGATAAGATCTTTATCGGAAACACAACTTATATTAGGATCTTTTACATATTGCTGTTTAGTCTTTTTTATAGTTTCTTTAATTGCATGTACATATTTTTCATCTTTTAAAAGAGAGTTATTCATTTTCCAATAAGAACGTCCTTTAACAAATTTACCAAATTCAAATGATAATATAACCAGACTATGATCTGTTCTATATCCTGGTAAAATATTTGTTTCGTCAATATCAGTAATTAGTTTGTCCGAAATTAAAAAATAATCTATTTATATGTTTAAGAAACTAACCGCCAAATAATGGCAATATTACACTACACAACCATTTATCAAAACTCTATCCAGGTATTCAGGTCATATAATAATGTATATGTACCAATTAAAGGTATAGGTTTATTCACGGGTTCTTACAATAATTGTGTTATTGAATATGCGTAAATGAAGTATGACTTGGTAACTATTAATTCGGCGGTCCAATTTCGTTGTTTGGTATGGCTGGTTAAAACCATTTATAGTGTGTCTATAGAGTTGGGATTCAAAAATATGTAAGTTGTATATATATATGTTGGTGAAGTACATGAAGAATTTCCGCAAATGAGATTGGGTTTTATTGCATAAAACATGTTACCAATGTATACATTGTTAAACAACGAATAAGCAGCTGAACATTTACAAAAAAATGATATTAACATGCATGATAAAAACAATTTAAGAATTAAATACGTTTGATGCTCTATCCATTAACTTTCAGATATCATCTTGACGTAAGTTGTGGTGTTTTGTTTCAGTAATACAGACATTATCGGAACAAAAATGTGTGCTCGTAAGATAGAATGATGACTGCAATAACCTTAAACATTCAGAACATATTTGGGGATAATAACTGCAAACATCGGATTGCAAGTATGATGTAATTCAATCTTAACTTAATAATATAGAGTTGCGTGACAGATATCATCTGACACAATGATAGGACGCCTTATGAAATACTAAACCATCTGAAATATTTGGGAAATTCCCCTACATCAGTGAAGTAATAAGACTTCACTTATTACTTCACTGCCTACATCTATCTTCCCACCTGCATGTTACTGTATTACGCTACATGTTCAACAATAAACACGCAACTAAAATATATATTCCCTTCAATATAGCAATGAGACAGAAGAACACAGTACAATAGCAAATAATTTGAGGATTTGTGAAAAGTGTGTGTGTTAGTAAATGAGCCGACAGATGATTCTTGACCGAGGTATTTGCATATGCCAGTTTGGTATTTAAATATGTGCATGTACTTACATAAACATATTGTTTAAAAACATTTTCAAATATAAGTAAGTATGGAAAGCCGTTTGGTTTTTAGCGGGGGTCCCAAACGGCTTTCCATAAAGAAAGACAATTTAACAACACTGCTTAAAATCAAAATAATCATCTTTGACAAAACATGTGTATTACACTTTACCATGGATTAATACCGAAATCACTTTTGAGATTGCCAAACGTGTACGTTTGGAACAAGTTTTGTTCCCGTGCGAGCATGCTAGTAATTGTTTAGCAAACGAATATGACCAATGACATATAGACTCGATACGAAAATCATGCTGTATTACTGCGATACGACAACTTTTGGATTTTTTCTTCAGATGGCGGGAGGTATACAGTACTGGTTCTACCTAGTAAACATGCCTCTACCACAAAACCACAAAAACATCGACCGTCATATATGGCCTAACATGTGCTAAAATTTACGTAAAACACCTTTCAACCAAAACAAAACCAATTAAAAACAAGATATCCGGATAGACAGACGGACGGACGGACAGACAGAGACAGTCAAGTGAACACTTTTTTTGAAACTCAGTCTCCAATGGCCTGAAATATACACAAGAAAGCATGATTTGGGATGTTGCAAAAAAATAGCCACTTACGCCGTTCATCATATATTTTGGCCGTACCAATAAAAAATCCATGGGTTCGCGCTGAATTTTAGCCTGAATAAAACTGATTGATTGATTACATTGTAGGATTGTATAATATATTGGAGTGTTGTCTTTTTTTGCGTGTGTTTTTATTAACGCATATTATATATGTTTTTATTGTTACGTCGGCCAACATATTTTATTCATAATTGAATGAATAAAAATAGTTTGTTTCCGGTTAGTTCCAACGAGGAGGTGTAACTAGGATTTCATCTATTTCATTGCTGGCGTTTTCAAATTCTTGCGTAATGTTTACAGTACATTTCAACATTTCAAAATATACATTTTTTTCTCTTTCTTTTTGTGCGTGTCTCTTTCTTTTCATTTTTTTTTTGGTGCAATTGTGCACATCTTTTGACACATCTTTTTTTATATATAGATTTTGTTGTGTGTTTTCGTGGTGCGTTTGTGCACATCTTTGGACACTTTTTTTATATATATTTTTTTATTTTCATTTAATATACAGGATAGATGACAGATATTACATACGGGACATATGAGAGATATTACATACGGGACAGATGAGAGATATTACATACAGGACAGATGAGAGATATTACATACAGGACAGATGAGAGATATTACATACAGGATAGATGAGAGATATTACATACAGGATAGATGAGAGATATTACATACAGGACAGATGAGAGATATTACATACAGGACAAATTAGAGATATTACATACAGGACAGATGAGAGATATTACATACAGGACAGATGAGAGATATTACATACAGGACAAATGAGAGAAATGAACGACAAACAGTATTTATCAGAAAATATATGTGCAAAATATTTAGAAAATAAATGAGTAAACATTTTTCAAAGAAACACGCAGCAAAATCGTTTTATTAAAAATTCGCGCGTCCCGTTAGTTGTTCTATACAACTTGCATTTGTTCAATCTTAAATATTAAAAGTAAAAACAATAGCACATTTAAAGTAAAAATGATCCTAGATTAATACGTTGACATGCTAAGTTGAATGCTTGATAAAATCTTCAAGATGTGTCCCTTTAACATGTAATACATCTATATTTTCTCTAGACTTGAATGCTGTTTGATACTGTAGATATATTTGAAATACGGGTAAAGGTAATAGGGAATATATACAATAAACACAACTGTATTCTAATTATTTGTAATTATTTTTTATTCAAAGTGAATGACAAACAGTAATTATTAATTATGAAAGTTTATGCTTTTTCCTTCGGGAGGCTTGCATGTAGTCATCATTTATTAATAGAAATGATTGATTTTATAACAAATAAAGATTTAATACTGCAAAAATAATTATTTGATTCATTCAAAGTGTTTTAATGTTTTTTTACATAGAAAACGCAAGTTCATATATTCTTCTAAACACGAAATTAAATACTTGATACATTAAAAATGATTTCTAATCCTAAAATACAATAGTTCTAACTCCAAATAAGTATTTGCATAAGTAATTATTCATCACTATATATATATATATATATAAGGTGGGCGAAACGACTAACTATATGATGGGCGAAACGACTATCCGCGAAACAACCGATGTGCGAAACGACCCGTCACCAAAATTATCAGGCGTCGAACATGATTAAGACTAATTTCATTGGTCAACGCAAACAATACACGTACACAAAACATTCATAAACTGAAAATGTGAGCTAACTTTATAGACACGTATGACAGTGGAGAGTGTAAACTTGCACATATTCTACTTACGATAAATTGTTGCGTCCTAACTGGAGCACTATCGCTGCACAAAAGAAAACAAAATGGAGGAATGGCCGCATCAAAACGGAAATGGAATGCTATGACGTCAGGCTATTTCAGTAACACATTACTTTCATGAAACGCCTCCCGAGTATTGGCGATCTGGGCAGTGGGGTATAAAACAACTTTCTGCTCACTATAAAAGACACATACATCTATATAAATCTTCCTTGGAATTTTATTAGAACAAAATGTATTTCACATCGATTCAAAAACATATACAGAAAATGGAATTCGCAATTAACTATCTCAATACACGAGGGGTACAGCAAATTCACGCTTCACTGTGCACTATATGCAGTATATAGAATCTCGAATTAGGTCAAACTCCATCACAGTATTAGAGCGTTCTAATGGTTTCCATACACAGAAATTGTTATCTGAATTTCTATATTCATGAATAATAACGCTCTATGAAAATCGGACAGGGAAAGTAGCATTCAATGACGACAGCCAACCACAGAACACAAAAACAAACGCGCAAACAGACAAACGAGAAGGCAAAAATAATAACAAATGCAAACGACATCCCAAACACAAAAGGGTTGACAATAGGGCTTCCGCCTTGGAATGTTCAGTGGTCAGAAAGGCCACTGGGGGTTTAAACCAGGTTCTAGGGTGCACCAAACCTCACACTTACCATATTGTCATCCCAATTAAACGGGACAGTGTAAATAAAGAAATCCCCGCCATGAAATATTCTCTAACCAACAAGGCAGCGTTAAAAGGCAATATAAGTTAAACACCTAGATGCTCGTGTATAAATAAATACAAATAAAACACAAGCCTAGAAAGCCACTCTATGACTTGGCAGAAGCCAGAGCAACTAGAGAATAAACCGTTGAGGGCACGAAAAGACAAGACCGCGGACAAACATCAAACGCCACCGCCCTAATGGGCTTCAGATAGGCGTCATCATAGGGTCCACAGCCTGTCCGGTCATCGTTCAATTAAAGAGGGAAGCGTAGTGGCGAACTGTAAAAGGGTCCACCACCTCATAACCTCTTTTGATAAACCGTTTAACAAGTTTAACAAAGATAGTATGAAAGTGATCATGACCAAGAATCTTACGAAGTTTGTAAATCACATCACCATAGAAGTCAGGTTGTGATATTCCTTGTCGCAGAAGAGTCCTAAAATTGCTTTTATATTTGGAAAGAAGATCTGGGTTACGATAATAAAATGTTGTAAAGGTTTTACGAAGTTTATGGTAACGGTAACCCTGATGGAGTAGCTGTTTAGTTAAACAAAGATTACGAATATTAAAGTCCTCAACTCGAGTACAAGCTCTTGAAAAACGAATAAGTTGAGACACATAGACCCCATAAGAAGTTGCTCGGGAACATCCCCATCTCAGTGGGGATAATTGACAATGTCAAAATTAAAATCATCACTCTTGTCATAAATTTTGCTAATAATTTCACCATTTTCAATAGAGAGATCTAAATCAAAAAAAGAAGCGTTATTATCAGAAATACTAACCTTGTTAAGCTGAAGTTCTTTAGGATAAATATTATTAACCATAATTGGAAAGAAAGGGTTGATGACTGTTTCCCCATTCAGCTGAATGCGAAATATACAACTTCATGCATTTTTTTGAGAAGAAGTTAAAAGTTCGACATTCATAAGAAATTCCAGAAGAAAAGCATTTAATGAGTTGACTGTTTCCCCATACAACTTCATGCATTTTTCTAGTTTTGGTTTGCTCTTTTTTTACTTTGAGCAACTCAAAACTGTTAATGAAGGAACTTTTCCTACAAAGGTATCACTACTTTGTTAATGCTTACATTTTGCATATTTTTAAACTTGTTTTGCTAAATTTGCCTTTGCAATTTTTTTAATGTTTCCAAATATAGATTTGTGCACAACTTGTTGTTTTGACTCAGTATAGTTGTGGTCAAATGCCTCTTCAATCAACACTGTATTTTCTGGAGAAATAAGCGAACAATAAATATGCCGTTACATATAATGCTGTACTTTTGAGATTATATGTGGTTGATGAGATTATATGTGGTTGATGAGATATATGGTTGATGAGATTATATGTGGTTGATGGGATTATATGTGGCTGATGAGATATATGGTTGATGAGATTATATGTGGTTGATGAGATTATATGTGGTTGATGAGATATTTTGAGTTGAGCTGAAATGAGTTTTACACAACAACATAAAGAGATTATATGGCGCCAGAAGTTCAAACATTGCAGTCCACTTTACATCGAAATAAAAATATGCAGATTGCGCCTAAAAGTTTCAGACCTGCATACTTGTTGCAAATTCTGATATTGCCACATCATTTTTCGCTGGAGCCAATTTCTGCCACCACTCAAGTGGAACATGAAGGGATGATGATGAAGACCTCTTGTAAAATCAGTTATTGAAGGTGTCACACTCGCTCTCAACACCAAGGTTGAAAATCTTGAAAAAACAGAACTCCAAACTTTGTGAGGAGGTGAAACGTCTAAACCAAAAAGTTGAACAACTGGAGCTAGCCAGTGACACAGCGGAACAATATAGCAGGCGTAATTGTTTACGTATAGTCGGTGTCCCATCGTTGCCTTCTGAAAATACAGATGACATCATCCTTGAGATAGCATCGGCATCCAATGCAGATATTTCTATCTCTGACATAGATAGGTCTCACAGGATTGGCAAAACACCAGGTTAGACGAGACCTAAATCCATCATAGTCAAGTTTGCCACCTACCGTGCCAGGGAACGCTTCTATAGATCTAGGGCAAACTTAAAAGACAACGAGAAATATCGCCGAGTCTTTATTAATGAAGACCTAACAGCACAGCGTAACAAACTATTACAGAGTGCAAGATGCCTCGTCAAGGACAAATCCATCAAGCAAACCTGGACATACGATGGCAGAGTGTATGTAAAAGACAATGACGATTCCCGTTCGGTGATTAACAGTATGTCTGATTTAGAAAAATTTACTGCCTAAACAATATAACGTCATTTCGGACGAACACTATACGAGTCACCATTCATACTATAAGATGTTTTAACCGGTTTCATGTGTGACATCAGATATTGTACAGTGAATGTGCGTGTATCATGCCAACCCGAGTTGAACTCATATTGTATTATGTTTTTGTTGAATTTGCTGTTTTCTCTCAATGATAATTGTAAAGTGCGTGCGTGAACACATTGCATAGTGACGTTATACTGACCGTTACCTGTAGCAGATAAATGTTTAGTCAGATTAATTGTCGAGTGTTGGTACTGCAGTATATTACCAGTTAAATGGTTGGTATATTCAAATTTTGTAATTGGTGCTTATTATATAATAAGTACTTACTATATATGTTTTTCGATAATCTTAATGAACCTTTCAATGGTATATACATGTAAAATATAACTATTAGTATATGAAAACACCGAGTAAGTGCTACCTATATGTGTGTATGTGTGTGTATCTATGTGTGTATGTATGTATACATGTGTGTGTATGTATGTGTGTGTATGTGTATATATATTTATGTATCTGTGTATATGTATATGTGTGTATATATATGTGTATAGGTGTGCATATGTGTGTGTACGTATGTGTATGTGTATGTGTATATATATATATATATATATTGTATATATATATATATATATATATATGTATATCCATGTCGTTGGCGTATGTACGAGTGTACGCGAATATTTGCACTCATGTGTAGATGCGTATTAATGATTACATATATGCAGGTGTATGTGTACGTTTATATCATACGTGTATGTGTTTATATGTATGTATGTGTATTTATATATGGTATGTGCATGTAGATGTATATGTGTGTAGGCATGTGTGTATATGTATGAATGTGTGTATATGTATGTGTGTATATGTGTATATGTGTACATATGCGTATGAATACATTTGTGTGCATGCATATGGGAGTGTAAATGTAGATTATTCTAATTATTTTCATTTACAATTGTATACTGGTTTTCTTTTGCTTTTTGTTGTTGATTTTTTTATTTGTTATAATCCGTTCTAATTATGTAGCATTATTTGAAAGACATGTCTATATAAATTGTGTATTTTTTTTTTTTTTTTGGTCGTCGGCTGGTACACAAATATCTTACTATAATGATAATCATTATTATATTTTTTCTATTAACTCAGATTTTCGACGAGTGTGTGTACTCGTGTCTTTTCATCGTTCCTTCAGTATCTTCTTTTAACTTCTTTGAATTATGCTGTGTGGTGATGTTTTTCTTGGAGTCGTTGTCACGGTACCTAAATTCCCGATTGTCTAATCCTAGTTTCAGAACAGATTTATTACCTAATGGGTAACGACATAAGTGCATGGAGGATGGCAATCGGACATTTTGATAACAGGTCTAGTCGCATATTATTTTCTGAAGTGTTTAAATGTAATTTAGTTTTGTTAGACTTTATTCTTACATTGAACATGTTAAAAATCTATATTACTCCTTACGTTAGTCTGTGTCTCCTTGTTCTTGGCAGAAGCATTCTTAATTTAACGTTTGCAACAACTGTTCTGTTGCTTGTTATTATGTCTGGAGATGTTGCTGAAAACCCCGGTCCTGATCAAAACAATAGTGAAATACAACACAGTTTATCTGTAGCACACCTCAATATTAGAAGTATACGAAACAAAATCGAATATATAGAACATAATCTTCTTGATTTTGACATACTTTGTTTTACTGAAACACATTTAACAGTTGATGTAAGTAATGAATTTTTGCAGTTAGAGGGATTCTATAAAATATCGTTTGGATAAATCTGCGCATTCTAGCGGGCTTTTAACGTATGTCTCTAAATTATTAGTGGCTAAACGCAAACCTGAATTAGAAAACCCCTCAATTGACGCAGTTTGGGTAGAAATAAAGTATGATAAAAACGAAATTTTAATTTGCAATGTGTATCGTTCACCAAATACACCTGTTCTTTTTTGGACTAATTTAAACATATCGATCGAAAAAGCGTTAGATGTATGCAAAAATATCATTATTGTTGGTGACATAAATGAAGATCAGTTAAATGCTAATAATAGGCATTTGGCAAATATTATGATCCTAAACAACCTTTCAAATGTGATACTAGAACCCACTAGAATTACAAACACATCAGCAACGTTAATTGATCCCATTCTGATTTCTGATTCGCTTATTTCAATAAACGCGGGAACAATAGACGTCCCTCCAGAAGTAAGTGATCACAAAATTACGCTTGTATTTGTTCCATTTTCTAAAGTCTTACATCCGACCTTAAAACGAAGGGTATGGTCCTACAAAAATGGGAATTATGATAAACTGAATGAAATGATAAGCACAACTAATTGGGATTTTATTGATACTGTTTCTGTGAATGAGGCATGCGATCGTTTCTCTGATATTGTCTTAAAGTATATGAATGAATGCATTCCCTCCAAAGATGTAACAATTAGTCCAAATAACAAGCCATGGTACGACTCAGAAATAAGACGATATTCACGACAGCGCGACAGACAAAAGACAAATGCAATACGAACACAAAGAACAGAACACTGGTTAAAATACAAGCTTCTTAGAAATAAAGTAAATAACCTAAAGAAATATGCCAAAGAACAATATTTTGATAATATGGAAAATTTAATATCAGAAAGTAGCCGGTCAAATCCAAAACTTTACTGGAAATTACTCAAACAGTTAGTTAAGTCTAATAAAAACTCTGAAAACATTCCCCCATTAAAAACCACATCTTCGAACGGCGAAGAAGAGTATTATTTCAGTGATATAGATAAAGCTAATTGTTTAAACAACTATTTTGTTTCTATTTCTTCAATACATGAGAATGAAGATAATGTCCAACTTCCAGAATGTACTCTTAAAACACAAAATACTTTTACAGATATGCAAATTAACGAAACTGAAATTTTAGATATAATTTCTACATTAAATCCAAATAAAGCAGTTGGTGAGGACAAAATAAGCCACAAAATGTTTCAAAATACAAAACACTCTATTTCTAAACCTCTGGCATTATTGTTTAATTAATCACTCACTGAATGTAAATTTCCAGATAAATGGAAATTTGCCATGATAATGTCACTTTTTAGGAAAGGAAACTCAAACTTAGCCTCAAATTACAGACCAATAGCGTTGTTAAGTTGTATTGGTAAATTAATGGAAAGGGTTGTTTATAAACACTTGTATAATTTTTTCATTGCAAATAATCTTATTTATAAGTTGCAGTCCGGCTTTTTAAAAGGCCATTCTACTGTTTATCAACTGATTGATATGTATCACCAAATTTGTCAAGGTATTGATGCTAACCAAAACACATGTATAATTTTCGGTGATGTATCGAAGGCATTTGATCGAGTATGGATCAAAGGCCTACTTTTTAAACTCAGACAAAATGGTATTAATGGCAATATGCTAAGTTATTTAACAGAACGCACCCAAAAGATATTTATCGGTTCAAGTTACTCGAACATTAAAGGGACATCTGCTGGTGTCCCTCAAGGGTCAGTATTGGGTCCGTTATTGTTTTTTATATATATCAACGACATTGCTGACAATCTTCTTAGTATAACTCGTATTTTTGCAGATGATACATCTCTTGCAAGTACTTCGTCTAATATTGCAGATCTTGAGGGAATCTTAAATCACGATCTTTATATTATATCTGCTTGGTCTAAACAGTGGCTTGTTGATTTTAATCCAACTAAAACTGTAGCTATTATTTTTACTCTCAGAAGACATATACAACAACCCTCGTTGATTTTTAATAATATGCCAGTTAATTTTGTTGAACACCATAAACACTTGGGTTTAACGTTCAGTCATAACGGTAAATGGCACGAACATATTACCAATATTTCTACGTCAGCCTCTAAAATATTAGGAATGATGCGGAAAATAAAGTTTTTAATCAATCGTAAAGCTTTAAACCAAATATATTTATCGTTTTTGAGACCAATACTTGAATATGCTTCTGTAATTTGGGACGGCTGCACACAATACGAAAAAGACACTTTAGAAAAAATTCAACAGGAAGCAGCTCGCATCGTCACTGGATTAACACGATCAACGTCTATTCGTAATTTATATACCGAAATTGGGTGGTTACCATTAGAAGATAGAAGAAAATACCAAAAATTAATAATTGCTTATAATGTTAAAGCTGGTTATTTGCCCGATTTATTTTCAAATATATTCCCTGGCATAGTTGGCAGAGTCGCCCCTTACAACTTAAGAAATTCAAATGATTACGTATCTATTCATACGAGAACGCAACTATTTAGTAATTCGTTTATTCCCTCGTGTATATCGTAATGGAATACAATACCTGAACCTATACGAAATGCAGACTCTCTTTCTGCTTTTAAAACTCTTATTACAAATCAATACTTTAATCCGCCCAAAATACCTATTTTTTATTTTTCTGGAATTCGTAGATTGTCTGTATTTCATGCACGGATAAGAAACAAATGCAGTAACCTGAAATATGATTTGTTTATAAACAAAATCAAAGAAAACGCAACCTGTGAGAAGTGTTGGCATGAAAAGGAGGACGCCAAACATTATTTTATGCAATGTCCGTTTTATTTAAATGAACGACTTCGTCTATTTCATGCTACCCGCCTATTTCACCCGCTCAGCGTTCGTGTATTTTTATTTGGAAAAGATAGTTATACAGATAAAGATAATAGCACTATTTTTAATCATATTCAAATACATGTATACATTAAAGATACTAAACGATTTGATAACGACTAGACATTATATACACTGTTATGACAACTGCTTGGGGCAGGATCTTACAACCACAGCATCATCATTCATTCCTTCTTGTTTAGTTTTTCCTAGAACTTTATTCTACTTACTCCTCTCCTTTTTTTTCTTCTTTTGTTCATCGAAAAATGTATTTGAATATTTTATGTTAATTGTATTGCCATCTTGTTAGCTGTTAATTACAATATTGTTGGGACGGGCCTTTATTAATGTTGGAAGAATTTGTGGCCCAACCCTTTTGCTTGTATATAGAAGAAAAGCAATAAAATATGTTTAAAGTAATTGATCATAAAAAAAAGGACAAACTGAATACAGATTCCCCTCCGCAGGACCCTATTCTTGCCTGGGAGACAATAGATGAATGCTAGTTAAATGTAATGAAAGAAAAATAAGTAAAAACAATTCAAAGCACTTTGGAGCATTTTTTCGTGCTAACATCACATTAATCAAGTGGCAATATTAAGTGTACTACGTTCTTATGTGCAATTAAGTTGAAATTAGAGAGGTGATTCAAAATCAAATAGTTTAAAGAAAACACTCAATGTACGAAAGCTGTTGCCTTAAGGAGGTTGGCTGGGAAAGGATGTAATGATGAGATTTTTTTAAATTGATATTTAAAGCTTCTTTGGTATCATTTAAGTAAAAAATTATCAAAAAAAGGGTAGGTCACCACGCTTTTTTTTGCACTAGACGTCTTTGAAGAAGACACCTATTTCTAACTCCAAAATTTCACTGAAAAGAGGAAAAATTGAGTCATTGAACATTTTCACAATTTTTATTCATGGAATAAAACTTGATGAAATACTACAATTAATTTTCAATTACACACATATAAGTCTTTCACAAAATACATGAACAACTGTTATCGTAACAGTCTTTTTAATGTAAAAAGCAAACATGTATGGACTGTACCCCACCCATTTGTTTTCAAAAAAGTCTTTTACTGGCATGATAATTCATGATAAAAAAATTATGTTCTAATGATCAACTTTTTTTAGAACTTGTATATGACAATGTTCTTTCAGAAAATGTAAAAAAAAATATAGGTCACCGGGCATATAAGAGATTTTTTTTAAAAAAATGTCAAAAGTTCACTTTTTTCTCTAATATATTAAGTACTTTTGTATTTGTTTCAATACAAACATGTTTTAATGTTTATTTTTATAATGCAGGATAATGCTAATATAAATACTATACTGATACAGTATACATACAAGAAAATAATAATATAAATTATTGCTAATCTCTTAAAATCATACAAAGAGAGGGTAGAAATTACCCCACCCACCCTAATATAGTGATTTTTTTTAATTCGTTTTTTAGATGTATCAGGTCATTTGCAAATGGTAATCTAACTTTAAAACGTTATGTATTGCAAAAATTGCAACAGTGACAATGCAACACTAACAATGCACAACCCCTCATATACTGGGATTAGTTAATAAAAGAACAATTGACAGGATGAAACGTCGAAACGGGCATTTTTATAAAATTTAAAAGAATTCGATAACATTGATGTATGCTCCGGGGTTAAAAACTTTTGCATAAAGAGAAAGAACCACCTCTGTTTTTGCCAGCGATACAAAAATTGTATATCAATTACATACCAGTGTACATCTTACATACATAAACCTTCAGCAAATCGCTCTCCTTGATATTACATACCAATGGAACTCTTTTACAAATCACTCAGAATTGTGCAATACATACCCATGTACAGCTTATACAAATCACTCTATAATGTGACAACATTAATTGAATTGAATTGGGTTTTAGAGTGCATCAACACAAGAAAGGTTATATGGCGCCAAACAGGGATGAACATGTAAGGCTCATCCTCCATTTACATCGAGATAAAATATGGAGAATGGGCCTAGAACCTTCTAACCTGCAGAGTTGCTGCAAATTCTATAGTAGACACTCCATTGATACAAATCACTCTATATTGTGGCAACATCAGTAACATACCCATGTACTGATTATACAAATTATATATTTGTGGCAACATCAGTCACATACTCATGTACTGCTTATACTAATCACTCTATTGTGGCAACATCAGTCACATACTCATGTACTGCTTATACTAATCACTCTATTGTGGCAACATCAGTCACATATGGCAACATCAGTCACATACTCATGTACTGCTTATACTAATCACTCTATTGTGGCAACATCAGTCACATACTCATGTACTCCTTATACTAATCACTCTATTGTGGCAACATCAGTCACATACTCATGTACTGCTTATACTAATCACTCTATAGTGGCACATCAGTCACATACTCATGTACTGCTTATACTAATCACTCTATTGTGGCAACATCAGGCACATACCCATGTACTGCTTATACTAATCACTCTATTGTGGCAACATCAGTCACATACTCATGTACTGCTTATACTAATCACTCTATAGTGGCAACATCAGTCACATACCCATGTACAGATTATACAAATCATATATTTGTGGCAACATCAGTCACATACTCATGTACTGCTTATACTAATCACTCTATAGTGGCAACATCAGTAACATACCCATGTACAGATTATACAAATCACATATTTATGGCAACATCAGTCACATACTCATGTACTGCTTATACTAATCACTCAATAGTGGCAACATCAGTCACATACTCATGTACTGCTTACACTAATCACTCTATAGTGGCAACATCAGTCACATACTCATGTACTGCTTATACTAATCACTCTATAGTGGCAACATCAGTCACATACCCATGTACAGATTATACAAATCATATATTTGTGGCAACATCAGTCACATACTCATGTACTGCTTATACTAATCACTCTATTGTGGCAACATAAGTCACATACTCATGTACTGCTTATACTAATCACTCTATTGTGGCAACATCAGTCACATACTCATGTACTGCTTATACTAATCACTCTATAGTGGCAACATCAGTCACATACTCACGTAATGCTTATACTAATCACTCTATAGTGGCAACATCAGTCACATACTCACGTACTGCTTATACTAATCACTCTATAGTGGCAACATCAGTCACATACTCATGTAATGCTTATACTAATCACTCTATAGTGGCAACATCAGTCACATACTCATGTACTGCTTATACTAATCACTATATTGTGGCAACATCAGTCACATACTCATGTACTGCTTATACTAATCACTCTATTGTGGCAACATCAGTCACATACTCATGTACTGCTTATACTAATCACTCTATTGTGGCAACATCAGTCACATACTCATGTACTCCTTATACTAATCACTCTATTGTGGCAACATCAGTCACATACTCATGTACTGCTTACACTAATCACTCTATTGTGGCAACATCAGTCACATACCCAGTCACATACCCATAGAAATAAAGATGCTCTGCAACTTAAACTTTGTTTATTTTCTTCTTAAAAAGCTCATATATACAATATATTTCACACTTTAATAAACTCGTTGGATAAAAAGATCGGATACTCGGCAAGAGCCTCGTATCCTTTCATTTTATCAAACTCGTTTATTAAAATCAATAATACACAGTTACTCATGTAAGATCCTCTATATAATTAATTTAATTCAATATTAATTGTTATATTTATGAAACAAATATGATACCTATCTGTACCAACAAGGGAAAAAGAGTATAGATCACAATTATAAACATGACCTTTTGACCATGAATTTATCAACTTACCCGGATATGGTCTCAAATTGTTATGCAGAATCTGTGCTATGAATCGGCCTTTAATATGCACATTTTAAGATGTATTTTGTACATGTTATAGCTTGACTTTGCACTGACCTTTCTTTTTCAACTTAATTCTTCTTTATTTTGCCTTCCTGGTTGTAGAAATCGCTTTTCTTTTCCTACTTTGTATGTCTCTCAGGGTGGCAAGTTTTGAAGTGTACACACCGGGCGAGATCCCCAATTTCTTGTGCACCTACAAAATATATATAGTACACTTAACACAATAGTGAATAATTAATAATATAAGTGCATGATACTTACTTGCCTATCACTTGTACATTATCATACCTTTGAACAAAATTGTTTTATGTACACAAATAGACAAAACTTTATTATAAATTAAATATATAATATTTATTAATACCTTATTGTCAGACAAGTGTTTTTCATTTCATATGCCAAACCGTTTTTCTATTTTAGTAACAGTGACCTTGACCTTGAAATGCAATCCCAAGCTTCTTTTCCATATCAGCCTTCATTGATCATAAAAGCCTTTTTTTTCTCCGTTGAACTCCTATAGTGAAAATGGGGGGGATGACTAAAAACACACAATCATGCACTTTCAACAATGTTTGGGGTGTCGGGTCATTTTTTTAGCGAAACAGATCGATTAATTCATGTTTAGTATACCAAGTTGCAATGGTAAAACTTCACCTTTAACGATTGTAGTGACACAATAAAAACTTATGTATTGGAGTACACATTTGTTTACTATATCTGCCATATTGTCATTTTGCATATTAATTAAATTCCCTTGACATTCTCGAGCGACGTGAAGGCATTCATATTCCCGTCATCAAATAACTCTACTATCAACTAACAACATTGAGGGATTTTTGGAGTGGAATGAACTCTTCTCGGAGCACAATTAGGGTCTAAAATTTAAAGAAAAACAATTGGATGTTGCAAGTTTCATCGCAATACCTCATTCCTAACAAAAATTATCGAGCCGAAACGAATAGTTTGACACCGCACGCACGCCCGCCAAACGACATACCCCAATCCAAACCTGGTTAAAAACCAAGATGAGACAAGCGTCAGATTTGCTCATTTCTTGTCCAAGATAGTATTGGTATAAAGCACCAAATTTGGTGAAAAATGAAAGAAATTGCCAACAAACAGACAGATGGATCCGCGGAACTCGTGTGTCGCCTGTCAGCGCTTTGTCAGCATAACAAGGTTTTTAGGACCCAGATAAATGACCTTGAAAAACTGGCCTGAATAAGATTTCGCGAAGAAAAAAATGAGTATTTTAACCTATATAACAGTCTTTGAATTAAAATGTTCATGTCAGTAGCCCGAATTATTATATACTCAATGAAAACCCATACATTTTTGTTTAGCCCGACTATATAAATTTAAAAATCACTATCTATCTATCTCTATATACTGCTTCACACCCTCACGGGTAAGTTTGAGAAAATGACCAAATGACCTTCAATGTGACCTTGACCTTCATATTTAGTATGTATATGTCGATGTTGTCATGATGAGTATATATTGAAATTTTG
Organism: Cyrtodaria siliqua; assembly: GCA_037043455.1. Lineage (NCBI taxonomy): Eukaryota > Metazoa > Mollusca > Bivalvia > Adapedonta > Hiatellidae > Cyrtodaria > Cyrtodaria siliqua. Next base: position 114,293 of record JAWPHD010001211.1, read on the forward strand.
AAGAAGAAATATCAAGAAATGAGAGTTATATCAACGTTAAGTTTTGTGAAGAAAAAACTGAGTATTTAACCCACATAATGACCTTCAGTGTGACCTTGACCTTTATATTTTAGTATGGTCATGTTGAAAGTTCGATGAGAAAATATGAAGAAATGAGAAAGTTATAGCCAAAGTTAAGTTTTCGTGAAGGAATGACTGACGGACAAACGACAGGGTGATCCCTATGTATCGTATTTGTCTTCGACAAGGCGACACAAAAACAGGCAGGACATAAAACAACAACTAGAAGTCCACGGCCTACATGTCAAGCCCTATTGCGAAGTAGTCCAGTTTTTTTACTTGACCACCACCAATGTCAATCCCTTGAGATATTCGTTCCTTACATGATAACTATTTCATTATATATTGTCGAATGTAGGTCACAGCGACCCAACGTTTTGCAAATTATGTTAGATGCTCAGAAGCAACTTTCTGGTGAAGTTTGGTAACAATCCTGCGAGGAAGAAATAATATATGTGACCTTATTTCGACAAAGTAGGTCACAGCTGCACGAAATTCTGCACATAATGTTAGATGCATATATATGTGCAAGGAACATTCTGATGAAGTTTGGTGAAAATCCAGCAAGAAAGAAGCAAGTTACGCATGTTGTAGTAGACATGTTGTAGCGGAGGCAGGATGTGACCTATCTTTCGTCAGAATTGTGTAAGTGATGTTGTATCTATATAAGGAACATTCTGGTGCAGTTTGGTGAAAATCATGCAGGTAACGAGGAAGATATTAATAAATGAAAATGGGACACAGAGACTGACAGACTAAGAAATTGACACACACCCGGACGACATTGTGATCGCCAAGTCGAGATCCGTAAACTGGCTCGACAATAAGTGAACTTATAACATTCAAACAATAACGCCTTACTGTAAGCAAATATCTTTGTCCCATGTTTTTATGTGCAACACTGGCAGACACTCTGAAATTCAAACTAGCAGAGCCAGAAAAGTGCTGTGACTTTGGAGCTTTTGATGAAATGGTTCTGTTTAAACTCTCATTACCTTGAGTACTTCCCAGTTTACTAAGCTTCACAGAGTGTTTCAGATAGCTTCTGAAAAGCTCTTCAAGTGCATGCTTTAATTTACCATCTTTAAGTGGCTTTCCATAAGGTAAAGTGGAGTATCTAGCATTGTTGTCTCCCTTCATCCTGCACCATGAGTCTTGACAGTTTGAATGGTCACCAAAAGGGTGCTTACATACAGCTTGCAGCCCTTCACATATACCATCTGGATTTCCAACATTTTGCGCCAGCATGTAATTAAAACACTTTACTATATACTTTATGACCCTTGTGGTAAGGGCTGCATGGTGCTTTTGTAGAACATATAAAGCATTGCTAAGGGTTTTTCGGACATGGTTTTTGTCTGATCTTTTGGAGATATTATAATCAACAGTAGATCGGAGTCTTGCTATCGTGGAAGAATCATCATCACCAATAATTGCACGAGTTGTGATACCTTTATTTTTTATGGTTTGAACCATTTCAGCAACCATATCTGCCTCCATAGCTTTAGCCGAGCCGTCCCAATTTTTTCTGCAGTCATGCTCTGTTGGAGCTAGAAGGTTTTTCACACCACTTTCACACACCCTGCATTGCTTGGACCTCACAGCATAGCCAACAACTTTCCCTGTTTGACAACCTATCATTGTGCAGTGTCCTGCAACGAAAATCACATTAATGCTGCTGATACCATCAATGTTTTTATAATACGAAAACTCTGAATTAATGTTATAAGATGGTAACCACTAGGATAGATATGTTTGATTGATGTGCATGTACAATCAATAACAGTTTAAAGATGGCAGATATTTTACAGATCATATTCAGTGGGTTTTTTATGCCTAATTTGGGGCCGTTATTCGGCCCCATTCACAATGCCAAAAAGTATACTTTTTTCACAATTATATCCAAAAAATTCACAATCTGAAAAAAAAACAAAAAAAACAGGCAGTAAGGATATTAGTCTTAATATAAGCTGGTGTCAAAACTAGTCTGTATTTACCAAAAACAAAACTTAAAACCAAGGGATATTAAACTGTGAAAATAAAAATGAAAAAGTTTCTTTTTCTTCTGTTATAATAACGTATTGTTTCTTATTAGCGCTCCCCCTCTAATTAGCGCCCCAACCTAACTTTAAAAAAAGAATCTTACCTTGGGTGTAAAAGTGGTTAATATCCAAGAAAAGTGGTTAAAATCTAAGAAACAGTATACACACACTTATGAATTTAATTCCATATTTCAGTAACACAACATTTTTTAGCATTACATAAGGAAATTAAAATGTGTACTGGCTTACGAAAAGCGTTCTAATAAGCGCCCCCTTTCAGAGAATGTTACGCCCCCCGGAGGCGCTAATTAGAAACAATACGGTATTTCACAATTTCTAGAAAAATGCCGCTATTTTTCACAATGGCACAGGCACAGGCTGCAATCACAAAACACATAAAAAAACACTGATATTACCAGATACTTCAGAAAGGCATGAAGAGTAAACTATTTTACATCACTAGTTGGATAAAAAGATAGGATACTCGGTAAGAAAAATTGATAGAAATGATGGATGCTCCCCGAAATGTATCCTCAAATTAACATATCGCCTTGTATCACCCAGCAGTTTTCAATTTGCAGTCCCATAAGTAGTTTTGAAGTTATGCTCCAAACAAGAATTCCAAGTATAAAATTACAAAGGGCAATTACTCTAATTTGAATGAAGATAAGAGTTACGGTTCTTGCACTCTGCACTTCCTGTAATTGCCTTGTATCACCGTGTGAAGTTTCATTGTATTCCCATCAGTAGTTTTGAAGTTATGCTCCAGACAAAATGACTAAGTATAAAATACAAAGGGCAATAACTCTAATTTGAATGGTGACAGAGTTACGGTTCTTGCACTTTGCACTTCCTCTCATTTCCCTCTATCATTGTGTAAAGTTTCATTGTATTCCCATCAGTAGCTTTGAAGTTATGCTCAGGACAAAAAATCTAAGTATAAAATTACAAAGGGCAATAACTATGATTTGAATGAGGACTGAGTTATGGTTCTTGCACTCTACACTTCCTCTCATTGCCCTCTATCAAAGTTTAATTTGCTATCCTTCAATACTTTTTGAGTTATGCTCCGGACGGATGGAAGGACGGACAAAGTGGCGATATGCTCACCTGAAAATCATGTAAGGTCTTCTATTTCCTATTGACGTGTATGAATAACGTGTGGATTTGCAATGGTACGCCATTGAATTTTCATAGCGGGCTAAGTGTTAAATATCTGTTAATTTTTTAATGTGAACAAACTTCTAAGTAAAACAAAGGTCCATAATTCTGTAAAATATTTTTGAAGAATCGAAAAACCGTTGATGCAGAGATACATCATATCATCGCCTGTGAACTGTATGTTAAGTGTAATAACAATCCATGAAAAGTTTTAAAGTGAAAGCCACATGAAGTTCAATATTGAGTGGAACATTCTAAGTGATAGAAAGGGCCATAATTCTGAAATAAATGAAACAATCAATGAATCAGTTGGTATGTGTACATGACGGTTTTGAAGAATCAATTAGAAAATGTGTGAGAAAAAATGTGATAACATGTCATTATACAATATTAGAGAGTCAAACAAAGGGCCTTAATTCTGTAATAAAATAGGCTAATAAATTAGGCAATCAATCATGGGTGATGTAAAGGGACATAAGGTCATCAGCTGTTATGTGTACATGAAGTTTGGGAACAATCAATTTGAAAATGTTTGAGAAAAACTGTGTTAACAGATCATTATACAATATTAGAGTTTATACAACATTAGAGTGGAAAATTTTAAGTCAAACAAAGGGCAATAATTCTAATAAATTATATGTTTGTGTTTAGACCTTAAACATAGTCACAACGACCAAAACTCGTACCCTTCAAGGGAAACTTCTTCTTGTAAACACAGTTCTATGGACTCCTTTGCAACTTCTTCTATTGCTTGACCAGTTTCTCTTAATCTGAAATGATAAAATGTATGTAGGCAAAATGAACAATATATATACAGTCAAACTTGCTGATGCGACCACGTGTATTAAGAGGCTGAGAAGTGAAATTTTAACAATTAAGAAACCCCGGTCAGTCGCTGCGCTCCTTCCCTTAGGGTTTTTTAATTGTTAAAATTTCACTTCATAGCCTCTAATACTTAGTGGAGACATGGTGTGACCTATATTTTGTTGAAATTTACTCATTGACATTCATTTTGAATCTGATTTATCTACAGCTTCATATGAAGGCGTCAAGTAATTGATCAGATCATGTGCTAAAATCGGTTTGTCAAATTAAAGCTGTTAGCATCATGACAGGTTGGTTTCATGTGTCATGAAATTCTCCAAAAATCTGAATTGATGAAATAACTGGAGACAGGTTCCATTAAGGAGTATGAATTTACCGTAACAATAGAACAATGGCATTAAACTGAGTTTCTTTCCTGTAGAGATCCTTAAAAGAAAAAAAATGTATCTTGAAATTTATATTAACTATAATCTCACCTTGCATCAAGCATATCATGACTAACTGGGGGGATATTCAAACATGCCAAAACACCGTTGATCTGTGTCACGCCCTGTCCACTATGCACAGTTGCTAAAAAAACAAATATCTGACACTGTAATTCATGTAACATTTGTGTCTGTTTTAATTTGCCGGTAGAAAAATGAAAATTATATGAAGTGCTTTAGCAACTTTGCGCTTATGGTAAAACCGCATACCGGTATTAAAATACAGAAAAAATGGAAGAATTGATTCACATGTGTTCTCTATTTATGCGGTTTTAAGTGCCATTAGTACATGTAAATGGAAAATTTACCATAAGTACCATAAGTGCTAAGCCGCTAAGACCAAATAAAAGATATGTGTGTTTCATGCTACATGGAAACCAAAAATAGGGTAGGTAGGTAGGGAAAATGCGAAATTATTTTTAATTTTACAGCCTGTATAGAACAGGAATCTCAGACTTATGAATTCAAATATGTTCAGGGTACAGAAAAAAAAAATGGGGTATGTAGGGTATCCTGAAACACGTGTTATTTTTTTTTGGCAAAATGCACTTCATGAAATTTGATAAATTACTATCAGCACAAATCCGTAAAAAAAAACTTAAATCAATTCTTGAATAAATATCTTTCAAATAGACATAACCTATATGTTTATTGCTGTATCTAAAACATAGCCAGCTCTTACTTTTTACCAAGGCAGAGCTCAAATATATAGCTAAAAGATCTACCAAGTTGCCGTATATGTAGTTACGGCCATGATACTGGTTAGTCAGACTCCGACTTTGCACAAAGGCTGGAATCTGTGTACGTTTTATACCCTGGGATTGAAATGCTTCCCAGGATTTCTAATGTCAGAGAAGCACTGCTGGTATTTATACCAGAATGTTCCTGGACTAGCTCAAAATTGAAACAGGGGGTGAAACTATTGTGGCTCAATATTGACTATAATCCTGGGTCTTAAATGATATTTAACTAATGCACTCTAACAACAGACCTATCAACCAAATTATCACAGCTAAACACCAGGCAACCACTCCTTTAAAACTTCTCTTGAGTCTGATAAGTCATAAGAAACCAACGGTTAACCGTTTATAAGATGGCTTCGATGCCAGTATGAACAGTATGAAGTTGAGCAAGGATGAACATTTTAAATGTTTAACTTAACTCTGAATAACGTGAAAATGTGACACAATACCGCATGTTCGCATGTAAAAGAAGCTTACTGAATTAAGCGTTTAGTTATTACTTAGGAGGAAATAATATTGTCTAATAAATAAACGAAGAAGTTTATTGTTGTCGTCTCGTTGACACCGTATATCAAAAACTGTCTCGCCATTCGAAGACGTTTATTTTATGCACTAATTTTCTAATAACCAACAAAATGATCAATATTTACCTGTTGCTAGTTTGGTGTTCATGTCAAAAGTTTTCCCATGTTTTTTCCCCGTTGAGATTTTGTTTAGTGCCTGGCAGTTAAAGTTGTACCACTTCACGGACAGCACGGCCGCCAGACCGAATGTCTGTATACCTATGCAATGGTGTAGATGAAGAGGACCACCAAACGAAATACATGCCTTTAATCCGTCTGCTAAAATATCTAACTCTACCACTCGTCTGCCAAGTGTCCATTGTTCATGTGTATCGTCAGTTTTTACGAATTTCTCATGACCCAGAATTGAGATATCCGGCAAATTACTTGTTGATGAAGTCGAAGAAAAATATGAATGGTCGTCCAGCGATTTCTGTAAATTCCATTTCTGTTTCAAAGTATCAGATGCACATGTTTAATCTTATTTGAAGCTGATGTGCTAACGAATCTTCCTTTTAATCTATGATGCGGCATTGTATAATAATTTAAAACGGCAAACGTATCACGGTATGAAAATATGTAAAAAAAAATACCGGCCGAAAAATATCAAAACATACTTTTAATATGGCGCCATCTGTTAGACGACGTCCGAATGTCGTAATATTGAAATATAAAATACGTTATCAAGCAGAGTTTTCAGATTATTTGTATATAAATTGAATTATATTAACATCAGTTCATTAAAATTTCTATAATAAACCAATATATTGTGATTTGTGGGCGAAACAGTTTACGACATTACCTAACGTATTACGTCATACGGCGCATGCGTATATTGACCAGCCAACCTCCTTAAGTCGTTTAGACTGTTTCTGGTGCCTATACTGTATTGTATTTGTGGGATATAAATTCAAGAACGTTGTGAATCTGGGACCAGTCTGAAACTTTAGGCTAATACGAATTATCTAGGACAAGTCTGATATTTCGAGGCTCTAGTGTCGTCATGCGAGAGTGGATCTGGAGACTGTTTGAGATTTTAAAGCTCATATGCCTTGCACCAAATGACGACCCTACCAGATTGGATATAGAACCAGTCTGATAATTTCTAGCATAAATGTATTGCTCATGTGTATTGATTAAGTAAGTTTAAAAAAATATAATGCTGTCCTTTATTTCATGTTTCGATCTTTTGTGCACGCTGTATGAAATATAAACATTCAATAGCTTCGCAATTGAAGATATTTGTTTTTTCATTGAGTGTGGTCGCTGATGATTGCTTGACTTTTTTTAAGGTGAATGCAATTTGAAAGATGAGATTGTAACAGCCCAGTCGTAACTTTACTAAACAATCCTGTCACATTATATTTGTTAAGATATAAATCAAATGAAATTGTTTGCGTCTCTAGAGAATGTTACAATATCATGTTAAGCAATGGACTTTAACTTCGTGAATGCTAAGCAAATGCAGTTTCACGAAAGAGAAACAATAAATAAGAAAACATGTAGACATTCAGTCTTTATTTATTTCTTCTTATTATGCGAAGCATTGTCTCTATTTATTGTTTATTATTATGCGAAGGATTACGTGCGTATCATAAGGTGTATTTTTGTTACACAATTATGTGAACTTTTATTTAACGAACAACACATTAATAAACTTTATATGACAATTTTCAATGAAGAGAAGAAGAACCTACCGATGTTGACACCCGTCGGATAAAGGTCATGTTGTGGTTGTAAAAATATCATTTATTCAATGGTAATATACACTAAACGAAATTCCTAATTACTCTCTTTTGGATTTTAAATATTTCTTTTATTTTAAATATATTTTGCAATAGTTTGCAAAACATTTTTTTTTTTTAAATTGTTACATCTTTTGAGAGTTACCCTCCCTGTATATGGAAACAAGAGGCCCAAGAAGGCCTGTTTCGCTCTATTTAAGTTTCGCTGAAATTCGGTCAGGGGTTCAGGAGAACTAGTCCGGTCAAAGTGTGTGTATTAAACCTTTAAAGGGCAATAAATCCGCCAAAACTCATTCAACCGGAACATGGCGACAATATGCACAACTAGGCCCGATACAGATCATCACTAAAAAGTTTCGTTGAAATCCGTGACCGGGTTCAGAAAAACTAGTCCAGATAAAGTTTGTGTATTAATACCGTTAAAGGGCCATAACTACACCAAAATGGGAACACGGTGACGATATGTATAACTAGGCTTGGTACTGATCATCTCTGTAAAGTTTCGTTGAAATCCAGCCAAAGCAATGCCCCATCGGCCTAACGAGGCAAAATACAGTATATTTTTAACTAAATATAGGGCCATAATTCTGGCGTTATTAATTTGATTGTGTTGGTTTTAATACTGGTCTAAGCTATCCTTAACAGTAACAATCTCGTAAAGTTTGGTAAAGATCTGATTAAAAATGAAGGCCCTATTATGTTAACGAGGCAAAATATAGCAATTTTAACTAAATCAAGGGCCATAACTATGTTGTTACTGGTTTCGAATTCGTCTGAGCTTTATATGATGTCAACAACCTGGTAAAGTTTTTGAGATAATAGTGTTGTTAAATCTATTCCTAAATATTTCGAAAATTCCAATTTTCAACTACAACAAAATAGTGTCTGACCTTGATATAGTAAATAACACTGATAAGGAATGCGAGTGTAGAACATCTAAAAGCTGCCATGCTCCGGCAGGTCATGTCATTACTGGTAATTTTGATATTATATTATTTGTTTTCCAAAGGTCCGAAGTATAGATTGCCTTCTTTGATTGATTTTAATGCATGTCGTGGTCATATCGCCCAATACATTCAGGATTTTAGTATTAAATGGTGTCGTAGAGAACATGCTGACTCTAACTCCATTTCTACTTGGACAAATACTATTTTTAAAATCATAGATAACCGTATTAACTTCTAAACGGCTAACCCCTCCCTACTTCCCCCTATACCTAGTTTTTCATTTCGTAGTTTAAAATCGGGAATCCAGGAATTTCATAATAATTTAGTTTTAGTTCCTGCTGATAAAGCAGCTAATAATATAATGATTGTTGGACGCCTCCATTACGTCAATGTTTTATCTCAGGAACTCCGGAGTACTAATTTGTATACTCCAGTGCAATCTACTGAAGATAATGTTGTTTCGACGCATTTCACTCAGTGCAAGATTTAGACGAAAAGCAAAACAGACTTCCAACGATGTACTGGATTCCCAAATTACACAAACAACCATATAAAGCCCGTTTTGTTTCCAGTTTAATTCTTGCACCACTACAAATACCTCCACACTTTTAACATCTTGTCTTACTGCCGTTAAAGATCACGTTATACGATATTGTGCTAAAGGTTATGAAAACTCTGGGATTAATATATTTTGGTTTATTGAAAATTCAGGCGAAGTTCTTGATTTGAAATAAACGTCAAGCTTCATCTATAAGTACTTATGATTTTTCTACACTATATACAACTTTACCACATATCAAAGAAGAGGTTACTGCTCTCATTTAAAGTATTTGTCAGGGAAAATACTACATTTCTGTCCTGTAACAATATTAAAGCGTGTTTTACTAACGGCAGTTTGGACATTTACACTATGTGGAAATGTCATGAAGTTTGTGAATCAATTTTTCCATTAGATATTTTCGTCAGGTATGGAACTTCCGTTTATAGACAAATTGTTGGTATCCCTATGGGTACGAACTGTGCACCTGTTGTCGCAGATTTGTTTTTATATTGCCATGAAAGAGATGTTGAGTCTTTCACCCGATATCCAGGCAGATGTTATTTCAGCCTTTAATGACACCACTTGGTATCTTGATGACATATTGAACATTGACAACCCTTTCTTTTCTACTATGGTTAATATTATATATACTAAAGAACTTCAACTTAACAAAGCTAATATTTCTGATATTAACGCTTCCTTTCTCCATTTACACCTCTCTATTGAAATTGGTGAATTAATTCGCAAAATCTATGACAAGAGAGATGATTTTAATGTTGACATTGTTAATTATCCCCATTTAGAAGGGGATGTTCCCCGAGAAACTTCTTATGGGCTATGTGTCTCAACTTATGCGTTTTTCTAGAGCTTGTACTCGAGCTGAGGACTTTAATATTCGTAATCTTTGAATAACTAAAAAGCTATTCCATCAGGGCTAACGTTACCATAAACTTCGTAAAACCTTTGCAAAATGTTATTATCGTAATCCTTATCTTCTTTCCAAATATAAAAGTAATTTAAGAACTCTTCTTCGACAAAGACTATCACAACCTGACTTCTATGGTGATGTGATTTACAAACTTCTTAAGATCCTTGGTCATGATCACTTTCATACTATTTTTGTTAAACTTGTTAAAAGGTTTATCAAAAGAGGTTATGATCCTATCATTTTGCAACGCACTGCATGGTTGGTGGTGGACCCATTTACAGTTCGCCACTACGCTTTCCTCTTTGATTGTGCGATGACTAGACATATTGTGGACCATATGATGACGTCAACCTAAATCCTTATAGGACGGTAGTGTTTGATGTTTCTCTTTAATCTTGTCTTTTCGTACCCTTAACGGTTTGTTCTCTTGTTACTCTGGATTCTGCCAAGTCATTGGGTACTTACTTTGTGGCTTTCTAGACTTTTGGTGTTTGTTTTATTTATATATACACGAGAATCTTTGTGTTTTACTTATATTGCCTATTAATGCTGTATTGTTAGTTAGAGAATAGTTCATAGCGGGGATTTCTTTATTTACAATGTCCCGTTTTATTGGGATGACAGTATGGTAAGTGTGAGGATTGGTGCACACCAGAACCTGGTTTAAACACCCAACTTCCTATTGTCAACCCTTTTTATGTTTGTGACGTCACATGCCTTTATTCTTTATTACTATTGCCATTCATGTTTGTCTTTTTGCGTGTTTTTGGGTTTACTGTGTTCTGTGAAAGCTGCATTTCCTGTTCCACTTACTTATTTCTCTCGTGTTTATGAGGCACAATACAGCAATTTTAACTGAATCAAGGGCCATAACTCTAGTTACTCTTTCACTGGTCCGAACTGGCTGGTTTTCGAACTCGTCCGAGCCTTTGTTAATATCAACGGTCTGGCAACGTTTCAAACAATCGGATGAAAAATGAAGGCCTTATCGTGTTGAGACAAAAGATAACGGACGGAAGACGGACGGACGACAGAAGTGTCGCGTGCGTGGGTTAAATAGTTATGGAGGATCGCGAACACAAGTTTTTGGGACGTAAGAACATACGGACAAGTGCAACTCTATATTCACCCCCACACTGCCTCCCCAACCCGCCAACAACCCCACCCCCCCCCCATCCCACCAACCCCCTCCCCCACCCCCCAACCACCCCTCTCGCTTTTAATTGAATATTGTTTGAAATTCAAGTAGCTGTAATTGAGCGTTAACATTAAATATTTCCAAAATTTCTTTTGCAAACGCATATTTTAGAGTTAGAAACATCAAAAGTTGCTTCACACAATCCTATTTGAATAAGTGTTATAATTTATTTCTAAAGAAACACATCAAATTGAACTATAAACAGTTTGAAAATATAATTATACATGCGATCAGAGCAGACGACTTAAACTCGTTGTTTTGCGGTTCAACTATATCACTAATCAACAGTGAAATACATAAAACAATGAGAATATTATTAATGTATTCTTGCGCGGGGATTTTAACTAGTATATTTCCTGATGATAACTTCAAATCTACTCAAATGATCGTTTGCAAACTTTCTTCAGCGACAAGGACTATCACATCCTGACTTCTATGGTGACGTTGGTGATGTGATTTACAGATTTCGTATGATCCTTGGTCATGATCAATTTAATAATGTCTTTATTAAACTGATCAGCATGTTTATGCCACTATTGATTTGCAACGCACTGAAAGTTTACTTGCTCATTTATAGTTCGTCACTATGCGTTCCTCTTTGATTATGCGACGATCAGAAAAAAATAAGCCTTCTTAAATCCTGAAAGGACAGTAACGTTTGATGTTTGTATTCAATATTGGCTTGCCTGCCCTAAATGGTTTATCCTGTTCTTGCTCTGGTTACCCTCTTGTGTTTGTGATGTCTTATTTTGCCGTTTATTCATATTTAAAGTTGTTCTTTGTTTCTGTGTGTGTTTGTGGTTGACTGTCGTCCTTGAATGCTACTTTTTATATCTACTTCTACCAAGTAGGATAAAAATATCGGACAGGGAAATCAGCATTCAAGGACGACAGTCAACCACAAAACACAAAAACAAACACGCAAACAGACAAACAGACAAACGAAAAGGCAAAAGTAATAAAAAATGCAAACGACATCACAAACACAAAAGGATTGACAATAGGGCTACCGCATTAGAACGGTCAGTGGCAAAGTAGGCTACTGGGGGTTTAAACCGGTTCTAGGGTGCACCAAACCTCACACTTACCCTACTGTCAACCCATTAAAACAGGACAGTGTAAGTAAAGAAATCCCCGCCATGATTAAATCTCTAACCAACAAGGCAGCATCAATAGGCAATATAAGTAAAACACAAATATGCTCGTGTAAATATAATACAAAAAAACAATAGCCTAGAAAGCCACAATGAAGGTACTCAATGACTTGGCAGAAGCCAGAGCAACAAGAGAATAAACCATTAAGGGCACGACAGGAAAGATTATAGACAAACATCAAACGCCACCGTCCCAATGGGCTTTAGGTAGGCGTCATCATAGGGTCCACAGCCTGTCCGGTCATCGTACAATTAAAGAGGAAAACATAGTGGCGAACTGTAAAAGGGTCTATCACCAAGCATGCAGTACGTTGCAAAATGATAGGGTCATAACCTCTTTTGATAAACTTTTTAACAAGTTTAACAAAGATAGTATGAAAGTGATCATGACCATGAATCTTACGAATCATAAATCACATCAACATAGAAGTCAGGTTGTGATAGTCCTTGTCGCAGAAGAGTCCTTAAATTACTTTTATATTTGGAAAGAAGATCAGGGTTACGATAATAAAATTTTGCAAAGGTTTTACGAAGTTTATGGTAACGGTAACCCTGACTGAGTAGCTTTTTAGTTATACAAAGATTACGAATATTAAAGTCCTCAACTCGAGTACAAGCTCTTGAAAAACGAATAAGTTGAGACACATACTACCCATAAGAAGTTGCTCGTGGAACATCCCCGTCATTAAGTATATGCTTTGTGGTTTTCTGCACGTTGTTCATGTTTATATATACATGCTCATCGTTGTGTTATATTGCCTATTATAGCTTACTGGTTTGTTGGAGGATATAGCCTGGCGGTGATCTTTTCTTTTTACACTATCCTGTTTTATTGGGATGACAATAGGGTGAGACTGAGGTTTGATGCATCCTAGAACCTGGTTTAAATCCCCGGTGGCCTTTTTTATACATTGACCGTTCGAAGGCGGTGCCCCATTTTATGTTTGCGATGCCACATACTTGCTTCTTATTACAAAACAAACAACTTACGTAAATGAATGACTGCCTTACTATACACAAGTACTAGATATAGTATATCGTTTTAGACACAACGATGTATTTTTTTTCAAATGCATGTCCTTTCCACTTGTGCATTTCATATATTGTGGCCTTTCGTGGCGCAGTAATACGTCTAGATTTATAATTGTTAGACTGTTACACAGTAAGTGTTTAACAAAATGCTGTATCACCAATATTCTTAGCCGGAGTGATAGCACACATGTCGTGCATACATGGTAATAAATGGCGAAACTTCCAATAAATAAACTGGTATTAATTAAAGTATGCTCTAATACATTACCAAAGACAACAACAGGAAAGCAAATCAACTTTCTGTTCTGTCCCATTCTCTTCTCTTGTCTTTCGTCGTCATGTTCTTCTTTCAAACCTTGCATCCTTCTGGTATCATCTGTATACTAACTATAACCTTCCTATATTTTACACAACTCGGAGGTAACATTTTTTTAAAATAATATTCTTCCATAAACCAGAAAATTATGTCATCATAAATATAAACTGTATTGTAAATATTGTTTTATAAACAACGAATGTTCTATACCATCTGCTTATGCTTGTATAATATATAATACATCAAATAAATGATGAAATAAATCAGTGTATAATACATAATAATACATCAAATAAATGATGAAATAAATCAGTGTATAACAAAAATGCTAGACAAAACAAAGAAACGTATACTAATTATGTAAATAAATTAAACCGACGCAATCGTATATCAACCCACATATATTTAATTCATAGCCCTCCCTTACTGATTGCACAATATAAAACATCGCTTCGACTAATATAGATTGCCTGGGAGATAATAATGACATATGTGATAAAATGGATACACTTAGTAATCTCATTGCCTGGTCACACTAATTTATTCTTTGATGATGGAATAAAACGTCTTATTTTTATGGACTACACACGTTGATGCACTCTTCACTATTTAACGCTTCGCATGTGCATTTCAATTTCCTGGTTTCGGTTCAAATAAGCTTGTCTGTATAGTATACACATTGAGCGTGACTAACTACTTAATTGGTAAAATTAATGTGGCATTTCCCCATTTGTAGCAACTTTATTATCAAGTTATCGGACACAAGCCAGTATCCGCCTGCTGTACACAAAACAAATAACGTATGTCACTGTTCAGCCGGCAAAAGCTGTCAAGTAAATGAATGAATGAATGAATGAATGAATGAATGATTGAATGAATGATGTTTTTATTTATTCCAAAGGCGAATATTAAAATAATGTTGATTCAATCTAGAATATCAACGTAATGGAGATTGGGTGTGCATTTCGAATATAAAAATAACAGAGATTGAATCCTGGATATAAACCTCGAATATGAAAATGTGATATAACACTGGATCTGAATAGCCAATTTTCTAATATGGAGATTATACATAGGATCTCCATTACCGTAACAATGAAGAATCGACAATATGTTTGATTTGATAGAGTCGTGTTGTTTTCTCAATGACTAGCTAGAGGCTAGATGTTGTATATCAAAGAAAGGTTTTAAAGAGCTAAAAGAAAGCCAGATTAGCTTATACGATATAATCTAGATCTGTAGGGCGCACTATGATTTCTCAGTCTCGACTCTATCAAATGTGTGCTTTCATTGGCGTCCAACAACCAAGACGGAAGCAAAAGTTTACGTATATGAAATAAAAAATGATATACTCTGAAACAACAATGCTTTGTCTCTGGAACTCGGTAGTACTAATTCGTATACTCCAGTTCAATCTACTGAGGAGGATGTTGTTCACACATATCACTCGGTGCATACTTTCAAGGCTGGGGTAGACGAAAACCAAAACAAATTGCCAACTATGTTCTGGATTCCTATACAAATCCGTATAAAGCCCGCTTTATTTCGAATTCTAGTGCTTGCACCACAACAAATATCTCCAAACTTTTAACTTCTGGTCTTACTGCCGTTAACGATCACGTTAAACAATATTGTGCTAAAACTTATGAAAACTCTGGGATTAATTTATTTTGGACTATTATAAATCAAGAGACGTTTTTGATACATTTTGCAATAAACGTCAAGTTTCATCTATAAGTACTTATGACTTCTGTACATTACATACAACCTTGCCACATCACCTTAACAAAGACAAGCTTATTACTCTTATTCAAAAAAAACTTGCAATAGAGAAAAAAACTACATTTTTGGCCTGTAATAATATTAAAGCGTCTTTTACTAACGGCAGTTTAGCCAATTACACTATGTGGATTTGCCAAGAAGTAATGCCGTGCAATGTAATGCCGTGTTAATTGAAACCTTCTGCTGTCGGATTTTCCCTCTGGTAGGATTACCTATTTGATTGTACATCTGAATATTGGGATAATCGTGTTATTTAATATCAGAGCGTTAATTTCTCTGTAACTTTACTAAAGATTAAATAAGAAACATCATCCACATTTATATTTCGTGTCATCTATAGACAGTAGATTTAGTCTGTATTCGTTTTTGGATTGACAGCCTTATTAATTCTGTCAGATAGTTTCCTGCCCAGAGAGTTCAATATCACCGTCCTCATATCGAAATGTGTTTATCACTGCACTTATCGTTCACCCATTATTGCATTGTGTCTCCTAGCTATATATATTGTATTTCATTTGTCATTTCCTTTTCATAAACAGGAAGCAATTATTTTTAATAACGAAATAAATTACTTGAATGGTCCACCAAGACAATAATAGTAACTGCGTAACAAAGAATTATTAACACGATGGCTTATTTGATCTAAAATAATGTATGCATTTTTCAGACACAAGTTAAACAGTACATAAATCAGTTATTTTGGGAGGATTTATCAGGTTATGGATCGGACCCGGACTTTGGCCCATTTAAACAAAAAAACAATAAATAGTGAACTAAAGTTAACATGGGGCTCAGTTTAATGCATGTACACATTTAATATGAGACAGAAGCTCATGTTGATGGTTTACACCATTCTCTTTTCCAGATCGCCTCTAATCCCTTTTAGATATGCTTTGTTTAGTCGTTGGCCCATTTACAGTTCGCCACTATGCTTTCCTCTTTGATTGTGCGATGATCGGTCAGATTGTGGATCCTAAGATGACGTCTACCTAAATCTTTAATGGTCTGTTCTCTTGTTGCTCTGGCTTCTGCCAAGTCATTGAGTACTTGCTTTGTGGCTTTCATGTCGCAAGATGACCCTAGTGGTTGGGACTAACTCAGGAAAGAATCAATGTCGGTAACTTCATTTACATAAATTTAATGCAATTTTTAAAATATGTTAAATATATATACATTTATCAAGAAAAAACTGCGAATACACAGATGAAATATCAAAAAGACTGTTCTCATGAACGTATAAGACATTCGTAGTATTATCACAAATACTGTATGTGTCGACTGACTATATATGACACGAAAGTGTTGTTGACGTTGCAACAATGTTGATGATCACAAACGTTACAAAGAATGATGCTCATGAATATGATGCGCGACTCCAATGATGGGTGATTGTCATCAACAGCCTTAAGGATTGATGATGCGATGAATAAGATGACGCGATGAATAACCTCCACCGAGATTGTGTGGTAAAGTTTCTCCAGTGAGGTCTGATGACGGGCTCACCACGTGTCCCGGGGGTTGTTGCTCCTATGAGAACCTGACCATTGTCCAGGGAACCGTCTCCACCAGCTCGTTACGTTATGCGTTGATTCCCGTTGAATCACCTAGAGGGCCTACACACCTTAAAGGCTTAGCTCCACTCCGGGAGGCTTAGGCTGTAATAATACATACTTTTAGATGTCGGTTCATTAACACAACAATCTTATACAATTATTATTACACAAACAAGTCATTATCTATTACATATATGTGAGCCACTCTCTAATAATGGTGTGTAGCAATGTATACGTATTATACAATACCATGTATACGCATCGGCATATATACAAGTCTATCATATCACCGTTAACCAATGGCCCTAATATACAACGTTATCAATTTAATCTTGTATTACAATTAATGAGTTATACGCCTCGGCAAACACAATTGTATCTCATCTCACCGTTAACTAATGCGCTTAATATACAACCTTATCAATTTAATAGTGTATAACAATCAATTAATGATCGACTACAGTAATTATATCTAATAAAGTTATCTTTAGAATCATATGCTAGGTGTTTGAGAAGCATATAAAAGCTAACCGGATGTAGCAACATCACGAAACAAAAGGCGACGCCCATTGAATACAAATGTACAATAAAATTTCATAAAATAGATACACTGACCACATATTGCCTGTGAATTTCACCCTTTCAAACGACTGCTCCAACCAAAGCAACTTTCAACATTCCCGGCCACGACTGGAAACGATGCACTTTATAACCCAACGTTCCGCCCAAACCATCCTTTCACACGTTCATTCCGTGACACACGTAGCAACAGACGCAATTTTCATATCTACACGAAAGGACCCTTAAACAATTTTGCCCTTTGGAGTGATAGATTGTAAAATACCTATAACTTACATGCATTAATGCACATATAAACTTATTGAACAGCCCTGCAGTACTCCCTCTACCGACGCTATAAAATTGCTTGCTTTTCCTTGGTACATGAATATATCATGCAACTGGTGAGTTTGTTTCAACTGAACAATGGATTAGCATATGACTGACAGATGTCGCTTATTGCTTTCACATTTTGTGACAAGCCTTTTGTTTTCTTATATGATATATAAATGCTGATTTATGTATTTTATTTATATTGCCTATTAATGCTGCATTATTTGCTAGAGATTATAAACTTGCGAGGATATCTTTATTTGCATTGTCCCGTTTATTGACAGTAGCGTAAGAGTGAGTCTTTGTGCACCCTAGAAACTGGTTTAAACCTCCCAACATACTTGTTTGCCACTGATGTTCCAAGGCGGTAGCCCTGTTGTCAACCCTTTTGTGTTTGTGATATCATATCTTGCCTTTTATTCATCTTAATAGTTGTTGTTTGTTTCTTTGTGTGTTTGAGGTTGACTGTCGTCCTTGAATGCTGCTTTTCCTGTTCGATGTTTATACCTAATTTTATTAGTCAAACCTCATATCATATTTATTTATACTTTTATGTCACTAGTCGTCATCCATGTTAAAGAGTTTCGTTATTGTCTGGCAAATTCCATATCATTATTGTGCTGAATGTTGTCAAAGAGTAACCGAGTACTCTTTGAGTATAATAATTCTGATTGAAGCATTGTGTTAAATTAATGCGCTTAACAGCCAAGAAAAACGCGAACTTAACATTTAACTTATAATCTAATTTTACATGGCAGAGACTATTTAACGTCTGATAACGCTGAGAAATTTAAATGTATTACGCTCAGTGATCAAAAGAAAGTTGCAAAGTACCTAGTTAGAGCTTTCTAAAGAGAAGAAACTCAATTTATTCCGTCATATGTGTTATTGTATTATTATCATTATACTGAGTGTGATAACGTACTTTGATATTATCTACTGAATTTTCTGTTTATTTAAATAGCTATATCTATATAATCGTAGTACTCGTATTTGTATATAGTGACGTATAGGCCCATTAATAAACTATTTACTTATTTACTTCCAAACACTCCTGATAATAAAGAGTAAATAGAACTACTAAAAAGCATAAATAATACTTCTCACCAATCGTGGAAATAAAATGTTTAAACAATTCAAAAAGTGACGAATATTTAGCTACTATGTAATATCAGAGCAATGTTAGTAGTGCCTGTTTCATTGAGACAAATTAACTGTTACATGCCACTACGCGGAAATACTCCTAATTTCGGGAAATCCTAGTCGGAAATTGCTAAGGTCTTTTAGTTTAGGAAGGCGATAATAAAATAGGGAAGAATGTTTCCGATGACGAACAAATGTGACATTTCATGAGAATTAAGGCTTTTTGGTTTCCAGTTTAAAAGGACTTAATATAAACTATGTTACATAAAATAAATTGTTACCTTGGTAACTTAATCCTTTCGCTGCCGTAGTCGAAAACATCGATTTAACGACCAGTTTAGGTTCATATTAACATGCATACAATGTACAGATTGATCAGGGTTAAACTCAGTGTTTGCCACTCAGTAAAAATGTATTATATAACATGTTATATATAAAATAATATACGAAGATTTGAATTCAAATTTTAGCAGACGACATTTGAAATTTGGCGGCGAAAGGGATAAAACTATCTATTAACAAATTATCTGCAAGAAATCAGAATATCAAGAGGTTGTCGCAGTTCGAATTTAAGAAACATCTACGAAATTCTAATTCCTAGTTATAAAGCGGTTACTTCAAATTGTATAAGGTGTCAACGCATACCATTGAAATTATCAGAGCATGTTCAAGTTCAATTAAATACGTGCTTAAAATCTTACAAATATAGATACAAAACTCGAACAGGAAAACCAGCATTCAAGGACGACAGTCAACCACAAACACACACAGAAACAAAGAACAACTTTAAATATGAATAAACAGCAAAATAAGAAATCACAAACACAAAAGGGTTGACAATAGGGCTACCGCCTTGGAACGGTCAGTGGCAAAACAAAAATTAACCAACATAATATTAAGTGACTTAATTTTTTATTGATTAAATTAATAATGTGTTAATATAAACAGATGTATGTGTAAATGTACGTGTTTAAATGGGCTTCACGGGTTGGTCATTGAGTATGCCGACACGTGTAACCATTCTTTAAAAAAATCAAAAACATTTCTTATAGTTTAAGGAACTGAAATCAATTCTGTTCCCATTTAAAAATACGCAAAAAGAAACCGGAAACCTGAAACCGGGTACGAACTTTATTTTATCATATACTTCCCTATAAATATGTTGTTTTTGAATATACGATACGACATAGACCTAGCTAGTCATATCAATCAGGATTGCGTTGCCGGGCAATAAAGCTTTATCACACGCGTGAAATATAGGGTGAAAAAATGTCATATCACGGAAATAACCGAATGTTCATCTCGATCTTTTTACCGGAGTGACACGGAACTAACCGATTAATTATGATTGTATACGATTTGTCACGGCTATGGTTTGTCGTCTGCGTTTCATTAGTTACTTCCATCCTGTTTTCTCGGCAGATTATTGGCTATATAATCATTATCCGTGAATGAAATACCCGGTAACCACTTATGACAATTCACCATGATTAGAATTCTTTTAATTCAATGGAATTTATTTTCAATAAGATTTCGGACAAAAAATAAATGTTGTGTACCACTTACGCGACAGACATGAGCACATCAGAGTGGACTGGATCTATTGATAAAAACATTTTTTCTCCCTGGAAGACAGCGTAGTTGGTGAGCTGAAGTTGACATTTCGACAAAAGCTGAAGTATATGATAAATAGAATAAAAAATGTGTATTTTCATATCATACCCAATATCAGGCCCTCGACCCCGAGAGCTTTAGCTCGAGGGCTGATTTGGCGTCTCAGGCCTGATATAAGATGTGATATGAAAATATCCATTTATTATTGTCTGTTTCATGTTATATACATTTATTTTCATTATCATGCAATTGAAACTTATAGGATTTGTTTGATGAACAATGCCATATGTTTATGAAGTTGTAATAAAAATAAAGCAATGATGCATTATCCTTTAGTATTCTGTTAGAGAGCTTAACAATTGTTTTATGGAAAATCGTTAATTTATCGATGTTTATTATTTGATGTTTAACGCTTTTGGTGTATGAACACAGTGCATTTGCAGTCATCATACCTATTTGGGTATTTGTTAACTATAATCACATTTGAGGGGTGGCGAAGAATCATATTTTTGGTTCGGAGATGAATGTTTAATTTAAAAGTAGTAGTATTTTTATTTTAGTCTTTTAATGACGCTTATATTATCATACTAAATTTAATGCTTTTTTAGTGTATACGTTTTCATATCTCTATAATGATATTTGTCTGTAGGTAGCACCAACATATGATAGTACCTCTACACTTCCCTAATTCCAGTACTTTTGTCCTGTTTATTTAATATTAAATATCAAACTTGTGAGTAAAACAAGTACATATCAACACAGTAATAAGGTAAACATAGTGTTCCCTGATTTAGCTATTCCCGCATTTACGTAAACGTTTTGTAGTCAAGGAACGTCAAATCACAGGATTATTGTTGTTGCGTAGTCTTTAAATAAAATGCATCGAGCTTTTAAATCTTACTACTTTGTGGCCCAGTATGATACTTATATGTTGCAATTACAAATAAAATGTTTAAAGAGTATATTATTTTTGCAAAGAATCAAAGTGTATTTAAGAAATGAACACAGTATATTGTTTGTTATCACATAACTTACGGTGTGGGAGTGGAATAACACCATTCGATATTTTCGATATACCACGAGTTATATAAATATGCAAATAAGCCTAGTATACACCGTCGAAAAAATAGATAATGTCCAAAGGTTTATGCCGGTTTCGCATGTTAAAGCGACAGGCAAACTGCTATAAAAGATGATACGTGAGTTATGTGATAAATAGAATCTAACCTTTCGTTCTCATTCATTATTGAATTTATTAAACTCGTTAGCAAAATATGATTTTGCCAACCCGTTTAATAAATTCAATAATGAATGAGTACTCATGTAAGATCCTCTATATACATGCTATTCAGCCTCAATTTGATCACTGTAATTATACCTTTTGGAGTGTAATTGGCTAAAGTTGAAAGAAAGACATCAAAGACATAATATATAATTAGTCTCGATTATAAGGAAGATAATGCTGTAATTGCAATAACACATTATCTACAAAATAGAAATGTGAATAAAGAAATGTTTTAGAGAATATTAAACCTTTGTATATATACAAGTAATAAATCTTTCCGCCAATAAACTCTGTTTTGTGCAATGCCATTATTAGCCTATCAGTAACACGCGTATTCAATGATGCTGTCATATTCTGTGGCTGTCATATTCTGCTGTGTATTCAGTATTTATCTTAACATTAAATTATCAGCAGTGAGAAATAATAGACCAGAATAAAACTTTACACTAAATATTTTTATAGGTTTTTAAAGGGGATTGGAGGACGATAAAAACATTTCAGCGTTGTTTATATATGTGTTAAACTGGGTAACACGTGTTTTATTTTATCAAATGGCGTCACTTGAATGCCTCTTCATGACGTCTTTTCATAATTTTGTGATACCATCATATGCGTTCAACGATAATATATACTGATATAGTGTTTTAGTGAAATATGTATGTCGTAAGGTAAAACGAATATTTCATATGTGAATATTTTATATGAAAAACACGACAAACATTGTCATGATTAGAATTCCTAATAGTATTTTAAAAAACAATTCAGCTGAAAACTCAATGAAAGCAGACTCAAAGAAACCGAATCTGCTACTTGCTTGTATTCGTTGCTTCCGAACGTTCCCTTTTTTCTGTATTTACCCACAATGAGTCGTCGAGTTTTCCACAAAAAACACGTTCATGAATAAATATGAAATAAAAACGAAAGGTAACAAGCGACCAATTTAATGTATGCTCTCATTTCTTATGAAACTGAAGCACATTCTTATGTTTTTATTTATATTTGGACTGGAAGCGATAATCCGTTCATCTCGCTCCCAGTTCCTTTAAGACTCTACCGACCGTTGCAAGGAAATATCCATACTGTCAACCCGTTTATGTGTGTGATGTTATATACCTTGCCTTTTATTTATCCTTGTAATTGTTGTTTGTTAACAATTTGTTGTTGTTGTTTTTTCGTTTGTTTGTTTTGACTGTAAACTGTAAATATTTTTACACATAATTTTCTATATCAAATCTATACATACCAATCTAGATAGAAGGAGCAATAAATAGTAAAATAAAATCCATATACAGTTTATAAAAGCTTTTTTTTCTCCTCAATATTACCTTCCCACACAAAAAAAAATCTATTTATTGAGAAAGATAAAATGTTATGTTATAAACTTTATATTGATTTATTTTACTATTTATTTCTCCTTCTACCTAGATTTGTATGCAAAGATTTGATATTGAAAATGCTATTTAAAAAATCTTCTTAGGCATGCATTAGTTCTGTAACGTTGTAAATTCCCTGTATAATTCAATGTGATTTACATAGAGTTTACATTAAATTAACCTTAAGAAACTGGCATGAACTGGCATAACTTTTCTTCCATTGATAAACTAATAAAAGAAAGTGACCTTGACACATATAGGAATAACTTTTTCGATTTTCATCATCATCATCATCACTCTTGACCCAAAGCAACGACGTAAACATAGTTGTTACTATAAGTAATAGTAAAGATAAAAATCTGCCTTTAAAGATATTATAGCTGTATATAAGGCTAGTGACGTGTACATAAAGGAAATGTGAGCGGTCAATCGTTTGGTTTACTACCAAATTCTAGCTCGTGACCGGAAACACATATATAACTTGTATAGCAAACCGATGACCTACTATCGACGAAGCTCAAACCCGTTCTTTGAAAAGTATTATAGGTTACATGAGTTTCGAACTCATGACTTATGTTTATCGATTTACTGTTAGTTTTGTAGACCGCATCCTTCATTATTTAGTATGTGTGATTCAATGTATTTCTAAGTGCATATGTACACCAAAGACCTTCAAAAAAAGAAAAGGCTCAGAAAATATAGACTACACATTCAAACATTAGAATTGAATTGGATTTATAGTCGCACCAACAGCTAAGAATAATTTGCATTACAAATATACTGTGTATGTTTTTTTTGGAAGATAATTGATAAATAAACAATGATTGGTGCATACTTGAACCAGTTTAAAATCCCTTGCAGGATGAAAGCGATAACTTTTTGGACGCTCTCCACGAGTATTATATTACTCCCACCATTTCCTCTTCTGGCAGAAGATACTCCAATACAACTTCCAGCAGTTCCAGTTACTTTGCTATTTCCTCTTCTGGTGCATGAGCTTGAATCAATATGAGAGACGCGATTACCACACATTGATTCAGTAAAATGTGTCAAAGATTTGGTAGCAGCACAACCTGTTAGAAAATCAGCAGCGTAAACCAAATGAAAGTATCACGGCTTTATGCGACCACATTCGACAGCTGGCTAAGAAGGCATATTGTCAGTTGGATAGTAAGTAAGATGTCATAGCCCTTAATCAGTTGTACAAAATCATTCCTGTCGACATGAAATTCCGGTGCATGGACAATGAATGTACGACAATCTTAGATACAGCTGAAGTATTAGAGCTATATGAAGCCATCATGGGGGACAATAATTAACCTCCAAGAGGTATCGTTCGTGTCATTGATACCACTGGGGTTGACCCAGGAATTTCTAGTCCGTTACAGAAATTGGATTCCAGGTTAGAGAGACTAGAGAGTATATCTCTAGCTCACCATTCTAATCCCGGTAAACTAGATCTATGTTCCCGACGATACTTTGCGTGTAACTCACCTGACCACCTGTACAGGGATTGTCCAAAACATCGGCAACAAAATAATCAACATAGAGTAACATATTGATCTAGTGTTCAACGTATTTCAACACCGATCGTTCCTGGGTTGATGGAGCCCAAGTGATTTAAAACAAGGACAAAATCAATATTGCTCCTTTACTCCTTTACTAGCAGCTAAAGAGAACGATGCTAGTCGTCCGTCGTGGGATCAAGTGTCTGGTGGTTCGTCTTTTTTGAAAACATTGTGGTGCCAATTGGATCGCCAGTGCGTGATAGAATGCCTACTACACCACACCGAATTAGAGCAAGATGTGCACCTGATAATCGTGCCCGCAGGCAATTAAAATGATATAATTTGGTATTTCCACGATATTCCAACAGCTGGATACTTGCGGTCTGATAAAACCATACACCGTGTCAACAGTCATTCTATTGGCCAGGCATGAAAGACGCGATCGTCAGATATTGTAAAACGTGTGACCGATGTTTAGCCCGTAAATCGACATCTGCTTTCAAGGCCTCATTACGACAATTCCTAGTAGGTGAGCCCATGGAAAAAATAGCTTTTGACATACTTGGCCCCCTTACCCGTCTCCAGTAATGGCAACAAGTACATTTTAGTACTTTTCGCTTGCTTCACAAAATGGACATAGGCCTATTCAATATCCAACCAAGATACCCAGACCATTGTAGCAGTCCTTGTTAACGAGTTTTTATGTCGTTTTGGCATGCCTTTGCAAATCCTGAGTGACCAGGGTTCAAACTTCACGTCTATTCTTTTTCAAGAAGTCTGCAGCATTTTATATATCGATAAAGCGCAAACAAGCAGCATGAGACCTCAGGCCGTTGGCAGTGTCGAGCGATTTAATCGTACGTTATTATCGATGCTGACCATGTACTGTCAAGAAGACCAACATGATTATGATAAGTATATATCACAGCTGCGTATGGCTTATCGTTCTTCTGTACATTCGAGTACTGGAATAAGTCCGAACAAAATGATGTTCAGCAGGGAGGTTACACTGTCAATAGAAGCCGTCATAGGCAAGCCAAGAGATGAAACAGAATCCCCAAATACTTTGACTTCTATACAGGAACTAATTTTAATAAGGCACTCATCAAAACGTGTGGGAAAGTAGGCAGCTGTTACCGTAATGTCGTTGATGACCCTATAGTAAACGCATATATCGCCATCATTTTTTGTTACAAGGACAACCAGTGAACTCCATGGGCTATTTGAAGGTTCCTTTTTCATTAAATCATTTTATTTATTTTGAAACAGCAATGTTCGTTCACATTTAACAAATAACTTAGACAACTTGCTTATTAAACTGTAATAAGCACTTTAATGTCCTAACATCACAGTACACGTTACTGTTTTATTTTGTACCAGTTTCTGATACTTTCCACTGTGGTGGGTTTCTACCGTTGTATGGCAGCAAACTATCTGTGTGATAGACATTGGATTTCTGTTTGCTAAACTTATTAACAGTGTCTTATAAACTTATAAACAGAATTTAGCTTGTCTATTTTGATTTCTATAGATAATGAAATGTATTTCTATGTTATGTGAGCGGAATATATTGTTGTATATAAGGACTATCACAACCTGACTTTGTCCGATCTTTTTATATTTCTATGGTGATGTGATTTATAAACTTCGTAATACTCTTGGTCATGATCACTTTCATACTATCTTTGTTAAACTTGTTAAAAAGTTTATCAAAAGAGGTTATGACTATATCATTTTAATTGTATGATGACCGAACAGGCTGTGGACCCTATGATGACGCCTACCTAAAGCCCATTGGGACGGTGGCGTTTGATGTTTGTCTATGATCTTTCTTGTCGTGCCCTTAATGGTTTATTCTCTTGTTGCTCTGGCTTCTGCCAAGTCACTGAGTACCTTCATTGTGGCTTTCTAGGCTATTGTTTTTTTATATTATATATGCACGAGCATATTTGTGTTTTACTTATATTGCCTATTGATGCTGCCTTGTTGGTTAGAGATTAGATCATGGCGGGGATTTCTTTATTTACACTGTCCTGTTTTAATGGGATGGCAGTAGGGTAAGTGTGAGTTTTGGTGCAACCTAGAACCGGTTTAAACCCCAAGCGGCCTACTTTGCCACTGACCGTTCCAAGGCGGTAGCCCTATTGTCAACCCTTTTGTGTTTGTGATGTCGTTTACATTCATCCTTGAATGCTACTTTCCCTGTCCGGTCTTTTTATATTTCTTGTACATGTAGATAACGCTTTGCTTAAGAACGATAAAGGATAAATAGATGAAGAATTACTGGCCTCAGTCAATATTTTTCACTAAATATAATTTGAAAAATTGAATTTCGTGACATATAGACCCAGTATATCAGTATATACCCTGCTTGTTTTTAGTCGGTATGTCGTGGTGACTATAACTTTGACGCTGACCGTTTGCGTGTAAAATGGCATTGTAATAAAACAATATAGGAAGGTGTTTGATTTACTGACTCTTTTTTCTGGAATTTACATGATTACCTGACAGTGTACGTACTTTATATATTGATTCGTAAGTCAGATCACTTATAAGAGTTTATAAAATATCCAGTTTTAAGGATCAACACTGTTGCTTATGATTACAATGTCCTTGTTGTCGAGTTGAGGGTTTTCATATTTGCAACCTTTGTTTACTAAAAAGCTTTTCCATCAGTGCTATGTTTACCATATACAAAAGTTATATTCGTTATACTGATTTACTTTTAAAAATATATATATTAAGCAATTCTCAATATTCCCAAAATTTAGAATATTCCCAATTCTCAATATTCCCAAAATTCGTTGAACACCAGTCTAAATTGTGTGGCCAACTTTGCATTAACTGATGTGATTGGTCGATTTTCATGATTGGCGCACGCAGTTTGATTACCTGGATTGTCCACATGAATTAAAATACTTTATGTAAATAGGGACACAGTCAAGAAATACAATGAATGCAATTATATTCAATGATTTTATTGGTTAGCATTACAATAACAAGTCAACTTTACTACATCCTTATTACGTCATATCACTAGACCCTGTATTACTTTTGCATCAGTCAGTGTTATTTAAATTAATCCAATAGTTATGTGTGATTATTCCAGCAAGGAATTGCTATTTGTTATTGCTGCTATTTGTTATTGTTGAGCCAGTATATCATCCGTTTATATGATATTCATGGTATCCATACTATCTGATGAAATACTTCAGGTTTGTCCTGAAAATAAAACGAGGATAAACATTTACATCATTGTCACTTTATTTTGTCATTATTATATTAATATATATTGTGAATCTTACAAATATACAACTTAGAACGCCCCCGCCGCCCCCACCACCACCACCCCCACTCCCCAGCCCCAACTACTGAAGAAAAAGAAATGAACATACCCAATTTGTAATCTGATGCTATTGTCCCTGAAAATTGTTTCGTTTGAAAGGTAGCAGCAATACAATCTGCAACATAAAAAACAATGGTCTGTTACAATGCAGTTTTGTAAATTGATGGGCAAAACGTTGATGTTAATTGAAAGGTTTTATACTAATTGACAAAATATATTAAAAGGTATTTTATACTTCAGAACTTCAACATGTTTACATTGCGATACATTAGTTTTCATTCCTTTCAGAACTTGCAACATTGACAAAATTTATTTAAATTGGGATACATTCGTTTTCAGTTTTCATTTCCCTTCAGAACATGCATTGAACGTGTCCCGATTTCAAAAATAGACAAAAAGCATAAATTCACCAACATGATCTGTGTCCCTATTTCAAAAAGAGAAAAAAAGCATAATTCACCAACAAGATCTGTGTCCACATTTCCAAAAACTTAATCCAAACCCCTTTTTCTTAGAATTGCCCCCGGAATAAACCTTCCATGTGTCAGATTACGACATGTATAACAACTGTTAAAATGCACTTTTCATAAGAAAAACATCAGTGACGTCATGTAACGTGGCGCTTCCAACGGATAAAATATACGCGGGGAATCAATGGAACAGCCGTATTTTATCGTAAAATAACATACAGTTGTCTCCCTTCTTTGTGTATATGAAATACTGCGCAGGTCGTGTTAGAATTTCGATCAATACACATATAAGTATGCATAATTATCTGTGTGTTTTGCATATAAATCGCCTATTAATGCTGCATGTTGTGTTGTTTTGTTCTTTATCTATTTAAACAGCCTCTTCAAATGTTATGACAATAGATTAAGAGTGAGGTTTAGTGTGCCAGAGTACTTGGTTTTAAACCCCAGCGGCATTTGTGCCACTGACCGCTCCAAGGCAGACCCTGTTGTTCACCGTTTTGTGGTTGTGGAGTCGACTACTTTGTTATTGGTGATTGTTTTGAATGAGTATATTTAGTGGACTGTGTTCTATGAATGCAACATTTCCTGTTCGACTTTTATATCTAGCATGTACATCCACATTTTTTCTTTTTGAGTGCTTAAAGCTATAAAGATGTTAAAACCTAAACATATTAAAGATGTTAAGACCTAAAACAGAATGATCAATTGATCCATTATTTAATTTTGGATTTATAACTTAATATTAAAACCTATTAGTCTGTCAAAAAATATTCATAAAAACCCTATAAGTTTACTTATAAAGGTCTTCGTTGTTTTATATGTGTAGTAAGATAAAAGCCTCCGACTTAACGAGTTAATTATTACTTCAATCTGTCTGGCTACTTGCGATATTATGGTTTCTGATTCAGTTTTGACAGTGCTTCATTATTGGCAATACCTTCCAGATTTTTCCAGTTTTGTCTGAGTAATTTATATTCTTGTAAAATAATTGACTGGTATTTCAATACGAACGGTCATTATCCTATCGGTATGTACTTTTTTCTTTTTTTCTCGATAAACCCGTGTATCTGTACCGTGCATGACAACAACATGCTCCTTTTTGTACAAGACCCCATCACGTTGCTGCCTTAGTCCGAAGATATAAAATTGTTAAACATAATTTGGCTAGTTTTGTGGGAAGTTACATATTAGAAGGCATCGCTAGGCTGATATGATCATAGGGAGAGAGATAATGGATGCTGGTGCATCTCAACATCTAGTTGAGAACGTTGGACTGTCTCTCAAAGCGTGATTAAGCAGAATGTGCAACAGTTACTGTACATATGAGACATATTGGAGGCAGGAATGGATTCACTAATATTTAGGACGACATATTTGTTATCAGCGGCCCGGCGTCATCCATTTCATAATGCAACAAAGCTACGAAATGGTTTACAAAACCGCTTCTGCGCTTCGAGTTTCGAAACAAACTATCCGAAACAGGTTCCACGATGTTGGATTAAATGTAAGATTACGAGCAATTAGAAGTCCTTTGAAAGTAAGACTTGGGCCTTGAACGCGCCAACGCTCAAGATTCCAACAACTGTTCAAGAGTAATATTTACAATAGTCAAGGCTTTATTTAGACTTGACAGATAGGCGATATCTACACTAAACCAAATTGCTAAGTACCAACCTAGGAATATGTCAATAGTATTCTCATTGTTTTGTGTATTTTGAGTTTGATTAGAGATACGGTTAAACTGCAAAATAACGAGTGTAAATCTTCTTCTCTGATTGCATGAACATATTTTAAAACTGTTAAAGTCAATGTGTTTTCTTAGAAATAAGTTATAACACTTATACAACTGGGTATATAGGATTTTAAGTACTTTGAATTAGTGAAGCTTTCGATGTTCCTAATTCTAAAATATGCCAGTTA
This sequence comes from Cyrtodaria siliqua, assembly GCA_037043455.1. Taxonomy (NCBI): domain Eukaryota; kingdom Metazoa; phylum Mollusca; class Bivalvia; order Adapedonta; family Hiatellidae; genus Cyrtodaria; species Cyrtodaria siliqua. Next base: position 144,921 of record JAWPHD010001211.1, read on the forward strand.
AAATTATTTTGACATCATGTTTTACTTGCATTACCACTACAAATGCGTTTGCAAAAGAATTTTTCGAAACATTTAATGTTAACGCTGAATTACAGTTACTTGAATTTCAAACAATATTCAATTTAAATGGAGGTAATTTAAGATTATCCATATTTCATTTTTTTATAGACGGAAAATCTGCGATAAATGGGTCAAATTTTTATGTTTTTTTCTATTATTTCATAACAATTTTAAGAATTTTACATCAATAAGCGATCTTTGACTCATGTTATGTGTTTTCATGTTTTCATATAAAGGGAGGGTAACTCTCAAAAGATGTAACAATTTAAACAAAAAATAAATGTTTTACAAACTATGGGTCAAAACAAAATACTTATCATATATTTATTATAAAATATATTTAAAATAAGAAAATTAGTTAAGATACTTTGAAATTTTGTTCAGTGTATGTAGTGTGAAAAAAACGATCCCCGCGCAGGATCGATACGGCAAGGGATCCATCATGGTTTGGGCAGGGATCAGTGTCAATGGAAATACATATATGCATGTGTTACTTAGAGCTACATTGACAAATGTACGTTGTGTCAACGAAATGAAACGTACACGTGAGCCCATAATGGGCCAACTTTCAATGTAAAGGTCAATAATGCTCATCCCAATTGGGCTCAGCTCACGTAAGACGCGCAGAAATTATTTAAATAAACTGGCCAGCTCACTCACTCGATGCTTATTTTATCGAACAGTCTTGGGACATACGTCAGATGGCTTTTTCACCGATTCATCCCCGATTTTTTTTTTATTTTATACCATTTTCTAAATAAATGTGTTTGACCATTTTCATTGTGCAACAAATTTCAGCTGTAGATTAAATACTCGCCGTAGGCTACTCGAGATGATTCTGTCAGTATGAACATTCTCAAGATCTCTATGGTTGTATAACATCAGTCCAGTCAAACACACCATTGCATTTAGCTAATATTTAGGAAAACATGTAATAAAAAGGTAAATCCATGGCTAAGCAGTGCCATCGGGCCATTATCATTCTCTGGGGGGTCTATTATCACTGAAAGGCACTGCTCCGCCATGTTTTAACCTGACATAATTGTCATCAAATATCAGATGGCGTTGTGGTGAAATAGGGAACATACTTGCCCGGAAAGCAAGAAATCCGTGGTTCAATTCCTTGCTGCCGCACGCCGATTTTTGAAATGACAACTATTCTGAATATTTAATAATTCCGTGTCCGTGTTAGACGCAATAGAGTACTGACGTACAATAAAAACGTGATATGTAGTCGCCTATCTGTTAAAAATACAACGCTGGAACTCAATAGGTTTGTTTATGTAAACAAGAACTAGTGTGTGCGCCTCGATTTTTAAAATAATAAAGATGATCGTGTGCTCCTTTCCTGCATAAGTGCGGTTCAGTCTTGCCTTTGGTAGTTATTTTTACTCCCCAATTAATTAACTAGACCTAACATCGCGAATATTTGTTTATAGAACAGTAACTATATTCTACAACATTATACTAGTTCACCATTTATTAAAATCAACGGAAATTAATTTCCAACAATGCATTCTAGCATATTACAGCACTTATATTTGTTGCAGTTTTATTGACGTTGATCGCTGTATCTGAAATACTAAAATATCAATTTCAGACGGATATTAATTCTCTGTTTTCGTGTCATATTTCTGCTTACGTCTAAATATAACATTTTTATTTCGTAATATAGCTGTTTAATATGATATGAGTTTCCGAAATCTGCCAAAGAACCATTGTGAATGAGTAAATTAATCAGATTAAGGGAGAGTTTAAGTTGAATGATGCTATATAATCTTCCCACTGGAGGATCGATACATGCAAGAATAGAAACCCCGGTGTTGTTATTACATATTTACGCTCTACTGAGGATCATGTGAGCGTGTTAAATGTTAAAAGCAAGCTCAGAAGCGCATTCATCGTAATATATTTTGTCACGTTGACGAAACAAAGAAGGAGCGACTTGTGTCTGTAAATGTGCTCGCCATCGTTGAGACTTTCAGCAAAGGCGACACCAATATGTATGTGAAGGGCGATCATTTGGTGTCCATTTATCAGGAAAACAGAAACTCAGGTAATTATTACAATCATTGAAACAGTTCTAGACAAGGTCATTTCCCAAACACCGAGTTAATGAATACATCACTAATCTCAACAGAAACGATGGTCAGGATTCCAACAGAAGGAGACCGACTAATAGAGGAAGGGGACGAGGACGTAGAAAAGATAGCTGAAAACAGATTTTTGGAATTTGAATGGGTGCAATACCTGTAAACCTTTGATCTGATCACTACTGCTTGAGAGCAAATCGTGTTGATCATTTAAATCTCCGGGTAGTAGAAATTCACGTAATTAATGACGATATTTTTTATACTAATACATGTTCATGGTTTGGTAATAACTGAACATATATAAATGATAATGCCAGAAATCGTTCAGGGGCGGAATATGCTTCTTGATAAAACAAAAAATTATAAGAAAAGTTTAAGTCAAGTATTGATATGGAATTGTGTGGTTGGAGTTATAACACTTACTAGATAAAACCTACATGTTTGCATGTGTCTCTCACATGTACAATCAATACAAATGAGCTATCTCACATCACAGTGACGTCATTTATATATGCAACAATACGTCATGTTTACGCGCTTTCTAAAGGCCTCGTCAGTATCGCCTCCCTTATCGTCTCCGTCCGTGCGGCGTCCTTGCGATTGTGACGTGTATCCGTGACGTGCGTTCGTGCCGGGAGTCAGTGCGTTCGTGATGGAATGCATCTACTTCTATATAGATAAAACTATGGACTTCATAATTTAGGACATGATTAAACTAGATCTAGGGATATGCACAATATATTTGGAATTATAATTCAACCTCCTGAAGGATGGGCTAGGGGACGAGGGATGGCGGTAGTTTTACATAAAAGTGAATTTACTCCTTAATAGAAAAATACTATGTCGATATCTCCCTCTTTAACCAAATTATACACTTTCTGGGCATAAACAGACGGATAAAACCATCCAACCAGCATTGGCGCCGAGGTTCCTCCCAACACCTGGGGACAAAACCCCAGTTATACACTAATTGGACATGAAAGACGGCTTGAACCATCTAACCAGCATCGGCACCGAGGTCCGTCCCCATCCCTGGGGAAATCACCCATGGGTCATAACTTAATAATTGCTCACATCTCTCTTTAATGTTGTTGTAAAAGTCGGCACGGTTCAGTGTATCAATAATACATTTAACGTCTCTCGTCGCGAGGTGAATTCAAAACGAAAATTAAATACCCTTGTTTTCCACCGCGCATCACGCATCATCACGCCATTTCCTTCAGTGTTACTCTCAAGGCGCTTGTCTTTTCTAACACTGGAGAATGCAGTTAATGCACAGACGTTTTCCAAATTAGAGTATAAATTACCGAAATCTTTTGAATGTTATGACATAATATAATGTTCTTGAGGATTTATAATGAGCCCGAGTTCGTTTACACTCATTTAAAGTCGAAACTCTGAAGTGGAAGCCCAAAATAGTGCAACGAAGGAAACCATTAATATTTAACAAAACAAATGTAAACATGGAATAATAGCAGAAAAAAAAGCAGAACTATAAAACACGGAATCTCTACGAATGAGTGTATCGATCATACATATTACGTCTCACATTATTTGAGACACATCATTTGGGATTGCCATTCTTTTACGTGTCATTATTAACACTGGAGAATGTCAATTAATGCACTGAAGTTTTACGAACTGGGTAAATAATTACTGAACTATTGTTAATGTTATGATATAATACAATTGTCCTGGAGGATTAATAAACATCCCGAGTTCATTTACAAGTATTGGAAAACATGGCATACAATGTTGGTGATAGATACAAACTAACAAGTGGATAGCTTCTACCTGTACGACTTTTGACAAATCTGAAAAAGATGTAAACGCTGTACACGTGTAAATAAAATAAAATATTACTTACTTTTATTTCTAACTATTCCATGTATTGCTAAGTATTTAATGAATGTACATGTAATGAACACGATTTCATACAAAAATGTTTTCATTTTCTCTCCTCTTTACCTTTATTTATGTATTTATCGTGATGAGCTTTCCGTAAGCAAGCAAGACCTTGTTTTTTTCTTCGAATTATCATACCCTTATGGGATTCAAACACAAAGAAAAATTAACCTAATAATGTAAGGGAATTATTTCAATATTGATAAATCCGGAAAGGTTACATGTAGGACAAGCAGCATAAGTCGCCATGTAAGAGTTATACAATACTAAACTTCGGTACATTAACAGGGTCATTTGCATCATAATGACCCGTCAGTATGTACCTCCAAACACAAAACAAGAGTCCTGCTTGCCGTTTGTACCGTATGCGATCCCATAGCCATGCTGAGATGGCCGTTTCAAAGCATAGGTTGAAATGAAGATCAGCTTATTGGAAACATTTTACCTTCTGTTTGACTGGAACTATCAGGATCATGGCAGGGATTTCTTTATTTACACTGTCCTGTTTTAATGGGATGACAGTAGGGTAAGTGTGAGGTTTGGTGCACCCTAGAACCGGTTTAAATCCCCAGTGGCCTTTGTTGCGACTGACCGTTCCATGGCGGTAGCCCTATTGTCAACCCTTTTTTGTTTGTGATGTCGTTTGCATTTTTTATTACTTTTGTCTTCTCGTTTGTCTGTTTGCGTGTTTATTTTTGTGTTTTGTTGTTGACTGTCGTCCTTGAATGCTGCTTTCCCTGTCCGATATTTGTATCTTTCTTCTTAGTCTATTTCAGAGTTAAACCAACTTTTATTTTATTTTTCATAAATGTATGCAAATGTACGTCTTTGAACTGGATGAATGTTTTAAATGGAACCATTGCAGATGATTACTAAAACCAGAAGCATATAAGCATTTTAACTACCTTCAATGCAAAAACAATACATTTCACGGATATATACACGTCCTTTCTACTTTCTGCAAGCGGATATTTATGACTTGTTTGACACCTTGTTATGGATTGTTTACACAATTTTAAAATTGCAGTCGCTGACGTTGGTGATCGAGATTTAGTGACGTGAATTACAAACTTCGTAAGATCCTTGGTGTTTTGACTATAAATAATGTTTCAATGATCAATTATATAAAAACACACTCTGAATATGTATGAATAATTACGATTTACACACGGTAATAATAAGATGAATGATTACCAAATGTACATATTTTTAAGTTCATGCTGTACAACATTATTGATGTGAAAAAAAAAAAAGAATGTATGTACAACTCAGTGTGTCAGGTCCCTGCCAAGACTTGAACCTGGATCTCTTTTCTCGAAAGAAAAGCTTGTTTTCTTACACTACAGAGATCACCCAGACATCACAAAAAGAGTGTACAAAACTAGGCAAAATTAATAGACATGTAGATTAAAAAAGTGTCAAATTAAAACTAAAACTATCACTGAAGGTTATTAATACCCATGCAAACGCATGCCACACGACTAAATGTATATGCGCAGTTCCACTTCATGCTGATGCTTCTCACAAAGTTTGTGGAAAATCCGTAGAGGAGATAGCATACAAAATAATTTTTCTGAGAGAAATATTCAAGGGTCTAGAACGCACATCAACAAGAGGTCAATGACCAGGAAGCTCTACTGATAGGTTTTTGATAGCTAGATCAACATTCCTGAGAAGTTTCATGACAATCTGTCAAGTAGTTTCAGAAGAGTAGTCGCTACAATTTTTTACTATATAAATAACTAAACAAAGATGGCCGCGGCAGCCATGTTTAATGTCAAATCAAAAAATTTCAACAGGGACCAACATCATGTCATGCTGACAGACGGATTTTTTAAAACTATTTTTAGGTGTGGTACCCATAATGAAATTCCAGCTGACCTAACATTTTCTAGGATCAACTAGATATCAAGAGCAACATTCCTGTGAAGTTTCATGAAACTCCGTCAAGTAGTTTCAGAGGAGTAGTCGTTACAAGTTTTTTCTATATAACTCTATGTAAACAAAGATTGCCTCTGGCAGCCATGTTTAACGTTGAATCACTGACAAACCCCATGTCATGCTGATCATTTTAGAAGAAGTCCCATATCAATATCATTTATAATTTTCAGGAAGTAATCGCTATAAACTTGTTTTTTATCTATCTTTGGCCTTGGCGGCCATCTTGAACATCCCTGTGATGTTTCATGAACATGTGTCAAGTAGTTTCAGAGGAGTAGTCGCTACAAGTTTTAACTATATAACTCTATGTAAACAAAGATGGTCGCTGGCAGCCATGTTTAACGTCAAATCAAAAAAAAAATAGACAAGGAACAGCATCATGTCATGAAGATTTTTTTAAAAAAGTCCCATAACAATATCACTTATAGTTTTCTAGAAGTAGACGCAACAAACTTTTTTTTTTAATTATTTTTAGCTTTGGCGCCAATCTAGGATTTCGCATCAAAGTGAGTTTGTGCCAGGATCAGCTAGACATCATGGACAACATTCCTGTAGTTTCATGAAAATCCATGTATTCGTTTCAGAGTAGTCGTTTCAGAGTAGGCTGATCTTTCATCAGTATAGCTAATAAATGGCCATGGGAGGCTCTTGGGTTTCTTTTTTGTCATTTCAAGGCAATAATTCCTGACTGAAATGATTATTTCTAATGAGGCAAAAAAACATAGCCTGTAAAATGCCATGCTCGATGACAGTGTTACGAACTGTAAAGAGTATTAAAGGCAGAATTAAGAGATGAATGGTTTATATTTGCCTAATTTGCAAGCTAAACCCCTCAAATTCGTAATCGTGACAGTATGGGTTATGTACGCAAAATTTAGTGGGGGTGGGGAATGAAGAAACTGCTCACAAACATTCGTCAGAAGGTACCACGATACTGTGAATCAGAAAATACCACTACACTGAAATAGTAGCCTGGTAAATATCTGTTTTTACTACTGCTGTCTCTCAAAACGTCACGCAGGATACACAACAAGGCAGAATACCCTAACACTGGAAATACAAACTGCAAAAACCATGTAAAGAAGAGCACAAGACATAAATGAAGAAAATATAATGTGGCAACGATATGATTTGTTACATGTAAATCCGAAAACTTATAAATGCTGGAATATTATGAAACACAAACACTGTTAAATAGCGCATAGCACCAAAGGCATGCCTGTTGCAACAGTATGTCTTTTCAACCATTGATCAAAGAAATGTCCTTATAAGGTTTCAGACTGTGAGTTTATACGTGTGGATGCAATATGAACCTCGAAATGTGTTCATAGGACATGGATGCCCCAACTGGCTACAATCAGCGAGGAGGAGCATTGACGTGGAATCAATATCAGGCCGTTCTTACCTTATATAACAGAGGCCTGTAAACGGCCTCTTCCCAAGGTTTGACTGTTTTTTCCCAATTTTAATACCAAAGTGTGAAATACTAACCTGACACATCTCTTTCATTCGTTGCTGCCGTCCGTCAACATCTGTCGCAGGACACACTTTCGTTCACTACTACTGTCTCTCAACACCTGATGCAGGATAAACAACAAGGCAGAATACCTTAACACTGGAAAGAAAAACCGCAACACCATGTAAAGAATAGCACAATTAAGACATAAAGCAAGGAAATAAAATAGTGCACAGTACCAAATGCTTGCCTGATGCCAAAGTATCTGGCCTATAAACCACTGAACACAAAATGCCATGTTAGATTAATATTTTGACAGCAACCTCAAAGGGAGATGAGATGGAAGATACTTCGACCATGGAGCAATGCATGCGTAAAACCGTCAATGTCAATGGCCTTATAAAGTCATGAAGACCTTTATCTACAAACACAAATGCAACACAGTTCAATTTCAGACACCCACCAAACCGCCAACGTAATATTAACCTCGCAAATACCTTCCTTAACTGCTAAACAATCTAGCCAAACTTCGAGAAAACAAGCAACCTGCAACGCTGCAGCAAAGCAAAATACCGCAACACTGGAATAGAAAGCATCCAAACTGTCAAGATATTATAACAGTAAGCTGTTAGTATACATTAAACATCAAGTTGTTTATTTCGTCAGTCTACACCTTCTATAAAAACAAGAGGGTCGGTGGACGCTCTACTGGCTAAAGATAAAGTTTACCTGGAAGGGGCCATAATTCTTTCACAAAATCATCAACCAAAACATGGCTATGATATATGCAACTACGCTTGGTACAGATCAGTCCTGCCAAGTTTCGTGAAATTGCAGCCAGAGGTTCAGGAGAACTAGTCTGTACAATTGCAAAGTTAGTGTATTAAAACCTTTAATGGGTCATAACTGGAACACGACAATGAAATGTTCAACTAGGCTTGGTACTGCCAAGATTCGTTAAAATCCGACCATTGGATCAGGAAGGTTAATTGGAACAAAGTTTGTGCATTAAAACCTTAAAAGGGCAAAAAATTATTCAACCAGGACACGGCAATGACAGGTGCAACTAGGCTTGGTACTGATCATCCCCGTCAAGATTCTTTGAAATCAGGCAAGGTATTCATAAGAGACTAATACACACACCGTTCTCGGTTAGAGACTATTATCCCAAAAAAACTACAACAAAACACTAGAAAAACGCTCTTACATAATCAACAAATAATTAATCGTCAACTGAATGTCACATTTATGACATTTTTAATTTCATTGACATGAATAAAGATATAATAAACATAATTAAGATTACACAGCAGTGCGCATACGACCTGACCGTGTGTAAACATTTGAATGATATCACTGCGCAAAACACTTTATATGGTGCCGTTCTGGCAATGCATAATATGTACATTTAAACCAATGTATTTTTTAGAATGTTTTTCGGAATAAGAAAGATTATTGGTTCATTCAATAATCACATTTATTTTTGTAACAAATTTAATTTTGTACTGTCGGTACTTTGATCCTAATTGTGATCATTCGCTGCGCAGTGGATCAGTTACGCGCAGATAATTCTACTTCCGGTTCCCTTTATTTCCGGTTTACACAGAATAACAGGTTTTTTTCTGGTCATTCTGTTAAAAATGTCATCAAATCTCAGACAATTTAAGGCCATCGGCGAACTGACAGTAATGTCAGGTAGAGGAAAGGCCCGGAGAGATGCTTTGGCAGTTAGGAGGATGGCGAAGAGCGCAACATCTGGTAAAAGGGAGACCGGGAAGGCGGGCCAGGCGAGCGCCAAACGACCACGGCGGGTCGAAATAGATTCTGAAATGTTAGTTCGAATTCCAAAGATAAAATTTTGGAAATCAGAGAAAAAATCAGGGCTATGTAGTTTGCAAAGAAGACTACTTTACGTGAGATGCAATCTCTTATTGGGGTCTAAATTTTGCCTTTAGAGCCATAGTTCCTGGTAGGCCTTTCATTAGACGGTTAATTAATCAAACGAAGGGTTGAAAAAGCCATTTCATCGACTACATGTTACTAGAGGTATGAAAGAAGACTTACAAATGTGGAATGAATTTTTTCATAGTTTTAATGGAATTTCGGTTTTTCACCAGAGATTTTGGGTTAGAAATGATGATGTTCAGTTGTTCAAAGATGCATCCGGTTGCGCGTTTGGCGCCTTTTTAGAAGGTGGATGGATGTATGGCAGTTGGCCAGTTAAATGGCATGAGCAAAAGTTAACTCAGGATATTACTGTGTTGGAAATGTTTCCAATTTTAGTTTGTGTGGTAGTTTGGGGAAATTTTCTCAGAAATAAGAAAATTTTATTTCGTTCAGACAATCAGGCGGTGGTACACATCCTTAATAGTATGACATCAAAGTCAGAAGATGTTATGATAATTGTTCGGGCTTTGACTTTGGAATGTTTAAAATTTAACGTTGCAATTAAAGCCAAACATATTTCTGGGAAGAAAAACAAGTTAACGGATGCTCCTTCACGCTTGCAGGTACAGACATTTCGTCGGCTAGCTCCATGCGCAGAGCAAGAACCTTATCCTGTGCCGATCCATCTATATGACATATTCAATCCGGTGTGAAGGCGATGGTAGCCTCTAGCATTTCTGCTAATACTAAAGCAGTGTATAAAGGGGCTATCAAGAAGTTCAAAGAATTTTGGGCATGCTATGCTCTTGAAGATAAATGGCCGGTTCAAGTTGACCATGTTACTTGGTTTATTTCATTTTGTTTACAGAAAGGTTTTTCACCGGCATCTGTATCTACTTACATTTCTGCTCTATGTTTTTTACATAAGCTACATGAATATGCGGATCCAACTGATTGTTTTATTGTCAGGAAAATGCTGGAGGGTTTTAGGCGCTTGAAAGGGAAAAAGGATGCTAGGGCTCCCCTTAAGCAGGGAATTTTACTTCAGATTATCGGGGCTCTACACATAGTGTGCTTTGATAGTTTTGAGGCGGCTCTGTTCAAAGCTGCATTTTGCCTTGCATATTTGGGGCTGTTTAGAGTGGGGGAGCTGGTATTTACGGATCAAAAACAAGACGGTTATCCTCTAAGGATTGATGATGTTCTATTTAGTAAAAAGAGATCCTTTGTTAGGTTACGGCTTCGGAAATCCAAGAACAATCAGAGTGGGAGTCCTACTTTCCTCCAATTGGGTGCCAAACCGAGTATTACAATATGCCCGGTACATACATTGTTTAAGTATATTTCCATAAGGCCAAAGGCAAAGGGAATGTTATTTAGACATGCTTATTCTCGCCCACTTACCAGAAGTCAATTTAGTGGTGTTTTGCAAAAGGTATTGAACTATCTCGGTTTGTCGAATGCACATTTTAAGAGTCATAGCTTCAGGATAAAAAGGGCAACGGATTTGGCTATGGATGGGGTTTACAATGCTTTAATTCAGAACATGGGCAGGTGGCAAAGTACTGCATATAAAAAATATATTCGTTGTTAGTTGTAACGATATGATTGTGTCAATTTGGTTATAAATGTGCAGTAATGGATATATTTTATTTACAGATGTTTATCTGGTAGGCGACTCATTGATTTATTGGGCCGAACAAAGGGCTTTGTTCAGGCAGAAGCCACATTTGACCTTGGAAAAAATGGGTGTTAAATTGATTTGGCGGGGATCACGCGGTCTAACTTGGGAAGACAAACCGAATAAGCTCACTTTGCGCCAGGAGCTTCAGTGGATTAGTCTGCAGAGAAGGTCTCCTGCACTGATTGTGTAACATTGCGGAGGCAATGATGTAGTGCGTGTACCAGCACAAAAAATGCTGCGCATGGTAAAGCGAGCTTTTGTTTTTTTATTTAGAACCTTTCCAAAGACTAAAGTTGCGTGGTCTGACATTCTGCCACGGTTAAACTGGCAATTTTCATGGCCCGACTCATCGTCTAAAGCGCTGGACGACAAAAGAGTTCGTTTTAATAGGATGGGTCATCAAGCAGCACTGTTGTCATCTAAGGGAAGGGTCATTAAGCATGAAGTCACACTAGATGAACCTGGGTTTTTTCGCCGTGGTGGCTGCCATGTGGATGATGTGTCGGATGTGGGTTGTGACATATTCTTAAACTCTTTGCAAGGTGCTATTGAATCCTTCTTAACATCCGACAGCTTAAAGTTCCATTAAGAGGTCCGCCTAGAATTGGGGGTCAACAGCCTGTTTTTCATCGGCATTCCAACAGTCTGTTTTCGTTGCGGAATTCTGGCGGTCGACCGTCCCATTATTTTAGTGTCGCAGCGAATATCTATGGTGGCAATACGGTAGATTTTACTTGCAGTTAGATCTGGTTTACTAATGTCACTTTGTAGATATGTTGCGGCAAATAAAATTTCGATCTATTTGGCTAGTTCCCAAGTTTCTTGGCAACTTGTGTTTCCTATTGAGCAAATTTTATATTATGCGAATTCTATTATATGAATTCCTTCAAAAAAGCAGTGTATTGTATTGCCGCAGTTTTAGGTGGCCAGCGAGAGCCAATGAGGTTTATAAAGGCCAGCGAGCCAGATATATAAAGGCCAGCGAGCCATGTTATATAAAGGCCAGCGAGCCACTTAAATATGAAGGCCAGCGAGCCATTTGGTTATATAAAGGCCAGCGAGCCAGTTTGTTATATAAAGGCCAGCGAGCCAGTTTGTTATATAAAGGCCAGCGAGCCACTTAGTTGCATAAAGGCCAGCGAGCCACTTAGTTACATAAAGGCCAGCGAGCCAATTAGTTATTTAAAGGCCAGCGAGCCACTTAGTTATTTAAAGGCCAGCGAGCCACTTAGTTTTAAAGGCCAGCGAGCCAATTTCATTATAGGCAATACAATGAGCTGCCGGGATTACCGCTTGGATTCCGCCTCGCTTCAATACATGTAGGGCTGTGACCATATCTGCCAAACAAAATGTTGATTTTATAATTTGCTGAATAATTGTGTAAAGTTATGAAAAGATAATGTTGTTTGTTCAGTATTTTAATTCTTGAATATTTCAGAATATTCCAGAATGCGAAGGCGCGTTGTTTCGTTACAATTTGATATCATAAAATAAGCATTTTTGCGTGACAGGGATAAGAAATGATCATTCTTCAATTACGGTATGTTGTACATTTATAAAAATCCAGTGTATTAGTTACGTCGCAGGACGATGCATATCAGAAGTGGACTCACTGTTGACGACGTGTATTTCATGCACTATCTAACAGGTTGATTCTGCATGCGGAAACACATTTAAACAACCGCGGTACGCCATAGCGTTACATGATTAAAAGCAGAAACCAGACAAATGTGTCTTTTCATATCTAGGATCCATGTCATTTTCTTATGTAAAAGGTGTCCAACTTGTCGTCCCTTTGCACTATATGGGGGCCACATTTTGTTTCTCAAAATAAAAATATTCTATTCCATTCTAATAACAACAACATATGCATGAACAAGCGTCACGTTATAAAAACATAAAAATACACAATTTTGTATCTGACTTCATCGCATAGGCACACAAACTACTTTAGCTACCAAATACAAAACAAAACAAAACGAAAAACAGAAACATCACTGTTATGTTTGTAAACACATTGCCTACCCATATTTAACCATGCAGATTGAATAACAAATCAAGTTTTGTCAACAAGCGCAGTAAACTAGGTCACGCTATGCAAACACAAACAATTCATAATCTTCCATTGCAGAGATGTTGAGATTTTATTTTATTTTCAGTAGGTGATAAGATTTGTGTTACTCGGTTTTTATCCTTAGGTTCTATAGTAAAATAAAACTCTTTGGCAGAGTAAAAAGATGATAATTTTCAAGATTTCGATTTTAAAAGATACATATATTGAATCAATTTGCACGTGCATGACATATTCAGGGTTTTAAAAGAATCACACTGTAGATACCTTAATTTTAACAGTAAACTTGGTTGAACATCAAGGATAAAGACCGAGTTTATCACCTACCAGAATGTTATTGGTATGCCTTATTTCTGGTCACTGATTGGTCTTTTTATTGTGATGATGCTCTATCAAAATTATGAATAACAAACCATTCATCAACTGCAAATGTCTGCTAGTCTATCATCAATTTGACACATACAACAGAAGACAATGTAAATTTTATGCACATTCAAACATATTTTCTACTTACAATTACTTGTATATGCCAAACTGCAAAATGTCAACGTCTCTCTCCCTTTGAACCAAAAATAACAAAGAAGCTATGACGTCACGCTCTTCCGGTAATACATTACTGTCATGAAACAACTCAGAGCAGCGAGATATAAATCACCTTTACGCACATTATAACAAATTCATGCACTTATACAAAACTTCCATGGAATTTTATAAGAACAAAACTTATTTCAAATCGATTCCAACACGTATACAGAAAATGGAATTCACAATTAACTATGTCCATACACGAGGAGTACAGCAATTTTACGCTTCAATGAGCACTACATATAGTACATGGAATCGCCAATGCGGTCAAACATAATCCCAGTAATAGAGCGTTCTAATGAATTCCATACACAGTAATAGTTAACTGAATTTACATATTCATGAATAATAACGCTCTATGAAAATGCACATCACAAACATATAATGGTTGGCAACTGGGGTACCGCCTTGGAACGGTCAGTGGAAAAAAAGACCACCGTGGAGTTTAAACCGGTTCAAGGGTGGGCCAAACCTCATCAAGTTTCTGTTAACAAACAATTGACAAACTAAGTACTTTGCTGTGTCTACACTAACCTTTCTGTAATCACCAATCGCAATTAAAAGAGAGGATTATAATTTAAATAAGACTCTAACAAGTGTACAAGTTAACATGCTTCACACTAGTTGAAATAGACAGGAATCATGTAATATAAAATGAAAAATATTCACAAAACTTTTACAAAAAGCAGATACAAAACTGAATAGGAAAAGAGGCATTTACAAACCGCCCTCAACCATTATGTTGCGAAAATGTACAAAATAAATAATACGTCGCTTAATTGACGTCATTTATACTGGAACATCATGCAAAAATACACGATTGCGATTTTGTTTTATTTCTTTCGCTGCCACAGTCCAAAACGTTGATTTTACGACCAGTGTAGAACCAGGTGCAGGTTGATCAGGGTTTACACTGGTCGCCACTAAGTAAGCATGTTTACCACAACACTGTATATATAAAATATGTTTGAATTCGAATTTTAGCAGACGTCGTCATTTGAAATTTGGTGGCGAAAGGGTTAACTTTATCACATTGAAACATGTTATGCCTGAGAAAATAAAACGTAAAAGTTTCTTTAAGAAATCGTGTTAATACTGCTTTCAGCATGGTTTGAAATGTATGAATACAAGGTAGTATTCCTTGATCAGCCACCGGGTGTTTAATGGATACTGGTCTGCATTGAAATTGCTACTATATCCTGTTTAACTGTATATATTTATTCGTAAACCGAATGGGGGCAATAGACTGACAGTCAAAATTTAGATATAACAATCGAACAGGAAAAGTAACATTCAAACACGACAGTCAACCACAAACACACACCGAAACAAAGAACATATATATATACAAATGAATAAAAGGCAAAATAAGACATCACAAACACACAAAAAAGGTCACTGGGGGTACTTATAACAATGATATGATTTCACCTTAAGACCTGTTAGACCTTTGGGTTATCCTAATGCAATCAATGCCTTTTACTGGCTAGCAGAATGTTGTGCGGTCTTCCTCCACCATTGAAAGCTGGAAAAGTCGGCATATGACCTAGGTTATTGCCATCCAATTGAATCCGGTTGAATCAAATTCAATTCAATTCAGTGCCTTTCATTGGGTGCTTATGTTTGTATGTAGTTGTTGAGAAAATTATTGTATTAATCTTTGTTATATATACATATTCTGTTTTAGAAAGCGTTACATGATCCAATAAGATATCTTTTACTGCATTTCATTTGCTCTATCGCATCATGTGACCATTGTTTAAATTGCGATAAACGTTTGTAGTCAATAATTGCACCTTTTAGATATTTGAACATTTTGACAGATATCTGCATTTTAAAAGCAGTTTTACAAAGTACTATAATGCATGAATTGTTATGCATGCAGTTCTAAGAATAAAACTAATGTTTTCTTCTCCCTTCTCTTTATTGGCAATAAACAGAAGAAAACATTATTTGCCACACCACGCGGATTTGTTTTTTAATTTTAGCATGATTTAAAAGGCTTAATAAACTACAAAAGACACGAATTTAATTTTACACTTATAAGTCTCTGCTATTTGTCTGGGATTCTAGAGACCTCCATCAGTCAGCTAAATGTATATTCTTTTAAATAATCGACTGTTGGAGGACGCTTTGTTTACATGTAAACCGCCATACCTCTATACACTAATAGCAGTATTTAGAGATAGATTGTTTGACAATCACAAAAATTAAGTATAAAAGTTGAACAGGAAATGCAGCTTTCACAGAACACAGTAAACCCAAAAACACGCAAAACGACAAACATGAATGGCAATATTAATAAGGAATAAAAGCATATGACGTCACAAACACAAAACGATTGACAATAGGGCTACCGCCTTGGAACGGTCAGTGGCAAAAAAGGCAACCGGGGATTTAAACCATGCTCTATGGTGCACCAAACCTCACTCACCCTACTATCATCCCAATACAACGGTACAGTGTAAATAAAGAAATCCCCGCCATGATCTGTTATCTAACCAACAAGGCAGCATTAATAGGCTATATAGGTAAAACACAAAGATGCCCGTGTATATATAAATACAAAAAACAATAGCCTAGGAAGCCACAAAAAAGGTACTCAATGACTTTAGTGCGGACCTACAATGCCATTGCGTTCGGACGCTGTGGTTTCTATAGGACCCTATATCTCATTTTGGCAGAAGCCAGAGCAACAAAAGAATAAACCATTGAGGGCACGACAAGACAAGAATGCAAACAAACATCAAACGTAACCGTCTTTTTGGACTTTAGGTAGACGTCTTCATAGGGTCCACAGCATGTCCTGTCATCGCACAATTAAAGAGGATCGTATAGTGGCGGACTGTAAATGGGTCCAACACCAAGCATGCAGTGCGTTTCAAAGACAGGGTCAAAGATAGTATGAAAGTTATCATGACCAAGGATCTTACGAAGTTTGTAAATCACGTCACCATAGAGGTCTGGTTGTCATAGTCCTCGTCGCAGAAGAGTTCTTAAATTACTTAAAGAAGATCAGGGTTACGCTAATAACATTTTGCAACGGTTTTATGAAGTTTGTGGTAACGATGATGGAGTAGCTTTTTAGTTCTACAAAGAATACGAATATTAAAAGGTAAAAGCTCTAGAAAAAGTTGAGACACATAGACCCCATAAGAAGTTGCTCGGGGAACATCCCCATCTAAATGGGGATAATTAACAATATCAAAAATTAAAATCGTCTCTCTTGTCATAGTTTTTGCTAAGTATTTCACCATTTTCAATAGAGCGATCTAAATCGAGAAAAGAAGCGTTAGTATCAGAAATATTCTTAGCTTTGTTAAGTTGAAGTTCTTTAGAATATATATTATTAACCATAGTAGAAATGTAAGGGTTGTCAATGTTCAATATGTCATAAAGATAACGAGAGGTGTCATTAAAGGCTTCAATAACATCTGCCTGGAAATCTGGTGAAATAGTCAACATGAAATCTCTTTCATAACAATATACAAACAAATCTGCGACAAGGGGTGCACAGTTCGTATGCATAGGGATACCAACAATTTGTCTCTTACACAAAACGGAAAATACAGTTGAGAATGCGTGAAATCATTAATTAGCATGTGTAAATGAATATAGGAGCAATTTATGCCATATAAGTATTCATTCTGATACAATGTTGACATCAATAAGATTGAATTACTGCCATGTACTATATGGTTGACATTGCTCATGCCCAAAGTATGCATTTCTTTGAAAATTTCACTTAAACATCCCAATCCATTTTCGATTTGTTTTTTTAAAGATGGCAGACCATTAGTCCTTAATAAGGTATGTTTCTGTAGAGTTCATTGAGGTTCCACTTTATAAATGTTGCAATGTAGAAAGATAAACATGTTAATTTTGTTTTATAATTTGGTTATAACAAGCTATATGGATACTTTCATATATTCTTCTGTTCGCTTTGCATTTAGCTAATCATGTAATATTATACTTTATTTTATTACGTAACATGTGGTGTGGGAGTGTAATAACACCATTCAATATTTTCGATATTCCACTAGTGGTATAACATAAAGGAAATGACGTCATGGACGTCACGTTACTGTACGTTTTATGACGTAATGTGACGTTATAAGTTATGTAATAAATAGAATCTAACATTCGTTCTCATTCATTATTGAATTTATTAAACTCGTTAGCAAAAATGATATAATGCTAGGCAAGAGCCTCGCATTATAATATCATTTTGCCAACTCGTTTAATAATTTCAATAATGAATGAGTACTCATGATGTAAGATCCCTATGAATTTGTATGGCTAACTATTACTTGGAACGTGTTGTTCCTGTTCCAAAACTGCGAGTTACAAGAGATATCTTTAATACTGTTTTCGATCGATATGATTTGATTGATGATTATTTTCCTTTGCATTCGTGTTATTTCTATAGCTTTGGATATAGCCTGTCTTGGCATTCAATTTCATTTTGGCGGATAATTATTTGGCGTTAAGATTACATCGACGTTTGGTCAGTTGAACGTGAAACAATTTTCTGACATTTCTATTTGTTATTTTACCATTCGTTAGCGTTAAATCAGTAGTTGTATGATCATTTCAATTTATGTCACAAAAACTTGGATAACCATGTCGTTTTCATGTTGACACATTTGAATGTAGCCCCTTTTCCGGTCCTTATCAACGTGCAATTTCGTAGAATACTGAACAATTAGCTCAATGCAAAGTAAACGGGACAATATGAAATAACACAATACGTTATAATAATGCACGAAGGCAAGGCCCATATTGCACATTGGGATGGGACTATTTTAAAATGATATCAAACGAATCTACACACATGTATCTCTGTCAACATGGTTTTCCACCTGTCTGCAAATGAAATTGAACATTATTTTTTATTTATTTGTGAGCGGTCTGAAATGTTCAGAAACTGTATTGGTGTCTTTTATGACATCACCATTTCAATGTTATCAGGAGTGATCATTTCGCGCTCAGTAATTATCCCCACAAAATAAAAAGCTATAAGATCTAATGCTGCTTTCATAGGGAAGTATTTGGATATATCTGTAAAACAACATTAAAATATATCGTTTGCTAATTTCTCTGGTTGTTGAACATACAGGGTTTCCTTTTAGGTTGTATTGCCTACGGACGGTTCCAAGTTGGTAATCCTATCTTTACCACCGTGTCTGTTTGCGGTTTGGATCTGCACACTTCTTGTGATATGCTTAGTGTCGGCGCGGCGTGTAGAGGATACAGCGCTATTAGTACACACATATTTATTCGGCATAGCGTGTATAGTTTAATTTTTTATCCATTTGATTTGTTAGCGTAATTCTCTTAGTTGCAACGCTTCTGAGTGCTCCGTCAACTGTTTCAGTTTATGTTTTAATAAGCATATCCTTCCTTTAATTGGCTCATTTGATTTAGTTGGTGGTACGGTGCAGGATTACGGTGTCATTGCATTTGTCAATGAGCGCTGTAGTTTCTATAAAACTATTTTTTCTCACAACACAATAATTATTACATTACTAAAAACGAAACAAATTAAACCAAACGAAAATAATAGGAAATATTACTCCATAGAAAATTAATAACCTGTACTGTACATTCACTACCTAATAATAATCTCATTTTAGATGAATTTCGCTATAGTTGTGGTAGACTTTTACTCATAACCTTCTAAATTTGAACTTAGTTTCTTCTGTATGTGTGTCTATTAATACAACAGTACTTAAAGTCCGTATCCCGCCATCAACAGGCAAATTTTACAACAGAGGTACGACGTTTTTAAGACTACTGAAGATTAAGTATGGATATAACTTACATTCATTTTACGCCTATTAAATCACGGGGTATTCTAAGAACCCGTGAATAAACCCATACATTTAAGCGTCACATATACATTATTATATGACCTGAACACCTTGATATAGCATTGATAAACGGTTTTGTAGTGTAATGTTGCCGTTATTTTGGCGGGTTAGTTTTTTTAGGTATCGTGTATGGCGTTGTCCTTTGAATTCCATACTCTTGTAGTTAAATTTCTCATATCGAAATTGCGTGTTTTGCACAATACAAATATGTATTGTCGTCTTCATCGATCATTACCAGCGATAGTTGTGTTTGCATAAATTGTTTACAGAATTATTTCTAAACTATATATATGTTTAGAAGATGTATTAACAACATTCTTGCACCGATCTTCCGTACTATGGACAACACACTTTACAATAACATAAAAATGTTAAATTGTGATCACTTGGGAAATATTAATTTAACTTAGAATTTTTCACGTAGAATATTTGTCATCACTGTATGTAACAGTATGGCGATTCGTTTGAAAATTGTCACCCCAATATAATTAATGTTTTTATTAAAATACACAATGTTTCTATACCACCTTCATGTCCGGTTTCTCGATACTATACTGTACTTTCTCCCATCTTCTAGCGTTGTGGTTTCAATCTTGCGAATGCACAGCAAGTTACTCGGAATAAATTTCAACTCTCTGTTCTTCACGCCTACTCTTATCGCTCTCTCCGTTGCCTCCTGCAACACGGCCGCCACCGCATTTGTGACGTCCCTCTATGCGGGAGTCGCATGATTATTTATAATATGCCGAGCGGAAGCATTTCTGAAATAATGGTAGCTCTAGTGTGAAAACTGTATATAGTTGGAATATTAAAAGAACACAACTCGCAGCTTTTTTTCAATGAATTTATCAATGTAATTCGAAACGCAGACACATTTCAATTGTTCTTTCACTCATTAAACTATGTGTACAGAAGTGTGACCGTTTTATCAATATGAATGTATAAAACTGACACCTAGATAGAACCCAGCCCAATTTCGAGATGGACAAAGAGGAGTTTGCACTTGTGAATCCTTTGTAATCAGAAGGCAACTTACTCCATCACTGTCTGGATCACTTGAGAATAAATGATATATAATATCGTTTATTCAGAATTTCCAATAGGCCATGAGACCTGTGAGGATACAACATGATATACATAATTACAATTGATACAACAAATGGTGCAGTGATTACATGTAAAATGTGTACAAATAAATACCACACACGCACGCAAGCAAGCACGCACGCACACACACACACACACACACACACACACGTACTCCAGTACAATTATTATTATTTTTGTCATGTCAGTGTTATATACTCAGAACAATAGTTATCGTAGTATTTGTGTGGAGAAGGTGACATATATGTCAATCATAATTTAGTATTACTGATGAAAATATTCCAAACATTTTGACTATTAATACAATTAACTGGATTAAGATGCATTTGGAATTATTATTGTTGTTTCACATTTCATATAAGTCATGTAAACTTGAAACTTTTCATTGGAGGTTGTGTTTAACTGAATATTTCATTTTTCCTTATCTCAAAAGCTTTAAAAACGAAAACACTAAGGCATTTAATATTTTTTTCGTTTTGACTTTGCATAAGTGCTAAAAATTTAAACATACTTGGCCTTTTCCAATAATAGTTCTTTATATATGCTTGTCTTATCTGATTATATAAACTGCATTCAATAACAAAATGATATTCATCTTCTAATTTACCACATTTGGTGCATTTACGTTCATTTAAAGGTATACTATATGGTTTATGCCATCTTCCAGCTTCTATTTGTAGGTTGTGAGATGAGAGTCTTAATCTAGATAGTGCAATTCTATATTTTTCTACATTAACCATATACAAGTACGATTTCAAAACAAAATTATCAAAAATTAAAGTATAAGTATTCGCTCTACTTGAGTTCCGAAGACGAGAATGTAGGTTTTGAATGAAACAATCATTTAATCTTTGTTTTACATTATACAAAAACAAAGCGTTATCTCCAACACCTTGGGATAACCAAGCATAATGAAAACCAAGAGAAGATAATAATTGTTTTAATAACGTTACCCAGTTCTTTTTATTTGGGTGCAGGTCAGCATCACTTTTCATCATATTATAAACCAGTTTTACAAATTTATTTTCACCAGACGAAATTATTTTTAACCAATACTTGACAATGTTAAAATACCTCTGTGTGACGAGATTTTTTCTTCCTAATTCTCCATAGATGAAATCATTTTGTGTACTCCTTTTTACATTTAGCACTTTTTTACAAAACAGTGTATGTACTCTTTCGATATTTAAAGCCGAAGTAAAACCCCAAACTTCGGATCCATAGTTTAGTATCGGGCTTACAAGTTTATCAAATAAATCAAGTTTGTGTTTGACCGATATATTTGTTTGACCGATATATTTGTGAATCTATATAGATATTTATTTAATTTAAAAATAGCCTTCAATGCTTGGCCTGCTAAAGTAATCTGTGTTTCGTTGAACGATCCGCCTTGTGTGAATACAATCCCAAGATAACAAAAAGATTTAACTATTTCAATTTCAATGGACGTTTTTAAACATGCGAGACCTTTAAGCATATTCCAATAGACTTTGGCATTTTTATAACGATTATATTCTAATTTACGTGTTTGATCGTTGTCAAACTGAAATTTATGTTTCCTTATCGTTGATTTATAAATTGATCTTGATTTAACCAACTCTATTCTATTTTCATCATTTTTGTTATCTCTATATTTATTCAGATTTAAATTAAAACATCTTCTTTTGTCTGCGCATTCTTCATTAAACCATGGATTACAATCTTTAATATCACTTTCATATATATTTTGTCTATGCGTTGCCTTCTTTTTAAATAATGGATCTGCAATTTTATCAAGTATATTGCATAATTGTTGGACCGTATTTTCAATATCATTGTTACATTCTATATCATCTATGTCGCTTTTTAAAACATTCAGTTCTGTTTTAATATTTTCTGAATTTAACGCACACAAAAAACTTTCCGTTAAATCGTTATTCCATACATATTTACTATCGATATAGTTACAGTTCTCTATATTTTCATCATTTGTATCTATATTAATAACTATATTGTCAGTAGCATTTTCTAATATAAAATTAATAGTACAATGATCTGACAATACTATACTGTAGAGATCTAAATAGATCTATAAAATACTTTTCTCTGAAGATACTGTATGATCATTGGCATATAAAAATACCTGGAACCACAATTCGACCGACAGACAGACGCACATAACTTTTATACTCTGTGTTGGCTAACGAATCGTCCACCATCCTTTGTTACCATTGGTCGGTATGGACGCTGAGCGCTATTGACCAATTTAAGAATCATCCGTCCAAATGTGCGCGGATTTCATCGGTCAATTCTCACAACCAAAGTTTCGTGAATCTGAAATGTGGGATTTCCCAATATGCTCGGACATTTATCAAGTATTCTAACTTGATGAACCGATGACATGGATTATTATTATTACAACTCAGTTCTACATGACAAGTGTAACACAAGCATATATGATTTAGTGCATATGCATGATAATTCATCGACAAAGAGGACATAATCTCGAGGTAATAATCTCACCCACAAAGTAAAAATAGATATTTTTGGAATTGGCTAGTTTCACTAATGCCACTAAGTGTTAAAATTTGTATAGAAGTAATTCTTCGTATACTGTCCAGTGTGCCTTTCTTAGAACATTGTTATTTATATTAGGAGTATTGATGTGGGAATTGGCGAGGGGGGACAAAAAGCCAAATTATTTACATTTTATTTCTATCGAATGCATCATGAAGAAAGCCAACGAAAACATTTGACACAGAACAATGTACAGCGTCTATACACAGTTTGGACAACTATTACGATGACATAGGATGACACAACATTATAGATGGTAATTGGGATATAATACAACTTTGAACTATTGTTAATTATAAATTTAAATGACAAGTAGTTGTTTCCAATATATGTATTAGTTATGTTTTGTAACAAATACAATTCTTTAATGAAAGAGATGATGAACGATAATTGGAACTTGCAAAACCAACCACAACCAGTTGGATAAACTTCGAGCATCATATCATTTATCTCTTAAGAGTTAATGAATTCAATTTAATGAATTTAATATTAAAAAGGCACGAGTATGAGAATTTTTTTTAACTCCAAAAATGACAGCGTACATTTATTAATGTATTCTAATGGAAACAAGAAACGCAACATGGGAATTTCCGCTATATATTGTATGTATAGTATGCTGCTGTTAATCGAAATGTACATGGCTACAATAGGCTTTTCCTTTCGGACTGAAACAACACATAACACACCAAATGATATCCCTGCAACGTTTCATTATTGATAGAATACGCGTTTGGCTGAAGCAGGTAAGAAAAATTATGTACAATTTTGTATTTTTTGCAGTAAATACAGTACTGAAATGGCTCAAGTTTTCAATTTCGGGTTACAAAGTTTACTGTGATTAAACAGTCAACAACAGCACAGTTTAGTCCTTATTCTAACTAGCTGCACTATTTTGTTACAAAACATCTTGGAACTTCTCTGGAATATTACCTAGAATTATGTATGCAGTATATACATTATATAGAAGAAATTCCCGAGTTGCGTTTCTTTTTTCCTTTAGTATAGATGATTGTACATATCTTGTTGTATGTTAACGTAGTATTTTGCGTCGGTCTTCTCCGTACGACACCGAGCAATCGAAACTGACATTCGATTTCCGTAATCCGACATTTTAACCGTTAAGGTGTAACCGGAAGTAAAACAAATCCCACTGAGTCCTGTACAATATTTTACAAGCTTTCTAGTTTGCCATTTTTCAAAATGAAGTTCAAACTAAAGTTCACTTACATATTCTTAGTGATGTGATCTTCTTCTCTAGAAAAATGCTGAGAAAAGTAGAGGTCATGTGGCATATACGAAAAGAAAATTCTGATTTTTGTTGACACCGTGAACAAACTGCATTCATTCGGCAACTCTTACATGTATTCTACTTTCACTTTAAAAACGTTCTCAAGTTGATAAATATAATCATCATACAACCATGCAAATGGTTTTTAGCTCTCACAAACAAGTCAATAAAGTCATTTCAGCCAGAAAAACAGGCATTAAATACGCAAAAATGCCTTTTATCACAACAAATGTTTCGGATTATATAGTTTTGAACTTCTTTCGACAACACCAGGCATGAATACCATAGTGATTTACATCCTGTATGCCTATAAGGATGTCGAATTCCGATTACACACCGAGCTGAACGGTTGAGCTGGATCACTGATTCGGCCTACAAGTACATATTTATTATACTAGTGAGTGATTCTATTTATGTCTTGGCTTTGTTAAACTAACACCGCAAGTTATGTGATAAGTGGTATTAACCGTATACATACATGTTAAAACAACGTTTAATATAAATATAAATACATATGTACATAACATATTTTATAAATAGTGGTATTTCCAAGCAAATATATCAATTTAAATAACTGGTCATTTAAAAACGAAGACACACACATTCGTACATTTTACGAAATGAAAAATGAAACAGAATTACTTAAAAACTTCTTAAACCTTCTATACACAGGTTTACCAAAAGCTTAATTTTCTAAATGATTTATAAATATGTCACCAAAACACACTGACATCAATAAGATGCTCCGCCAATTTCAAGTGTAATGTACTGTCTTTTCGAACATTTCTTTCACTTTATTTTTTTGAATAACTTGTCAGATTCTGATAATATCAGAAGGAATACTTATAATACAGATATTATTATACCCGAAAGTTTGATACAATTTCGCTTAAATTTATTTTCTTTCTACGTGAAATTAATTGGTCCATAGCATAGTCAATTTATCTATCTATAGCAAACGAGCAATCATTTCTAAATACAACTGTCCCTGTTAACACATCAACCAAATCTCGAAGTACATCACTGTCAAAAAACAAAAAGTTTTCTTTATATGTCACGTGCCTGCAATACACATATGATACACTTGAAAAGCCTGCAATTGAAATTGTAAATTAAAACACGTGGTATGACGAAACTTTCGGATAACAGTTCTTATGATCGGATTTATATATCGTTTTAGGATTGGACCAGTTTTATTCAAATATATACATGCCTAATAATGGTTTTGTTTTGCAATGTTTCTATGTGAAATAGTCACTGAGTTGTGTTGAACACATCCACAAATATAGTCGCCAGTTGTAATATTTTGACAGAGGAAGTCCGTCATTATCAACATACTATAACATTGGGAAACCACATGTCATTGAAAAATGTCGTTGTTTTACAATGGTGTATTTCGAAAGGTGCATGATGTTATAATATGGCTTCCTTTGTTTAGAAATAATGGTTCGTCTGTTCTAGATGGATAAATGGACTATTTTATGGACCAAATTATTTCTCGTAAAAATCAAAACTACTTTGAGTAAAATTGTACCAAACTGTCGAGTATAAATGACATAATTTTCTGTCTAATAAGTATTCTCTCTGATGTTATGTTAACAACAATAGTGTTGAAATACTGTCATTTACTAAATGAATGACATTGTTCATGCCCAAAATGGGAATTTTCTGGAAGTTTCACTTGACCATACCCAATCCATGTTGTATATTTATGTTTAAATGACAGACCGATATCCCTTAAGCAGTATAAACATATGTAAATATAACAAATAAAAAGCAATAGGTTTCAGTTTTCAAGGTGTCATATCTTGTGTAAACCTCCCTATTCGATGTCCGACATAATATAGCTATAATTGTGTACATGTATATATATATACCGTGGAACTAACTACTGAGAAAAGGCTTCAGACACACACACAAACAGGAGAGAAAAATAGCGAAGTTGCTTTTATTAAGTTTGTTTATGAGGGGAACTATAGGGTGTAACACGCCCCTAGCACCGATTTAAGCGATATTCTACTATAAAGCCACAAAGAGTGAGCTTGATGATTCCAAAGGACTAGTAATATATCACTACTTATTTGTCGGGGTGACTTTTTAAAGAAGCGACATAGCACTAAACATATCAGATTTGGTTTTATTGAGTCTGTTCATGAGAGGTAGTATAAGGTGCAACATCGCTCAAGCCTACTATAACAGACATACGTCTTAATTAAATCCATAACAATTGGGCTTGATAATCCCAAAAGACAAATAAGAAATATCACTTATGATTGGGGCGTAAGTAATAAACTGTTAGTCGAAAAAACACTGATCGTTTCAATTTATTTGTAGAACATATATTTCATTGCGATTTAGTCATATGGCTGTGCCAGTACTGAGATAGAACTATTACTTTCGATGACACAGTTGGAAATAATCTCTATAAAGATGAAGCATTAAGCTTTTGTTGCCATCAATTTAATGTTGCGTTTAAACTTAACTTTTGTATATTACATTATCTCTGAGATGAAATATACTCTGTAAAAAATGTTTTGGACCATGGCAGTGTTCGAACCCGTACATTGATCGCTCAACCATGACATTCGACCATAACCCTTATTATCTCAGTTGATTCACAATAAATCAACAATCAACAATAATTATCGTTAACAATGAAAGTTTGCAAAAAAATAATAATATTTTTATTGGTTACTCGAATGTCTGCAACTGTTATTGTTTTTATGGACTTTGCAACATTTTTTACAGACCCTTTGTGTGTTCACGATCTTTTTCAAAAATATAATCTTGTTTGAAATTTAATGTTCCTGGTACCAAGTTAACCGAGTAGGGTAGACCTTGGTTACTAAAAAAAGATAAATAAATTATGTCCACTAGTTTTATTTTTATATGACTTTATATACACTGGTCCAAAACTTTTTTTACCGAGTATATGTTAAAAACATTTTCCATAAATCGAAATCTTCATATGTGTCTGGTGCCCTACAGAGTGTTATATGGATCAAAATTCATACCAATTCGTGCCGTACACGATGTTAAAGTAGCTATCCCGCCAATAACAGCAACATTTTACAACATATGAACACCGTTTCTAAACATACTGCCGGCGAGGTATATATATATATAATTTACCTATTTTGAGAATATAAACTATAGACACAATATAAACGGATTTAAGCATTCATTTCAAACCCCAAAACTGTAGCGTCGAATTAAGAGTTACCAACTCATAATTCATTTTACGCATATTCAATCACGACTATTTTAAGAACCCGTAAATGAAACTTTGCCTTTAATCGGCACAAATACATTATTATATGACCTGAACACCTGGCTAGAGTTTTGATAAACGGTTTTCTAATCACTTTTGGAGTTATTTGGAGGGTTAGTTTCTTAAATGAAACCACTGGTTTATTAATCTTAATTTAGAGACATGAGTGTCCAACATAATTATGTACAATGGTCTCTTATCCGGGGATTTGAGAAATGTAATGCATCAGGTGCCGACGAGGGGTAAATTGGTAAATGTATTTCAGTATTATGATGTTTACGACAAGCCGTCAGATGTCTTAGGTCAATATAATGTTCATGTGTGTCCTGGTTGTTCCAAAAATG
Source organism: Cyrtodaria siliqua (assembly GCA_037043455.1). NCBI lineage: Eukaryota > Metazoa > Mollusca > Bivalvia > Adapedonta > Hiatellidae > Cyrtodaria > Cyrtodaria siliqua. Next base: position 173,042 of record JAWPHD010001211.1, read on the forward strand.
GGATACCACGCACCAATGAATTAAAGAGACTAAAGTAGCATTTTGTATAAGGATATAAAATTGCACACAGCTGAATTTACCGTCCAATATAACATATACAAATGAAATTTGTTAAGACAGGTTTTTAATCTCAATTCCTCCATCTATACTACCACCTCCTCCTAGGCAAACATAAGAACAAGCACAGCATACAATTTGAAATCATTTGCCGCAAATGGAATGCTTATACAATACAGTCATTTTAAAATGATTATCACCATGTTCCCTCACGAAACCTATTGTGTATTAGTATATTAGTCTAATTAAAGCAGGGTCCCAATGATCAGTACATGACAAATGCTTATTAATAAATGCAGACAATTCTCAAGTTTTTGCGTCTGTGTGATTAAGATCGATTCAGGACGTTTCGGCACCAAACCATTTCGACACCTAAACAAATCGGCACCTAGACGTTTCGGCATCAAACCATTGCGGCATCTATTTTAATTTTTACCCTAAACGTTTCGGCACCCATTTATATTTGAGTATTATAATGAAGTAAAGAAATTAATTATTTTCTATAAGGTCACTTGCAAAGTTGGTTGTCTTAGCGGCAACTCCGAAGCTAGCGGTTTTGAGCCTGAATACAACTAAAACATGAACATAAATAGGGTCCATATGATAATCACTTGTACAATTTAAATAAATATGACTTTTATATTATATTGTAGCATGGTCACTGAAATTCCCTTTGTAATAGCTCAAGTGTAAATCGTTTATGTGAACATCCTTGAATTTGTTCCCTTTAACATGTATAATAATGTTTACCTAAGACCAAATAAAAACTTATCTGTATTCATACAGTATCTTTTAATTTTTCACTTTACCTTCCTGCCATCTCCGTATCGAAGACTACAGGTATGTGACTTGAACAAAGCCTCCACAAACTAACCCATTATTAAATAACGCATGCGTTGTACTTTTCTTGTTACTATTAACTTTACCATTTATAATTTTATGTGCAGCAATGCAGTATTCCCTAACATTTCGTGGGAAGAGATATACATTTAAATTGTATAACACTACACAACAAACGGTAATTATGAGCAAACCCCGGCTAAATGACTGTCGTCCTTTAATGCTGCTTTCCCTGTCCGATATTTGTATCTTTCCTTACAATTAGATGGAACAAAGTAAGCGTCAATTGTTCAGGGCGCTTGTTTCATCCAATGGCTTTTTGGGTTTATAAGGCAAAAATTAAACTAAATAAGATGAAACAATTTTAGTTGTAAATAAAGATACCCTACTTTTCAGATTGTAAAATATTTCACATACGATAGTTCTTTTTGATACTATTAGGGCATTTTCATGTTCAATGCAAAATTCTGCTCTATCAAATATTTGAAAAATGTTTTTTTTGTAATTTATATCAAAAAATGATTTTAATGTGTTCCATACATAAAAGTAAAACACTCTGAAACTTTTATTGAAAAATAATAAGGCCAACTAAAGAAGTTATTGGTGATTTCTTAATTTTCGGCTGTACCAGCAAAAGGAATTTACATGGAAAAATCCCAAGCAAAAAAGCATTTTGAATGTAAAATATTTATTTTTCAACCAATTTTCAAAACTAAGGTGTTTTTATTACCACTAAAGATTCCAGTTCTAATGATATATAATTTAGATATGTATTAATAAATTTGCTCATGTCAATGCTGAAAAACCTTTGACTGAAACAAGCGTCCCGAACAGTAATTGTTGCACAGACATTTCGTTGCACAGACATTTCATTGCATTTGAATGACTAAATCGTTTGCTTTGACATTACTTTCGTTACTGCTCTGAGAATGACGGAGAACCCCACTGTTGCTTGCTTTCATATTTCCAAGTGACACGGCATTATTATGTTTATTGGAACGTCTATACATCACACGAGTTGTTGATGAAGATACGCCATGATAGTCAAACCTTTTACAGGGGTTGCATCTCTGTAGCACGCGCTTAAACGCAATTTTAAATTTTGTAGAGGTCATGCTGTAGATAACAGGATTTCCAGCACTGTTTATATACATCATGATTCTAGCAAACCATATGATATTATAGTATGCTTCAATGCCTAACTTGTCGATTGTCTCTAAAGGTGTAAATATCTGCCAAAGAGTCACAACTCTGATCGGACACATGGAAACAAAGAAGAGAATGATTATGAATATCAGCATTCTCACCACTTGTTTTCTGGACGTGTGCGTCAGCCTGGAACCCCTGTCATTGTTGGCCAATATCATGAGGCTATCCGACATTAGCTGGCGTATAATTAGAGAATACATGCACACTAAAACAATAAACGGTAGCACAAAAAACAACACAATATTAGTCATTATAAAAACTTTGTGCCAGGGCAAGTAAACCAGAGATTGACACACCATCACCACTGACCCGTCAAAGAATAAAGCTTCCTGCAGGTGGGTGATCAGAAGGAATGGTGATGTACAGATGAAGGCCACGATCCACAGCACTGTTATCACTTTGATTGTAAACCTATCATTACTGTTGGCAAGCGTTTTGAATGGATAGACGATGGCATAAAACCGCTCCACTGTCATTGCCGTCATCATCAGTATGGAACCGTGAAGCATGCCGTGTTCCAACAGGGGCGCGAGTTTACCTGGAAAATAAAGAAAGAAATGTACCTATTTAACCAAACCGAAATTCTGCTTTGTGTCTTAGTATAACATTTCTTGCCGATAGGAGAATACATCAAACATGCATTTTAAATATTGATAATCAAAATATGTTATAGAGAATGTATGGAATGCGCTGAGACGGGAAGGTATTAACATAATTAAATAAGTTAAAACGTGAAAAAAGCACCATTAACTCCATACGTTTATGCTGTAGGATTATTCGCAAATGATTTGGAATAAAACTGCTGAACCAATATTTTCTATTTTTAAGTATACTGAATATTGATACCTAACTTGTCTTACGTGGTAGGCTTTTATGACAAACAGTTAACGCAGCTATTTACCTTGTCATGTAACATTGTTTACTATGGATAAGCATCAAAAGATAAATGTTCCACTAAGTTTCAAGTTGCCTAATTCTGTCTCGGAATAAATTGCAATTGGTTTTACTGGACGTTGCATTGTTTAACATCTGGCAGTATTATGCAATGTTTGTTTTTGAAAAAAATAAATTACTTTGTGAAGATGTAACTGAAGAAACACGGAAATGCAAATGCATTTCATAACACCAATGTGGAATACACTAAATCCAAATATGCACTTAAAAATGTTAAATGTCGACTCATTATATGAAGTATATCACATTCTGTCCAACTAGCTCAAATTCTAACTTTTGAAAGGATTTGTTTTGCGGTGCGTTTTCATTGATCGTGGGTATTTTTATTTGAATTGGGTCTCTGCTAAATAATATCTTAAATTTCATTGTAAAATTCCATAAGTGTGTCTACTTCATATTAGTATTTTAAAATTAAGTATTGAATATATATAGAGCTTTAGAGATAGTATTCACTAGCCTAACATATTATTCCCTTCATACAACTATATTCCTTATAAATATGAGTTCGTAAGATATTTAGAAAATAATGTACATGATAGTTCATGCAAATAAAATGTACGACCGCTGGTAGCCACATTTGAAAGCTGTAAGTGCATATTTATCTTAAGCTCTACGTCATGTCTACATATGCGCTCAAAATTAAGTATCAATATATTTCAACTGACTTATAAGCAAATGCAAGTATCTCAATTTCTATATATCTTTTTTTTTCAAACGTGAAATGTTGTTTAGAGAATAGTTTATGGCGGGGATTTCTTTAATTACACTGTCCCGTTTTATTGGGTTGACAGTAGGGTAAGTGTGAGTTTTGGTGCAACCTATAACCTGGTTTAAACCCCCTGCGGCCTTTTTTCCCATGACCGTTCCAAGGCGGAACCCCTATTGTCAACCTTTTTGTGTCTGTGATGTCTTATTTGGCCCTTTATTCATCTTTAAATTTGTTCTTTGTTTCTGTGTGTGTTTGTGGTTGACTGTCGTCCTTGAATGCTGCTTTTTGCTGTTCGATTATTATATCTATATATACATTATGTTCTATCATTAGATTAAAGCAAAGTTATATAAACGGGTCGTCAACTTGTATGTTAAACATGCGCAGACACAATGTTAGTTCACGTGATGTGTCACGTCATGTTTGAATACCGGTCGTTCAATTTCAGGACAACAACGGGTTAACATGTATAAGCGTTAAGTGGCGTCCGAGTGATGTTCGTACTCTAAATTCCTCTATCTGGTAGTTGTAGTACGGTATAGCCACGCCCCTTTAGTTGCTCTAAATTAAACAATTTAATGCTTTGCATGTATCAAAGGAAATGTCACCGACTATGCTACAAGTTACATTTATGAGTTTAGTATTTGATTTATTATTTGATTCTTAGTAGCATTTAATAGAAATGTTGTGTGATATTTAAACGCATTTATTCTAATAAGTATTATATTTTGTGTGTTGAGTGAAACTTACACAAAGTGTTTTTGAGCATTTACAAGAACAGTTTTGACAATTCTGGCATACATTACACATCATTGGAATTGGAATACTCAGTTGTAAACAGCAATACCTTAGTTTTGTAAATCGATTGAGAAATAAATATATAACAATCGAAACAGTCTTGATAGGAATTTTCCCAAATGACATGTGGACTCCTATCACCGCGAACAGTTAGGAAATCTCAAATATGTTTAGGCACCAGTGTGTGTGTTTCTGATATCTTTCAGAAAAGTCAAAACATCTTTAAAGAGATTGTAAAAAAAACGAGGGAGTTTTCTTGTTTTGACCTCACGGAATAGGCAAGGGTGTTTAAACAAATTGACATGTATGGCGAAGCACCTATCTACTGTCAATAATACATTCAAGGAAGAGAAAAAAATTACACAAGTTTAATAAATAAAACATTACAAGTGTATTTTATGGATACATTTTTAGAAATAACATTTTAAAGACGTTTACTGTTAATTTTGGTAAAACGCACACTTGTTTAGTTTTTATACCGACCAATAAGAACTATCCGTTACATTTCGTCTACACGCGTTGTCTATGGGCGGCCATTACCGCCAAAAGTATGTTTTTAATAAATCATCCAGTCAAAGATTAATTAATTCATCGGTTTTATATTTAATTCAATGTAACTTTAATTGATTCACTACTTTTTTTGAAACCATCTAATCAAACTTCAAACAATCCGATGCTTTGTGAAATAATCCGGAGTGTTTTGTCAAATCATCTCATCGAACTTGAAACGATTCAATGCAATGCTAAACAGTTCAGTCGGAAACATGAATCAAAGCAAGAGAATGTGAACCAGTTTAAAAGTAACCCAGTCAATTGACCGATACGTGAAACAATCTATAGGAAGCTGAATTAATGCAAGACCAAAGCACTCAGTTCAAAGACAGCAGAATCTATTTCACATAAAGACAAATGGCCGATACTGAACAGAATTACAAGTGTATCCGTTAATACGATGTAAAGTGAATTAATTCAGTGCATTCCCAAACAGTTGTGCGAGGGCGCCACTTGCACATACATAAACTAGAAAAGTTACTTCCCTTGATAAGCATTCCATACAGTGTTTTGTTAGAGCAAGATGTGATGTTAAGGTGCGATGGTCGATGGTAAGATGCGGTGGTAAGATGCGATGGTAAGATGCCATGGTCGATGGTAAGATGCGATGGACCATCGACCATCGCATCTTACCATCGATCATCACATCTTACAATCGACAATCGCATCTTACCGTCGCATCTTACCATCGCATCTTACCATCGACCATCGCATCTTACCATCGCAACTTAGCATCGACCATCGCATCTTACCATCGACCATCGCATCTTACCATCGCAACTTACCATCGACTATCGCATCTTACCATCGATCATCGAATCTTACCATCGACAATCGCATTTTACCATCGAATCTTACCATCGCATCTTACCATCGACCATTGCATCTTACCATCGCCTTACCACCGACTTATGACACACATACTACGACCACTCTTGGTGTCGAATTTAAACATTTTTTCCATTTCCGAATATTGCAAACAAGTGTTTGTGGGCGAGTGAGGAGTGCATATTACATTGGAGGAACACATGAAACATACTTATATAAAGGAAAGCGGACACATTTCACAATCAATTTTTAAATGACACTAATTGATTAAAACTATGCATAAAACATGCAGTGCCTCACTTTTTAAGGTCAAGCATATTATATTTTACTAGTTGTCTGAAGGCCTAAAGAAACATTAAGAGCTTGGTGGGGTATGGGGCTCTGGAATTTATCTAGTCAATCCGCATACAGGGTATTGATCCAGGTTTTAACAAGGATGTCCGCAATTCGAGGTTGGTGAGTATTTTTTGGAGGATTTATATATGCGCGCTCCCTGCCACCCTTCCTCTCCCCACTAGAACCTACTCAAACCAAGTCACAGAAAGGTGACAATGCCAAATTTGTTGTACTTCTGAATTCCGAATTCTAAATTCCCAAATTCCGAAGTTTGAAGTCTGATAGATTGCACGCGCCCATAGGTGAGCTATAATTCCGTAATAAGGCCAAACAAAAATTATGTGTGTTTAGGGTAACATGCCAAAAAAGTAGGTAGTGTAGGTACGGATTTATGTTAATTTAAGATTGCTTTACAATATCTTTACCTATATTTGTTCATACTCAAACTTTAACACTATTTGATAGACCCAAATTAATAGATTTATGTGTTTCATTTCTGTTTAAAATATCATATGATACATACATGAGGTATATATTACAGTATTACAGACTCAACGAAATAACGATATAGCTCACTATTGCATATTTTGATATTGCCCCAGAATTCATATATTGCATACATTTTTTTATTTCATGAATATATGTCAAAACTACTTTCAAAATGCATAGAAACGCAAATCTCTGAATAAGACACAATATAAATACTTGCAAGGCCGTAACCATGGTAACGGCCGACATCGTTTTCAAACCTTTTAGGAGACAAAATTAAGTAATGTTTGGTCCGTTTGGCCGGTCTGTGTAACCAACTAACGTAACAGGACACATGTCAATCTTGATTTGTTTAAAACTCGGGTATTTTATTTTGGTATATTAACTTGCCTATTTGAAAATCAATATAAATAAGCATTGTAATAATTAAAAGCAAATAGTTTTAGAATCTTACTAGTCGTTAACTGTATCAAATAAATTCCCTTGTAATGTTTGTCGTGTAGAACACGCATTTATACTCGGAGTTTAGGAAACAATATATCAAAAGAAAATTGGAATAGGCCAAATATGCAGAAACTTATGTTGTTAATTAGCTGAGAATGTCAAAAAGAAATTAGAAACGTGGCTATTATTGTTTACAAATATTTTAATAAACGAAATGAATGTCTGTTTGCAAATAATTGATTTAATTCACAAACTTGTCTGTTGGTGGTAAATACGTGTTGTAATCATGTTAATTAAGCAAATCTAACATGTATAGTGTGTATCACGGTAGTGGATAAAGGCCTTCTCCACGCAAATGAAAGGAACTATTAAACAATATAAATATCATTTTATCATAAAACAAAAGGTTGTGAATATGTTGACTGTCAGTCATATGTTTTGTAAAAATGTACATCCTCATGGGCTATTTCCCTAATATAATTTTAATAATAAACTTGTTCAAAACTTGTTCATATAAGTAAATACGTGCGTGTAAATATACTTCTATATAATTTATATTCTGTTCTAAAGCGTTTTGCACTAACGACAGTTTACACAATTACAATAGGTGGTCTTGCAAACAAGTTTGTGAATCACTTATATTCTCATTAAATACTATTTTCGTCAGGTATTTAACTACTGTTTGTAGATAAATTATTGGTATTCCTATGGGTACTAACTGTGCAGCTTTTGTTGCAGCTTGTTTTCTATCTTTTGAACGAAGTGTCATGTTGAGTTGTTCACATACACGGACAAATTTCATCTAAATATAAATATAATATTTAAATCGAACAGGGAAAGCAGCATTCAAGGACGACAGTCAACCACAAACACACACAGAAACAAAGAACACATTTAAATATGAATAAAAGCCAAATAAGACATCACAAACACAAAAGGGTTGACAATAGGGATACCGCCTTGGAAGCCTTTAATAATAACTCTCGATATATGGGTGATATGTTAAACGTTAACAACCTTTCTTTTCTACTTTGATAAATAATAATATCATAAATAATTTTTTCAACAATACTAATATTTCTGACAATTTCGCTTCTTTTTTTGGTTTGCATCTCTCAATTTGACAATGATGGATTTGAAAGCATACGCCATGACAAGAGGGATTATTTCATTTCGATATCGTTAATTATCCCTACTTGGAGATGATCCCATCTCCATGCTTCTCAACTTATTCGTGTTTCTAGAGCTTGAGGACTTCAATATTCGTAACCATTGTATAACTAAGGAGCGACTCCCATCACGGCTATCGTTACCATTAACGTTTGCATAATATTAGTATTGTAACCCTGATCCTCATTTGGAAAAAAAAGTAATTTAAGAACGCTTCTTGGACAAGGACCATCAGAACATGACTTATATGTCGACGTGATTTACAAATCTCGTTAAATCCTTGATCATGATCACTTTTATACAATCTGTATTAAACTTGTTATACTGTCTGTCAAAAGAGGTTATGATCCTATCATTTCGCAACGCACTGCTTGTTTAGCGGTTGACTTATTTACAATTCGCCACGGTGATTTACGGTAACTTGTGTGTCTTCCGTCTGGTCTTGTACACTAAATGTTTTATTATCTGGTTGCTCTGACTTCAATTACAACATATCACCATATTGCCATCAATCAAAACAAAGTGCGACCACGATGTCATGCATAAATGTGCAGGGCATATTTATTGAATATTTGTTGAATAACATGCAATACAAAAGGTATTATAAAAGTAAATATAATAATCGAATAGGAAATGCAGCTTTCACAGAACACAGTAAACCCCAAACCCCAAAACACGCAAAAGACAAACAAGAATGGCAATATTAATAATAAAGGCATATGACGTCACAAACACAAAAATGTTGACAGTAGAGCTACCGCCTTGGAACGGTCAGTGGCAATAAGCCTGATTTGCATGTTACCATCTATTAGGTATTCCATCACTCTGTTTTTAGACCTTGTAGTCAATTTGAGGACTTAAATATTCGTAAACCGAGTTTAACTAAAAATCTACTACATCGGGGCTATCGTTACAATTAACTACTGCAAAATATTGTTATCGTAACCCTGAACCGATTTTAAAAGAACTCTTCTGTGACAAGGACTATCACAACTGATTACTTTTCCTGTTCGATTATTACATCTACTTATATGACGACTTGATATACAAACTTCGTAAAATCCTTGATCAGGTTCACACAATCTTTATTAAACGTGTTCAAGAGTATATCAAAAGGGGTTACGACCCTATCATTTCGCAACGCACTGCTTGTTTAGCCGTTGACCCATTTACAATTCGCCACAGTGATTTACAGTAACTTGATGGATGCCTTCCATCCGGTCTTGTACATTTAATATTGTATTATCTGATTGCTCTGACTTCAATTACAACATATCACCATATTGCCATCAATCAAAAACGTGCAACTGCGATGTCATGCACAAATGTGATGGGCATAGTTTTTGAATGTTTGTTGAATAACATCCAATACAAAAGGTATTATAAACCTGATTTGCATGTTACCAACTATTAGGTATGCTACAACACTGTTAATCACAATTCTGTGACAGATGTATACACACCGATTAAGAATTCGTACCAGTCAGCATTTGGATTATAACAAGAGAAAATATTCATTAAAATAAATATAACGTGTGTCTCGTATATGTACATCATTCGGGTAGGACAGTTCACACTGCTCATTTTCTCAACTAGTCTTCTGTTCCTTTGTCCTGCCATTGGTAGACGAGGTGAGGAACACAACACTTACATCATATTTACTGTCTGCTCAACTTCTCTCAATGCGATACATCTTCCCGATACCATTCCAGATTCGAATCAACGATCGTGCGGAGTCAGACTTATAATATATTGCTTCCGCAGCCATTACCCGCGAAATGAGTTCCCACTAAAACCTGTGTTGCAATTTCAGGGCTTGGTGACCTGTGGAACGGCCTGTTTGAAATAATATTTTTCTGCTGACCTAGAGAGCCTAGGATGATGTTGAAAATTTGACAGTGTGTGTACAAAAGTGAAAACAGAAAAATAAATTAGTGAAAGGTGGTAACTTGTGGGATTTTCAAAAGATCTATGGAGCGATATGGAAAACATGAAAAGTCTACAAAAAGTAAGTATTGCGTTCTATTCTATTTGTGCTGAAATACTACCATACCGACTCCATGCGCGTGTTATCATTGATCAGCATTTAGTGGTACAGACATTGGGGGAAGTCACAATGACGCAACAGATTTGGCGATTACACTGCCGTATTTATTTAGGTTATACTGTCGTCCTTGAATGCTGCTTTCCCTGTCCGATATGTGTTATCTTTCTTTGGCTACATAATGATCAAACAGATATAGACATACAACATTTAACATTTAAACACATTACCGCAAACATACGGTGCTTGCCTGCTTCTTTCTTCTTCCATTTATTACATACATTCGGTATTCCAAAATGTCTCCTTTAATACTCTTTTTATATATCACAGTAGCGTTGCCTATGAGTTTGGCGGCAGTAAAGCGTCTCCATGTTCAACTGTTATTTATTCCGATCTTTGGAAATCGCTGAGCCCGATATTTACAGACATATATCGGTGGTACATTCTCACATACGTTTGTTTTCTTACTTTAATTTCGAATAGATGGTTCCACTACACCAACCTTTCAAGGTTCTAAGTATTGTTTAATCACCCTAAGGATATGTTGTCTGCTTTTAATTTAGACTTTTCACTATTTACCTGTGATATGCAGGCTTTATAACCTCTGCTCCCAACTAAATTCAATTTTGTTTATTTCGCCCATTGTTTTCTCGTTTAGGGCAAAGTATTTAGTTAGGAACTGTGACCATACGCCGCTGGCCATGGAATGGTATGAAAATACCACATTGAAGGTTCAATGTCCACCGACATTTGCATACCATCTTTGCGCAGTATATTTACGCATTAAAGTGTTGCATCAGTGTATTAATATCCCGTCATGGAGTACGCCGCCTACTTAACGTCCGGACATTTATGCAACCATACAAACTATGATGCATTGTAATCGTGGTAATGGTACCATTAATCCAATTTTATTTCGGGATATGTAGATGATTAAATATGCAAGTTTTAAACGACAACTACTTTAAGCGTTTGAAAGTAGAATAAATATTATTAAAAGCAAGAATGTATTGTATTTAAAACGTTCTCTGTCCGTTGTTGTTTGATGTCTTTGAAATTAAATGGCCACACTGCGTACTGAAATATCTGTCATTACCGCTGAGACACTCCCTTTATCGAAATGCAATTTGTTTTTACTTGACCTCAAACTTGAAATGTTCAAACAGTTTTTTAAAACGTATGTTAACGAAACAAAACACATCAGAAGCTTCCGTCAAATAACTGCAATTATAGCGTACAGTTACGCTATAGAGTTCACCATGATATGGTTTTAATCTCAGGCACCAGTATAGGCAAATAACATAGAAAGACGCCAAATCAATACCAAATGAATGTTTTAGCGTAAATATTTGTTTATATCATTTATTTGAGAGAACTAAATTCACAATAGCTAACTGTTGGCAACGTGGGATCTATAAGATACAAGCACAAATATTACATATTATATGTTGAGAATATACTAGCGGATTAGAGCTAACATCCATAGTATACCAAAAACGACCACTCCGCCTCACTAAAGTGCAGATGATTAGACCACACGGCCACTTTGCCAACTTAAAATAGATTGGTTTCTGTAGACCGGTGATACTATGGCTCTCACTAATCAACGAGTTGGATATTTTTCTGGCATTTCCGTCATAAACCTACAATCATAGCGGACAGTTACGATAGAACAATTCACATTACATGAGTATAACATCCGGCACCTACACAAGCAACTATGCTATAGAAAGACGTCATATCAATACTGTTTCAATAAATTTAGATTAGTATACATATTATATTTTTCTTATGTTTGAGAGAATTAAATTCGTAACAACGAGCATTCTGCAAAGTGGGATATATACGATACAAGCACAATCATTCAATAATATAACTATTTTAAAGAAACTAACCAGAAAATAACGGCAAAATTACAATACAAAACCGTTTATCAAAACTTTATCCAGGTGATCAGTCATATAAAAATGTGCATGTGTCGATTAAAAGTATAGTTTTTTTAACGGGTTCTTAAAATGCTCGGGATTGAATATGCGTAAAATGAATTAGGAGTTGGTATCATATCCTATTTATCATGTAGATTAACCACATTTTCTGTATGAATTACTATTATTACCTATTTTTCAGAATGTTACGCTTATCGAGGACGCCGCCATGTTGTTGTTTTTTGTGTTTTACGACGTCAGGCAACGTTACATGCATGACGTCAGATAACGTTACGTACAATAAACGCCGAGGGATTCCGCATTGATTTGCTTTATTGGTCAGTGCCTAACAAAAATAAGCAAAATTTATTAGGTCATCCCTTTATTAGGAAGAAAAGTGCATATCTGCATGACAAAGCCATTTATATTGTGTTTCTAGAGTTTGGATTTTGGATTCTCGAAATATGAAAGTTATATAAGTTAAATCTATATATAATACCTCGTCGCCATTAGGTTATAGCTACTTTAAATATCTTTATTTATCTTTATAGGATAAATTTTATATGTGTAACATGTGTTATAACTCAAAAGCTGCTCTATCAGGGCCACCGTAACCAAAACCTTGCATAATTGTATTATCGTAAAGGTAGAGATGTAAAAGTTGAAGGGAAATGTAGAATTCAATGACCACAGTCAACCAAAATGAGTGTGTTTGGTTGACTGTGGTCATTGAATGCTACATTTCCTGCTCGACTTGTGTATATACTTTCTACATAACCTGCATATATGCAAATCACTCTTAACAACAGTGCAACGCAATTTTGCTTTTGCAAACACTTGCTGATCATATTGCACCAGTGATTTATTTACACTAGAAAACGAAGAAAATATAACAAATTCCAATTGTATTTTTCTTTAATTATATGCAAGCAGCTCCAAAGCCAAATGGATAAATAAATTGAGGTGCTAATTTTAATATTTAATTAAAATTTCAAAACAAATTGACATGAGTCCCTTTTAGTTCGTGTTTATATTTCTTTTCAAATGACGTGATGAACAATTCAGCTATATTTTAATGAATATTGGGTTCTGCTCAACGCGTGAACGGTAGCAAGCATATTTCACTACCGTTCATGAACAATCAATCAATCTCAATCAAACCGAGACTGCAATATTTCGTATTTATCGTGTTCGGCCGTTTCCAAAGGTCCATTATCATACTCTTTTAAGGACAAATTTGATCAAGCACACACAAATGTCAACACTTAGACTGAGACTAAGTATTTAAAATATTTCTTTCTATTTTTCATAAAACACAAGCTGCGATCCTGTTTCAAGCCCGAATCAATTCCAATATTCCCAAGCACAATGGCCTAGTCTTAGTTATGTGTTAAATTATGATAACACCTTTACATCACAAAAGCCATCAATGATCATCCAAGTCTGGTAAGATTACAAACACAGTTGCAGTCGAAGATCGGTATAAGAAATACTTCTTAATTAATGAATGGACAAAAGCTTTCTGGTCGTTTCCGGCTACTAAATGATAGTATATGCACCGAGATATTGCGTATTGAAAAATAAGTGCACTCCATTAGGGACGCTCTGTAAAGTCATCCGGTTAGCTAGAGGCGAATTATGCATATTTCAAACGTATCTAGACAAGCCGGACACAAGCACCACATTTTACGCAGAGGTAGTTTAGGTCATAAAAAAGGATAAAAATATCGGACAGGGAAAGCAGCATTCAAAGACGACAGTCAACCACAAAATACAAAAACAAACACGCAAACAGACAAACGAAAAGACAAAAGTAATAAAAAATGCAAACGACATCACAAACACAAAAGGGTTGACAATAGGGCTACCGCCTTGGAACGGTCAGTGGCAAAGTAGGCCACTGGGGGTTTAAACCGGTTCTAGGGTGCACCAGACCTCACACTTACCCTACTGTCATCCCACTAAAACAGGACAGTGTAAATAAAGAAATCCCCGCCATGATCTAATCTCTAACCAACAAGGCAGCATCAATAGGCAATATAAGTAAAACACAAATATGCTCGTGTAAATATAATACAAAAAAACAATAGCCTAGAAAGCCACAATGAAGGTACTCAATGACTTTGCAGAAGCCAGAGCAGTAAGAGAATAAACCATTAAGTGCACGACAAGAAAGATCATGGACAAACATCAAACGCCACCGTCCCAATGGGCTTTAGGTAGGCGTCATCACAGGGTCCACAGCCTGTCCGGTCATCGTACAATTAAAGAGGAAGGCATAGTGGCGAACTGTAAAAGGGTCCACCACCAAGCATGCAGTACGTTGCAAAATGATAGGGTCATAACCTCTTTTGATAAACTTTTTAACAAGTTTAACAAAGATAGTATGAAAGTGATCATGACCAAGAATCTTACGAAGTTTATAAATCACATCACCATAGAAGTCAGGTTGTGATAGTCCTTGTCGCAGAAGAGTCCTTAAATTACATTTATATTTGGAAAGAAGATCAGGGTTACGATAATAAAATTTTGCAAAGGTTTTACGAAGTTTATGGTAACGGTAACCCTGATTGAGTAACTTTTTAGTTATACAAAGATTACGAATATTAAAGTCCTCAACTCGAGTACAAGCTCTAGAAAAATGAATAAGTTGAGACAGATACACCCCATAAGAAGTTGCTCGGGGAACATCCCCATCCAAGTGGGGATAATTAACAATGTCAAAATTAAAATCATCTCTCTTGTCATAGATTTTGCTAATTATTTTACCATTTTCAATCGAATGATCTAAATCAAGAAAAGAAGCGTTATTATCAGATATATTTTTTTTATTAAGCCGAAGTTCTTTAGGATAAATATTATGAACCATAGTTGGAAAGAAAGGGTTGTCAATGTTCAGTATGTCATCCAGATACCGAGAGGTGTCATTAAAAGCTTCAATAACATCTGCCTGGTTATCTGGTGAAAGACTCAACATGAAATCCCTTTCATAGCAAAATAAAAACAAATCTGCGACAAGTGGTGCACAGTTCGTACCCATAGGGATACCAACAATTTGTCTATAAACGGTGGTACCATACCTGACGAAAATATTATCTAATAGGAAGATGAGTGCTTCACAAACTTCATAGCAAGTCCACATAGTATAATTGTCTAAACTGCCGTTAGTGAAAAACGCTTTAATATTATTACATGCCAAAAATGTAGTATTTTCTCTAGCGAATGTTTTTTGAATAAGAGAAATTAGCTTGTCTTTAATAAGATGATGTGGTAAGGTTGTATATAGTGTAGAAAAGTCATAGGTACTTAATGATGAAACTTGACCTTTATTGAAAATTTTATCAAGAACGTCTCCTGAATTTTTTATAGACCAAAATAAATTAATCCCAGAGTTTTTATAAGTTTTATCACAATATAGTTTAACGTGATCTTTAACGGCAGTAAGACAAGAAGTTAAAAGTTTGGAGATGTTTGTTGTCGTGCAGGCACTAGAATTAGAAATAAAGCGAGCCTTATATGGATTTTTATGTAATTTAGGAATCCAGTACATGGTAGGCAGTTTATTTTGCTTATCGCTTACACCAGCCTTGAAAGTAGTGCACCGAGTGATATGTGCGGAAACAACATCATCCTCAGTAGAATTAACTGGAGTATACGAATTGGTGCTGCCGAGTTCCAGAGATAAAACATTGACGTAATGTAGGCGTCAAACAATAATTACATTATTAGCTGCTTTAACTAAAACAAATTTATTATGAAATTCCTGAATTCCCGATTTTAGATTACGAAAGGAAAACCTAGGTCTCGGAGGTAGTAAAGAGGGGTTAGCATTATAAAAGTTAATACGTGTATCTATAATTTTAAGAATAGACTTTTTCCAAGTAGAAAGCGAGTTTGGGTCCGCATGTTCTCTACGACACCATTTTATACTAAAATCTTCAATGGAGTGGGCGATCTGGGCACGACAGGCATTAAAATCAATAGTTGAAGGTAATCTATATTTAGGACCTTTCGAAAACAAATGCCGAATACGTTTATCAACAATATCAAAATTACCAGTGATGACATGACCTGCTGGAGCATAGCAAAATTGTGATGTGTTGCATTCACATTCCTTAGGAGTATTAAGTACTATATTAAGGTCAACAAATTACAGGACTTTCGGAATTTTTGAAATATTTTGGGATAGAATCAACTACACGAGTATCCCGAAAAATACTAGGCATGTCAATGAAATCAATACCTTTATTAATATATAGTAGTTTTAGAAAATGCCTGACGTGATCAGACTCCTTGTCAATATGGGGTCGGAGAACATGTTGTGTGTAGCTTTGAACTATGGAAGCAGTGTTATACAAGGGATCTGTACGAATGAAAATTTTGTCGGCTTCCTCGTCGATCAACTTCAGTGAAGAAATAGACAAAGATGTAAGCCGTGAAAGCATAGAGTGCTTTCCAGACTGTTTAAAAATAGTATGTAAATCAGCGACAGAAATAATTACACGCGATTTACGTTTGATGTTACCATTACGCCTAAGACCATGAGACCTAGATTTACGCTTTAGAACAGAAAATATAGAAAAAATGTCAATATTAGGATCTTTAGAAATATTTCCTTCTTGGTAAATATTGTCATTTAGGCCGAGTGGATAAGGCGTCTGTAAGTTTTTCATCCACTTAAGTTCTACAATGTGTCTAGCTTTTATTTTGAAGCTTTTAGTAGCATCATTATCAAAAAATAAATATTCAACTGGTTGAACAGTTACGTAATTAAAATTATGACCTGACTGACGAAAGTGTTGGTACAAGTAATTTTTTAACTTTTTAGGATTACTTGCATTATATTTGTGTTCACGAAATCGAACTTTTAAGGATCGACCTGTTTGTCCAACATATTGTATACCGCAAAGTGGTGCATTTCAAGTCAGAACATAAATGACGTGAGAAGTACGTCAATCAACATTTGAAGCTAGACATATATTAAACAATCTACCATTAACAGCTGATTTAATGGTGGACTTGCACGATAAAAAATTGCAACAACTGCACCTCTTAGCATTGTACTTATAAATAGAGGGAAACACCCTGCGTCTTGAATGAACTAAATGATTTCTGAAAGGAGACTTTACATGGTATTTCCTCAAAACAGGTGATCCTAGAGGAGTTACGGAAACTTTTGAGCCATTATTAAAAATCCTAGTAATATTATTAGAAGGAACATGAAACGAGGTTGCCGAATGAAGATTTAAAGGTGTAAGGCGTACATATGGTTTAGTTCTAAGAAATGAAGTTATTTTGTGGAATTTGTATTGATGACGCAGAGTGTAACCGAAGAGGTGAAAGATTTATTTTTAAAGTTTTAGCTAAAAGACTCATAATTGTTTTTATGGAGAGTAATACCATTCTGTGAAAAACGAAATAAGGGCCAATAAGGATTTATTAGAGAGACGAAATAGAATCGTATCAAAGATCCATAAGAAATAATATTAGTAAACTTACGGACTGTTAAAAGAGGTCCAAAACTCACGTCAGTGTTTAATGCAAGATAATGAGGAAAGTTAAGGAAAACCCTAATAAAATGGGCCAAAATGTCGATGAGCACAAAACCTTCAACATGGTATATGAAACACACGTGTTTAAGGAAAACTGGATCAATGAATGTCATACAATCCCTGTAGGATGTAAAAATAACAATATTGATTGGATGTACGGGGAGACTTTTTACGGTCGCCACACGGCACAAACAACACAATTGTGCATATACAAAACCTTCAACATGGTATATGAAACACACGTGTTTAAGGAAAACTGGATCAATGAATGTCATACAATCCCTGTAGGATGTAAAAATAACAATATTGATTGGATGTACGGGGAGACTATTTACGGTCGCCACACGGCACAAACAACACAATTGTGCATATACAAAACTTTCAACATGGTATATGAAACACACGTGTTTAAGGAAAACTGGATCAATGAATGTCATACAATCCCTGTAGGATGTAAAAATAACAATATTGATTGGATGTACGGGGAGACTTTTTACGGTCGCCACACGGCACAAACAACACAATTGTGCATATACAAAACTTCGATTTTAGAAAGAATGCCAACTCTGGAAATCGTCATGTTACCATTTTTTGGAATCCAAAATGGCCTCCACTACATTTTCAGTTGTTTTTCAAGGATTGACGGTCTTTCAAGCATCCTTGAAGATATTATAAAGAATGTTTATCAGTACAATATATACATAATGTCTAATGCATCTACTTTTTAAAGAAAAATATATATTGGTATTTTTGTCTCAAAATTTGGTGGAGTTATTGATTGTATTTATGTGAAATTCAATTAGAAAAACATTATTATATTAATTAAATTAGTTCTTATACTGTTGGGACACAGAAGCTAGTTGTTCTATAATCATACAAGCGGTACTGTTATTTATGTAATCATACAAGCAGTACTGTTATTTATGTAAGCATACACGTAGTACTGTTGTTTACGTTAAATATAGGTCGTCTTCTTGTCATACATTTCTATTTACAAGCAAAATTAAACAATACACCACTTGGATTGGGGTAAAAGGTGGATGCGGATTATGAGTGGGGTGATAGGTGGGTGCGGATTATTAGTGGGGGTGATAGGTGGGTGCGGATTATGAGTGGGGTGATAGGTGGGTGCGGATTATTAGTGGGGGTGATAGGTGGATGCGGATTATGAGTGGGGTGATAGGTGGGTGCGGATTATTAGTGGGGGTGATAGGTGGGTGCGGATTATGAGTGGGGGTGATAGGTGTGTGCGGACTATGAATGGCGGTGATAGGTGGGTGCGGATTATGAGTGGGGGTGATAGGTGGGTGTGGATGATGGGTGGGGATGATAGGTGGGTACGGACTATGAGTGGGGGTGATAGGTGGGTGTGAACTATGAATGGGTGTGATAGGTGGGTGCGGATTATGAGTGGGGTGATAGGTGAGTGTGGATTATGAGTGGATTATGAGTGGGGGTGATAGGTGCATACATACATATATACATACGTACGTACGGATGGACGGACGGACGTATGGTCGGACGTACGGTCGCCCGGTCGTAGTGACGGATGGAAAGACGGACTGACATATGGGCGGGCGGGAAGGGCGCAGGTGGTCAGGCGGGCTGAGGGCGAACGTTTGTCTATTCCTTTAATTTATGTACGCCATTCCTGCTCTTTTAAAAGAGTTATGAAAGAGAAAACAAAACAAAAACAGCTCTTTCAGATAGAAAGGAGAAAATAAGTAAAAGCATTGGAAATAGACGCACATGATGCCAGAAAACGTAAATAATGATGAATCTTTTGATAGTTATGTCCTTTATAACGCATTATATGACTTATAGGACAAATAAATCAGGACATATTTTAATTATACATAGATCAATAGATTTTGCTATACACTTAATGGAAATGGGTTACTTGTTCTGTTTTAGGGGGGCACAGAAGACCAATACTACATGTACATTAAGAAGGACAAATGGGTAGGTACAAATGAAATGTCAGTGCAAATGGAGGACAAATAAATAAACCTAAGTCACGAGACATGATCTCGTTACAGGAAGATAACGACTATGATACGGACGCATTGCCAATCCTAAATATTTTAAATATGAACTGGTAAAGTCAATAAAGATTGTAATCGGAATTGTAATGAATGACGTCGACACATAAATAGGTCATATTGTGCGCAAAACTGATGAAAGATAAAGAAATGAAGTAGTAATTAAAAATTAATGTAAATATATAAAGATAAAACTAATTGCAAATTTTAAAGGGATGATATGCTAGTATTATAAACTATATATGTAAATCAACAAATACCCGTCAACGGGTATATAAACAAGTAATCAGAATTGTAAATATTCCACTCGTGAAAATCTGTCCTTTAACTTTAAATAACAAAGACTTATCACTTTAAAATATGTAAGTTTGTAATTTAATATTTGAATAAGGAAGTCGATATTGTTTGTTAAACATTTAAATTTATCTCAGAGGGTTCGCAATCTTACCCAGAGTGTATTGTATAAGCAATAAACAATTGGAGTGTAAACATATATTGTGGAAATCCTGACTTCTTATTTTAGTTCAAACAACTTTATCCGTGTCTGTCCAATGACAGCGGTAGAGTAACGGAAGACGCTACTTACAACCAGGCACAATAACATCTATATAACCATATATAACTAGAATGCAAACAAAATATGCAAAAGGAAACTGTTGCGTTATCATAAATCAAATCTCAGTATCAATGTTTGTAAACATTTTGTTTACCTATGCAATTTCAGTTTAGGCCGTTATAATACTCAAAGGATGTTTGGTCTTGGAAAACTATTTTTCAAAAGAGTATGAGAACGATGAAAAATTCTGTCTAACTGTAACAACACTCAATAACGAAATGTCAGTGGGGCAATGATTATGAAGAAAATGTCATAAGTCTCGCCAAAGCTGCCAAAATCATAAGAAACGGTATTCTAAGATTCCTTCTGGTTGACGCATTATACTTAAAATAATGTCAAATTCAGTTCGACCCATGACATCTTGTGTAGTAATGTCGCTTCATGGTACTGCTTTGTGTGATTAAGATACAAAGGATCTACAACCATGTCGAACTATTTGTCTGTCAGCTTCGTTCCTCTACAGCAAAAGGTCCCCCATCTCAGAACAAAGTACATAGAATACAAAATTGCATACCATCGTTATATCTTTATATAGACCCAATGTATACATAAACAAGATAACAAAACTGATCTCGAACAAACCGTATACTTGAAAGTCACTGGCAGACGCTGTTTGTAAATATGTAGAAACATCAAATGTTTTATGTCCCCAACCGTTACGAAAATATATTTTTCCTGTTGGAGCTTTGGAAAACGTCGATAATAATACGTTGTGCACCGCTGCTATAGGGTCATTTCATGGTACAGGCATCAGTCTCGTGCAGTCCCCAACCACATCCAACATGAGTAAGCCAACAGAAAGAACGCGACTGTCCACAGATATGTATATATATGTTCTACCTGAATGTTATATGAGTGTACCTGCTGTTGAACTCCCAAATATGTATAAGTCAACGATTGCTTCTCTTCTTTAAGAAATCTGCTAAAGCAGCAGTGATCAAACATTGTATGTTATACTGCAACAATCTACACAATACTTCAATCTATGCATACCACGACAAAATTAATAGACACACATAATTGTCATTTCTATGTGGAGCCTTCTAAGTATTTGTCCTCAAAGCACATATGTGTCCATATGGTGAGTTTCTGGCCACTGCCATTCAACAACATTTAGCAACTGTGTTGGGGTGGGGGTTGAGGAGGCCTAATAAACAGTCTCTGTTTATAGGACAGATGGACAGGTGTAGACATATTACAATCTTAACTGGTTTCACAAATGACATGTTTTCGGCAATGTTAAGTTATTAAAGCATACAAAGTTATTAAGATATTTTGCAAAAGTTATTGCTGTACTATTTTGAAATCATAAAATATTATCATAGTGTTCGACATCACATATATGTAAATATATATTCCAGAAAATAACATCAGAAATAACTGAGAAATTTTCATTTTTTAATTTGTTACTATTTTTAGCATGGTGGCCATTTTGAATATCTAAAAAGAGCGGCACCCAGGTTACTTTGTCACTTCTTCCTAAAAACATTTGTATTGGTCTCAACTTGTTCTGTACAAAATTAGATGCTTTTATCCAACGTGTCTAGATAATTTCATATTGACCCCTAGCTAGGTCATTTGGATCAATTTGTTCATTTTCGGCTTCTACATGATAGAAGATTACGACTGTTATAGCGCCACAAATTGCGTATAGAAAATCACGTGTTGGGATGTGGCACACAATGAAAATTAGTTCGAATAATCCGAAGCGGTAAACGTTGCACAGAAAGAGGATCGGATTGTTTTCAAAAATCTTTATTTTCTAATTACAAGCTCTGCAAACGTATATGATGGATGGTCCAGTTCTTCAAAGATCGGTTAACTTAACCGAGCGTTAAAGACATTTTCTATAGTTTTTTCTGCATAACAGATTTTCATTAAACTGTTTGTACTTTAAGTCTGTTATATATATAGACAGAAAATACAAAAATAATGGTAGGTCAACATAATTGTTAAAACTTTTCTAAAATAATTTGTAATCCAACGTCATGTCAATCTGTCCAAAACGTTGAACAAGTCCATGAAATAGCTAAATAAGACATTTTTGAAGTCTAATCATTTATTCATTGGTCACAATTCTGCTAAAATTATAATAACATTTAAAGCTCATCCTTATGTAAAACCTATCTTTTTTTTACAATCATCTGTTGAGACCATTACTCACAATTTATGCACAAATTTGCCCATAATGATACAATTTCCTTTTTTTTGTATGTTCCCAATAACAGAATTTGTTTAAACTTTCTAAGCACATAGTTTACCATATATAAAACAAAATATGCAATAAAAATGTTAGGTCCCCATGCTTGTTTAGATTTTCATATTTTAAACCCTACCCCTATGCTAAAAGGCCAAGTTTTGCATACAGTTATATAGAAATGGTAGATTTTCCTTTTTTTTTATGTTTCTAATAACAAAATTTGTTCAAACTTCCTAGGCACTTAATTGAACATATAGTAAGACAATATATGCAATTAAAATTATAGGTCACCATGCATATTGTGATTTAATATTGGTTTTTGGAACCCTATCATTATGCTTAATTTTTTTTAATTTTGTTTGAATTTTTACAAAATGTTATATTTTTTCTATTTAATGTATTTTTTCTAATAATAGGAATTTATGTACATAAAGAAAATAAATAGACATCAAGAGCGACATTCCTGTAATTTTTTAGGAAAATCCATCCAATAGTTTTAGAAGAGAAGTCGCCCAAAATTCTGCGCATGAAAAACTACAGAAAATGCCTTTAAATCACAATTTCAAATCTCTTTGAATTTCCGATAAATTAATATTTCTACCAGAAGTTGAGCATGTGAAAGCATTATGTTAAGAAGAAATGAAAATTAAAAACGTTTAGAAGTACATAAATATAGTTTTATGAGAAAACTATACTTTGAAAATGTACACTAAGGATTAAGCTAACCGATCTGTGAACAACTGGGTCTATTTGCTAAGTGTTTAATAGTAAACAAAAAAATAGTTTAGCGTATAATGCATCTTTAATCTACGAAACCTACTTTTATATGCTAAAATATTGAAAACAAGATAACAAGTACCCATCTAAGTATATGTCAATAATATTCTCATTGTTTTGTGTATTTTAAGCTTGATTGGAGACTCGACTGAACTGCAAAATAACGAGTTTAAATCGTCTGCTCTGATTGCATGAACACATTTTAAAGCTTTTAAATCGATGTACTTTCTTAATATATTATAGCACTTATACAACTGGATACTTGGGATTTTGTTAAGTACTTTGAATTACTGCGGCTTCCGCTGTTCCTTATTCTAAAATATGCCAACTAAAATTATTTTGACATCCTGTTTAGAATAACACTGAAATCCCCGTAACGTGCACTATTTCATTCCTACCAGGTGACGTTTTTCGTGACGTCAACGCTCCTGTTTGACTTTAGCCTTATTTTTACTTGCATTATCAATATCATTGTATTATTTAGAAATAATTAAAGCTAACGCTGAATTATAGTTACTTTCAAATTTTAAAAGGATATTCATTGGAAAGCGATGTAATTTAGGATTGTCCATGTAAATGGGTCAAACTTTCAGTATGTTTTTTTAAATATTATTGTCTACCAATTTTAAGAAGTTTATCTTTAAGAGGACCTTGATTTATGTTATGTGTTTTATCAGACCATTTCATGTTTTCATATAAAAGGAGAGTAACTTTCAAGTTATATAACTATTTAAACAAAAAATAAATAGTTTACAAACTATTGGTCATAACAAAATATTTATCGCACAAGAATTCTAAAATAAATGTGAACTACAAAAAGTGAGTAATAACACTGTAGCAATTTTGTTCATTATATAAACTGTCTTAAAATTCTTCAAAATTAAATTTCCGGCAAACAAGACCGCCTGGTATGCTCCTGTCCTTTCGATATGCGAGGATAGGGGCACATCGAATAGGTGTCGTATGCGACCAATGTTTCTAAAGATAAAGATGACGCATAAAACAGAAATCTAACACGTCTGTATTGCTTGAGTATAAATGAAGGAGAAATTCAGTCGACGGTTTAAATGTTCACATTACAACGGCATAAGATATGTGCTACGAAGTGTTTGCGTAAGTAAACAATGAAAGTAAAAATTACAAAACGTCTGAGTGGCATCCGCCTTGAGACAAACCAGTATTATCCTTCACGTTAATCAGAGTATCCCCATGGAATAAGACATGTTAAAGTATTCATTCTTGAACGTCTATATATTTGATAGCGAGCACAAGAGAGCTCATATGGTATCACTGAAAGAATCAAGCAAAAATTAATAAATCAATATATGAATCTACGGAGCCCCGCAGGTGACATGCAGAATAAATAATTTAAAGCGTTCGCACACTCACTTCGCAGCTCTTTTAGAGCTGTATATACTCGTAAAATCTTTGCAAAATGTTATTATTATAACCCTGATCTTCTTTCCAAATATAAAAGTAATTTAAGGACTCTTCTGCGACAAGGACTATCACAACCTGACTTCTATGGTGATGTGATTTATAAACTTCGTAAGATTCTTGGTCATGATCACTTTCATACTATCTTTGTTAAACTTGTTAAAAAGTTTATCAAAAGAGGTTATGACCCTATCATTTTGCAACGTACTGCATGCTTGGTGGTGGACCCTTTTACAGTTCGCCACTATGCTTTCCTCTTTAATTGTACGATGACCGGACAGGCTGTGGACCCTATGATGACGCCTACCTAAAGCCCATTGGGACGGTGGCGTTTGATGTTTGTCTATGATCTTTCTTGTCGTGGCCTTAATGGTTTATTCTCTTGTTGCTCTGGCTTCTGCCAAGTCACTGAGTACCTTCATTGTGGCTTTCTAGGCTATTTTTTTTTTGTATTATATTTACACGAGCATTTTAATGTTTTACTTATATTGCCTATTGATTCTACTAGTGGCCTACTTTGTCACTGACCGTTCCAAGGCGTAGCCCTATTGTCAACCCTTTTGTGTTTGTGATGACGTTTGCTTTTATTATTACTTTTGTCTTCTTGTTTATCTGTTTGCATGTTTGTTTCTGTGTTTTGTGGTTGACTGTCCTCCTTGAATGCTACTTTTTTTGTCCGATATTTTTATATTTCTTTAAAAGAGTTATTCCACGATAGTTTTCTGGTAAATCTTTATCCCCTTCGTGTGTATTGGTACTATATGACCTTCTGTCCAATGATAAGGGAAGTAACCTATGTCGAATATTTTGTTAAAAAGTACAACTAAGTATGCAAATAATTGATCAAATCCATATTTAAAGAATTCATTTATTACATAATCCGAGCCTCCTGAACTTCCTAAGGTTAACTCGGTGCTTGTTTTATATATTTCCGCACGAATGATTTCGTTATCGAGATCAGCAAACATAACCTGTAACTCACCATTTAAATATCGACCGTTAAAGTATAATATATCTTCATCTGGTTGGAAGAATGTGGGTCATTAACACTGAGATTTCAAATAGTTTTCAAATTGTGAGTTTGTCAAATTTGTCTTTGAAATAATATGACTGACATTTCTTAACATCTTCCAATATTCTTTTGCACTTTTGTTGCATTTTTGTATCTGAGCATTTCCAGTTTTTGTGTTTTCTGTTTATTGAAACAATATTGTTTTGATCGAATAAGTGATTTATATTCTGATCTTGATTTAATCATCAATGTTCTATTTTCCAAACTATGGTCTAAATTTATTTAGTTTATTATAAAAATCTCTCCTTTTTGTTTTACATTCCTGATCAAACCATGGCTGATGCTATTTTATTTTATTTCTGACAATTGTTTCTGGTGATTTTTTCTTCTTAAATATTGGATCACATGTTTCTTTAATTTTTCATAAAAACAGCCCAGATTTTCTTCAAGATCTTTCCCAGTTTCTAGATAGTGTATTTTTTCTGTTAAAACATTTAACTTATCCCGAAATTCTGTTTCAATGATGCTATTTATAAACATATCTTTTTTAGAGTTATCCCATGTATAACAAAATTCCACGTAAATACTTGTATCATCATTAGTTGTACCTGTAGCATCAGGTTGTGTATATCCATAGCATCAGGTTGTGTATATCCACGTACCTTTGACTAACTTATTAAAAAAATATTTCACAATGATCTGACAGATGTTTGGATCTCGAATATTAAAATAATTAAAACAATTTATTAATTCATGTTTGCATAATACATAGTCTACAGCACTCCAGCCTGCCTCCTTAATACAGGTATATTTACCAATATCTTTGTCATCACCAACTCTTCCATTCATAATTCGTAAACCGGTTAGTTTACAAAAGTTTATCAACAATTTACCATTTTCGTTAATTGTACAATCTTGACTACTTCTATCAATGTAGACATCTTCAATATAATCAGGTGGTATCATATCTAGGTTATGTAAGTATTCATGCTCTACAAAATTGCCCACTCGGCTATTTAAATCGCCTACAATTATGAAATTACACCTGTCATTATAGTCTCTTTCAATAGAAAGCATATCATCTAAAATATAATCGTATATATTTTGATCAATTAAAATCTCTCTACTGCTACCCGTAGGTATGTTATAGCATAAGCACATAACTATATCATATTCTAAGATAAAAATATGTCCTTGTATCTTTCTAACAGATAGATTGATGCAGTAGATAGTCCGACAATGTCCGACCAACTAGTTCAGTTCTAGAGTAGCGGAAAGGTCGTCCGACGGTCGAAAGAACGAAAAGGTCCGGAGTTGAGACCCGGATCGGGTGCACATTTGTTTAGCCTTTATGGCGGTTGTTGGTCCAGCCATTGTCAGGCGATGACTGGATCATGACTAGATACAGTAGAATTCTGAGTTTCGTTCCATGCCATATCTGTCTGGGGTCGAACTGAAAACATGTTCTTTGTTTCCTTTTTTATTTTTTGGCATTGGGTGTGGGGGGGTGCGGCTGAATGGGTGGGGGTGAGTGGCGGTGGTGTGTCACGATTCATAAGAAACTTACATGTACACCTGCACATACCGCACACTCAAACATGAACTGTGCTCGCCCTATATGTTTAACTTATTTCATATTACTTCAACACATTATCAGCTAATAAAAGACAAACAAACTGGATAGATACACTGAAGGCCAATACTAAAATTGTCTAAATGTTCTGTGGAAAGAGTTTATCTGAAGTTAATAGTAAGTCAACGTCATTAAGAGGTTCGCAAAATGAATTAAATCAACATTTTAATTAATAAGCAACATTTGTCTTTAATGTAATATATAAGTTTAAAGGTGGTTGTTTTAAATAATAAAACTTCAAAATTATTTTAATGCAGGAGTTTGCATGGGAATAAGAAAAGGTTTTGATTTTCACGACGTTCAATAATATGTTTTCTTTATCGGCGTTAATAACATTTTATCAAATAACTTCCTTAGCCATGTCGAACACCCATTTCGTGTTCTATTGTATATACAAAATGCATTTAATTTATCACAAATGCATCCGCCTCTAAGGCATACACTTTCTATTTACCTACAGCGCCTATAAATAATTAGCGTTATACAAATACGTTTGTAATTGTTTAAAAGTCGGCATAAAATGCAATGTTTAAAAGAAAACACAAATTCTTTGATGTTATTAGTTATTTGGATTCTTGACAGGGAACATGTTCTCACATTCCCTGCCTGAAAAGTATAGTCACACAAGACATCAGGCGATGAGGAATATATTTGCCAGCCAGGGAATGTGAGCCCATGTTGCCTGTCAAGAATCAAAATGACGAATTTGTCATACTTCAAAATTGTTACTACTTATATTAAACAAACAAACGGTTTCGTTTTTATTCAACCAATTTCCCCGTAACGTGCCCATATTTCATTCCTAACACGTGACGTTTTTAACATGTTTGCGTTCGTGACGTCAACGCTCTTAAACGTCTCCAAATTTGGCGGATTGTTTGATAAACAAAAACGTCGTTTATCACAATGTTGGTGTTTTATTATCTTTAAAATGACAAGCAACACTATTTACTCTTATGTCTGACTTTACCCACAACGGAAAGCGAAGAAAATCGGTAAGAAAGAAGCAGTCGACGGTTTCCACAACGAATCGGCAGCGTAATCTCCGCCATTTTGATTTTGTGTATTGAATCGTGAAATGTTCACCTCGCGAGACGTAGACATGGGCTCATATCTACGGCGTATTGACCAATGAAACCCCGCTAATTTTCTTTGCAGTATGCCAATGCATTTTGTTTACGGCATGTGACGTTTTGGCGTTAACAACATGAGTTTATGACGATTTGGCGCTTACGTTTGTTTGATACCGTTGCGGCTTGATTTTCATCTCATACAATTGTTCACATATGACTATTTGACTGTAATGTTATTGGATAAAAGCATTTTAATCTCGTCCCCATTCCATATAAGATTTATGAAACTCGTTATGAATATAATTAATAACAAGTTTCATAAATCCTACAAGGAATGCGAACTCGTTCAAGATCCTATACATTTTATATCTATCTATCTAGAACTTTATATTTTGTAAAGCTAAATGGTCGCCTTTAGTGAGAATGTTCTTCCAAAAATATCCGTTATCATACATATATATATATTGAAATATATAAACACATACACGCATTTTGGCCCACAATATAGTAATAAACTCTTGAAAAATAAGCCGTCTCATAAATGTGGTCATATATTCCAAATTTCAGGCATGTGACCAGCAAGTGACCAGTCCACTAACTGGTCACTTGACCGTTCCGGCTTTGGCGATTGATGTTGATGCTTTTGTGAAACTGGTTTACGTAAAACCCATCAATGACGCGACGTAATCAACGTGACGTCATTTTAAATAAGCGTTTACATGAATCCAAACGAGAGTACGTTCGCATTTAGAGACACACATAATACTATTATACATAAATAGACTGATTGTAGAGGGAAGTTATCATGAAGTAAATAAAACATACATAGAAATAGGTATAAAAGTCGAACAGGCAATGCAGCTTTCACAGAACATAGTAACGACAAACATGAATGAAAATGCTAATGTTAATAAGGAATAAAGTGACGTCATAAACACAAAAGGGTTGACAATATGGCTACCGCCTTGGAACGGTCAGTGGCAAAAATTCCGCTGGGGGTTTAAACAAGGATCTAGGGTACACCAAACCCCACACTTACCCTACTGTCATCCCAATAAAACGGGACAGTGTAAATAAAGAAATCCCCGCCATGCAATATTCTCTAACCAACAAGGAATCATTAATAGGCAGTATAAGGTAAAACACATATATATTTAAATACAAAATATAATAGCCTAGAAAGCCACATAGAAGCGCTCATGAATACGAGGAATACGTATACAAAAATAAATTGGATCCTTAATAGTTTACGGAGTGTTGTAGTCAACTGGCGTCAACCGTTTGACAGTATATTGGCATGTTTTTTGTTTTCTTAGTGGAAATGCGGTTTCGGGCCGGCCCAGACTCTATAATATCAGTCCTAGTTGGCACAGTTAACCGATATTTGATTGAGAAGAGATATGAGCACCATCCTTATTTAGATAAGGAGTTTCAGTATTCAAGCGATGTATAGTAAACCTGACAGCAAAAACTAATATAAATGAAAATGCTTTTTGTTTCTCTTGTTATTGTATTACATGACAAATTTATACTGGTAAACGTTTAATATCCACTGAAATAAAGAAGTGATACAATTCAACGTTTTGTTTATAAAAATGCCTTTACGTATATATGCATGCATGTATATAATTATGATAGAAATATTAAAACATGGGTAATGCGGTATTGCCCATCATATTCGCTCCCGTCCAACATCGTCCCTCAGGTGAATGCTTTCGGGGCGCTATTGGAGTCTATGATGAACAATTACGTATAACCCATGTATGTCGTTAAATATCAGAACATTTTATAACAGACTATTAAATAATTTTAGAATTATTTTATTATTAAAAGTTTGTGTTTGTGGATTTCAAGAACCTCATTACTTTATGTCTAGTAAAATCTCAGTGAGTTCTGCGAATGTAATGAGTTTTAAATTAACTGGTTTCATTGATCTAATTTGTATCACTGAACCAGTCAGAATGCTACATTCATATTTTCATTTCGTTGTTTCTATCACGTTCCGGTATTATAACATCGCATGCCAATAGCATGGGATGCAGCTTAATGTTTTCTGAGAACTGACAGAGCATTTAAATTGCTGTGACAAAGGTTAAGACTGTTCGTATCTCTCTGAGGTATGAGTTTCTTGAAACCAAGAATCATAAAATTCTAAGTATAGAATAATTCTAAAAATGATTTAATATACTGTTTTCATTACATCTGTATACTCATGTGTGCATTGTTTCCTACACTATTTGTCTTTGCAATCATTGTTTAGGTGATTTTCTTTTAGATAATACATATCCTTGTAATGACATATTGTCCTGTTTACCTTTCATTAGAGCAAGTGTTCAGTATTCTACGATATTGCATACTTTGATATTGCACCTGAACTTTTTCACGCGGTTTCCAAAGCCGCCATTTAATCGCGTACTATTTTTTGACTCCTATACGTTTGCAATGCTTAATTTGACGACTATATGAAATAATATTGCCAAAGATCAGCTGAGACATGATTTTGTATTAAACTTAACAATATTTATCTTGCTTCAACACGAAACGCTTAGATAAAAATCTAACACATTATATTCGTACATGTTGGAAATTTCTCTTACAGTAATTTTCTCGGTTAAAAACGTGACGGTAGAAAATTATTTTGAATTAAGTTTGTACAACACCATCAACAATAAGTACTATATGTATTATTTTTCTCAAAACAACACCGAAGAAGAAGTAATTAAGCATTAATTATTTTAGAATACATGAGTTTTTTCGATCGTCAGCGCATTTATTGGAAAGAGACCATCCGCACCAAAACGCGAAGTACAAAAATGAAGAAAAACAACATAAACATGCTGAAAAAAAACATGACTTCTTTCAAATGTATGACAGACAAAATGTATGTAAAATATTAGCAGAACACCACATAATAGTATTCAATATAAAGGTTATTCAATTTGGATAACTATTACTTGGAACTCATTCCTTTGGCATAGGTGACAAGCTTGTGCCAAAAGAATATTTCTCAAAGGAATAAGTTCCAAGTAATATTTCTCCATACAAATTCAATAACCTATAGTATTTCAACAAAATTACTCTATCATTTAGCATTATCTGTTAAGCATTGTATGAAAGCTGTTCTGTTCAATGTATGCTTTTCTCTAATATAAATACAATGCAAGTAGAAACATACAACAATTACAAAGATGAATAAAAGCAGTATATGGCACAACACATCTAAAAGGTTTCTATAGGGTTTCCGCATTGGAACGGTCGTGGCAAAAAAATGCCGCTGGGTGTTTAGAGCAGGTTCTAGGGTGCACCAAACCTCACTCTTACCCTACTTCATCCCAAAAAGTACTAGACAGTGTACAAAAATATATCCCCGCCATGTTATATTATCTAACAAACAGGGATGCATTAATAAGCAAAATAAATACGACACATAAATGCGCATGTACATGTATTTGTATAAAAGGCAAACGCCAACACAACGCCTAGAAAGCCACAAAAACATTGCTCAGTGACTTGGCAATGACTTTGCAGAGCCAGAACAAGAGAACAAACCGTTAAGGGTAAGACAAGACAATATTTAAGACAAACAGTAAACGCTACCGTCCTTTGAGGATTTAGGTAGACGTCATCATAGGGTTCACAATCTGTCCGGTCATCGCACAATCAAAGAGGAAAGCATAGTGGCGAACTGTAAATAGGTCAACCGCTAAACATGCAGTACGTTAAAAAAGTATAGCGTCATAAACGCTTTTGATAGATGTGTTAACAAGTTTAGTAAAGATGATATGAAAGTGATTACGACCAAGGATCTTACGAAGTTTGTATATAACAAATATAAGTTTGATTATACTGTAAATGCTATAGATTAATATTTAAATGTATTTAAGATAAATTGCAGTAACTTTTGTTTTGGGTTCGTGTTTTTGCTGAAGGTGTGTCATTAGTTGTTCGCTATTACCTACATAACTATCTTTTGTTTGAAAAAAAAATGAACAGCCAAAATACCTTTATGATAGAGCTTTTTCCATGAAAATACTAAGCAGTAGAACATTAGCAGATCTCAAATAACTTTAGTTTACTTAAATAGTTTGCGATAAACTTTTAAGGATGTCTGAATAACTATCCACCCTATTTAAACTGATTTTGGATAGAAATTCTAAAAAGTATTTTTCTTATTTTTGGTGGACAATAATTTTCTTAAAAACTAAGGTATCTTTTACCACTAACTTTGCCTCTTTCACTGATATTATAATTATTTGTTTCCTTTTAAAAATGTGTCTAAAATTAATAAAACGTTTGGCAGAAACAAGCGCCTTAAACAATAGTAATATAATTACAGCAACATCGATGTTAAAATTACATTGCTCTTTCAACTATTGTTCGTGGCGCTTGTTTCAGCCAAAGGTTTTATTATAGTAGCTTCAACAATTTAAATAAAACATACATACATCAATTATATATCATTAGAACTGGTATTTGTAATGAGAAATAAATATGTTTGCACATGTTTTTTTTATTTCATAACCGATTTTGAAAAGTAAAGTATTTTATTTACCACTAAACATGTCTGTTTCACTAATATACAACTTATTTAGGTACTATATGACTTTGTCTAAAAGGTCAAAAAAAACGTTGGCTGAAACAAGCGCCACAAACAGTAGTGCAATATTGTACAAACTGCATTGACTTTCTCCTTTAATAATAGACATTGTTAGCATTATTAAGGACAATGATTATAACATAAATGTATAAAAAATAAAATAAAAATGTTATAGTTAAACCATCCATAATGATGATAACAGTATGTCATGCATTTTTATTTTATTATACGACTTCACTAGTGAAATGAGTATGTTTGTTTGTTTGTTTGTTTGTATGTTTGTATGGTGTTTTAGGTCATTTTCAACACATGCAAGGTATATATGAAGGTCGATTTTTTGCGGTGGAGGCAGACCATTCACTCTTCCCAGGTAGAACCAGTACGGTACACTTCCCGCCACCAGTAAAAATCGACACTTCCTCACTTACAAGTCGAGCTCCCAGTGGGATTCGAAACCACAGCGGTGAGAGGAGAGAATGTTTACAACGCTAGTGATATGAGAGGTGGAATAGCTGGAAATAATTTAATAGCCTTATAAACTGAGCAGTTTTATAACTCCTAAGTGTGTGTGTACATGTTACTGATAAAAAAGCACTTAATTAGCACAAAACTAATTCTAAATGAATGTGTGTGGGCAGTGATATTAATATCACGATAACAGAATAATTGTTTGTATTCATTTTCACCTTTGACATATTGAACATTGACAACCCTTTTCTTTCCAACTAAGGTTAATTATATTTATCCTAAAGAACTTCAGCTTAACAAAGCTAATATATCTGATAATAACGCTTCTTTTCTTGATTTAGATCTCTCGATTGAAAATGGTAAAATAATTAGCAAAATCTATGACAAGAGAGATGATTTTAATTTTGACATTGTTAATTATCCCCACTTGGATGGGGATGTTCCCCGAGCAACTTCTTATGGGGTGTATTCGTTTTTCTAGAGCTTGTACTCGAGTTGAGGACTTTAATATTCGTAATCTTTGTATAACTAAAAAGTTACTCAATCAGGGTTACCGTTACCATAAACTTCGTAAAACCTTTGCAAACTTTTATTATCGTAACCCTGATCTTCTTTCCAAATATAAAAGTAATTTAAGGACTCTTCTGCGACAAGGACTATCACAACCTGACTTCTATGGTGATGTGATTTATAAACTTCGTAAGATTCTTGGTCATGATCACTTTCATACTATCTTTGTTAAACTTGTTAAAAAGTTTATCAAAAGAGGTTATGACCATATCATTTTGCAACGTACTGCATGCTTGGTAGTGGACCTTTTTACAGTTCGCCACTATGCTTTCCGCTTTAATTGTACGATGACCGGACAGGCTGTGGACCCTATGATGACGCCTACCTAAAGCCCATTGGGACGGTGGCGTTTGATGTTTGTCCATGATCTTTCTTGTCGTGCCCTTAATGGTTTATTCTCTTACTGCTCTGGCTTCTGCCAAGTCATTGAGTACCTTCATTGTGGCTTTCTAGGCTATTGTTTTTTGTATTATATTTACACGAGCATATTCGTGTTTTAACCTATTGATTCTGCCTTGTTGGTTAGATTAGATCATGGCGGGGATTTCTTTATTTACACTGTCCTGTTTTAATGGGATGACAGTAGGGTAAGTGTGAGGTTTGGTGCACCCTAGAACCGGTTTAAACCCCCAGTGGCCTACTTTGCCACTGACCGTTCCAAGGCGGTAGCCCTATTGTCAACCCTTTTGTGTTTGTGATGTCGCTTGCATTTATTATTGCTTTTGCCTTCTTGTTTGTCTGTTTGCGTGTTTGTTTCTGTGTTTTGTGGTTGACTGTCCTCCTTGAATGCTATTTTCCCTGTCCGATCTTTTTATATTTCTTTTTGTTCACGTGTGTATCGATGCAATTAATTAAATAAAAAATAATGCGATTTTGGTTAGTTTGTAAAGAAGTAGCATTACATGGTCCCGCCTTAATTCCATTAATCGATGGGAAATCTTATATTAGCAGGATTTTATAACGGATAGTTGGTCAATAAAACACATTTAAAAACCTTTTTTACTGAAAAAAAAATGCGATAGCCTGTTTAAAATTACCTATTAAATGTTTTAATTTTACAATATGCAAACTTGTTAAGCCTAAATTAAGGTTTTCTTCATACCCCAGCCAACCCCGTTTTCGCTTCTTGGAGAAGGTGTTGGATGGGGTATGCACGTTAATACTCGGACCACGTAATGCAAACAGGTTTGCCGTTCTCTATCCTATGTGACCAATTGTACCTGGATATATATATATCTAACACGGTTTATTAAAATACTCAATCCTTATTGGTTACTGGAGAAGTTTTAAAACGTGCATACAATACCTCTGACTTTAGGTAAGTTAGATGCAAAACAACAATGCGTTATTTTAAGTGACGCTACGTTCCAACAATAAACTAGATACGTTGCAGCTGCATATTTTTCTCGTTTGATGTTGAGAGTGGGCACAAAATGTAAGTTTTGAGAATTTGTCAGTAATTTGTTCAATGTCTCGACGAAATGTTTATATTGTGCGAGATGAAAACCTGGTTTTGGGGACTTGAAACACATCGAAAACGTGGGCCTGCGGCCCTTGGTATCGATGCACGTCAAGTCCCGCCCACTAGGTATTTATCGGGGACAAGTTAAACCCGGTGGAAATATTTTATTTCTTAAGCAGTTCTCCGTTTCATTTATATTACACATAGTCGGACAATAGCCTAAAATTGATAAGAGTTCGACAGATGGCATCATTGAACTGAAAACTAGACGTTTAAAACTACATGTTGGCAGTACCATATATTGTGTTTTATTTAGAACAATAGTTGTAAATGTTCAGGTTAACTTGAGATAATTTAAACTATTTTATCAGCAAATATAAAAAAAGTTAGTTGTTTTTTGGTTGAACATTTTGGTCTTTGAGTTTGAATGAAATGTGTTATTGTGTTAGTCTATATTTTAGTAATTCAATGTAATATTTATAAACATAAGCACACAATTACTTTGGTTTAAAACCGTGAAGTACATGCATTATAATCCAATTTAATGTCTGTAAACATTAAGAGCATATGAACAAATACTTACACATAGTCGCGCCAATGTACCACCTGTTCATAGCATAAAATTCCATCAAGGCTACAGGTTGGCAGATCAGCAGGACACACAGGTCTGCGATACTCAGTGCGAACAGGAAGTAGTTCGTTGGATTTCGCATCGCTCTAACTCTGCATACTACAACAATGACTAAAGTGTTGCCAAAAACTCCAACACAAAATATAACACAATTTAACAGCGTCACACCCACAACCAAAAAGGTTGACACGTGCTGAAATTCTTCGGGCTCGTCTAAAACTGATGTGTTGCATGCAACCACGCTAGGATCTCCATTGTGTCTCTGACAACAACTTAAGTTAACGTTTTCCTGAAATTCACACATTTCTGTCATCGTAACATTATTCATCGTGTGTGTCATATCCAGTTTAAGGTCTGAAGGTCCAATGTGTTTATTGCTCTCTTGTCTGTTTGAAATACCTTCGTATACTATTCTCACTGCTACAAGAAAAGCACCTACCCTCAGGCAACAGTAGCGACGCACTTTTATTATCGGAAATTCCACAATGCGAAGCAAGCAGTTTCAAACAAAATTTACCGATACCATAACAAACGGTAAACAGCTATTGTTTGGGGCGCTTGTTTCAGCCAAAGGTTTTTCTGCAGTAACTTGAGCAATTTAAATAATACGTACATCAGTTATATATCATTAGAACTGGCATTTTTAGTGGTTCACTTTTGAAAATCGGTTGAGAAATAAATATTTTACAGCCAAAATGATTTTTTGAAGGGGCTTTCCTAAGTAAATTACTTGATAGTGGGACAGTAGAAAATTAAAAAATTTCATATCTTCAGTTAGCCTTCATATTTTGCTATAAAGCTTTCAGGTTGTCTTAATTAACTAATATCCAACAATTTAATATTTTTGGATAACAATTCCAAAAACAATAATTTTCCACTACTCCAACCTTTAATGGTTCTGAGTATTGTTTAATTAACGTTAGGGTGTGTTGCCTGCTTTTGAATTTAATCGTTTGACTTTTACCTGATACGCAGGCTTCATAACCTCTGCTCCCAACTAAATTCAATTTTGTTTATTTCGCCCATTGTTTTCTCGTTTAGAGCGAAGCCGCTGGCCATGGAATGGTGTGAAAATACCTCATTGTTGTCATCTGCACATACCAGTCAACAAATATGTCAAATATGAACACCCTCTTTAAACTGCCGTACACTGACCTTGACCTTTAGATCATGGGGATCAGAACCGGGATTCCAAATATTCGTTGCCATTTAAACATCCTAGGCAACCAATGTGGCCATATGAACGCCATCCTTCGGTTGTTAAAGGAGGAGTTTAAGTTAGCGGAAACAATAACAAATGACCACAGGCATGCGTATATATATCATAACTTCTTGCATGCAAGAAATTTCATTAAACAATATTGAATATCGCAGGTTTAATGTTCATTTTGGTTAACCTTTTGACCTTGACTCCGGCCTCAGGGATCAAAACCTGGATCTAAAACTTGTGTTGTCATCTGGGCATCTTATATATCCTTTGTGCCAAATATGAACACCAGCCTTCAACGTATGAAGCTCAGTTACGAGCAAAACCGACTGACGGAATGACCATCGAATATCCGCATTTTCTTCGACACTTGTGGATATAAAAGTTTTCCAAGAAATGCAGCATTTGTAACGTTTGCAACATTTGAGAAGAAGACATATTTCATTCCAGTTTCTGTGTAAAAAGTATACATTCAATTCATTACATTTAAAGACTGTCCCTAAACAGGGGAAAGCTTATTCCATTAAAATACATATGACAAACCAATAGTAAATGGTATTATTTCAATAAACGCCGCTGAAGAAGTGAGGAATGAGTATTGCCTGAAAGCAGGTCGAACATTATATAAATATTGCATCCCAGTGAGGGTGACAGTATATAAATATTGCATCCCTTTGTGGGTGATAGTGGATATTGTCAACCTGAGGAAAATCATGTCAACCGAGCAATTTTTATTTTATTATACCGAAAAATGGGAAGTTTTTTCGGGAAAATGATAAAAAAGGTCCATTTTGTTCTTATTAAAAAGTGGATGTTTTTATTTATTTATTAACCATTTCTTATTTAAGTACCACGTTATTGTCAACAAAATCATTATTCATATCTTTAAAAGGAAATGCACATTGCATTAATATTTAAGAAATATAAATAACATAATGCATATACTAATAATGTGTTCACCGATTCGTTTGGGCATAGCTTGGTGTTGATCTTGGGATAACCAATATCTATTTATAAACTTGCCGTCGGATCTTACCATTAGAAATACATTGATTCCGGGATGATGCGATTGGGATGGTAACATTATATAAAGATTGCATCCCACTGAGGGGTCACAGTGGATATTGTCAACCTGAGGAAAATAATGTCAGCCGAGGCAAATTTTTCCGAAAGTTGACAACATCCACTGTCACCCTCACTGGGATGCAATAATTATTTTATTATATCGAACAAAAAATGTTTTGATTAAAGTATATGTGGGTGAAAATCCCAATAAAAAATATTTATTTTTTTAATTTATGTTTCTATACCAGTTTTGATTTAAAGTAACAAAAAACAATATTAATATCTTTTAATCTTTTTTTAGACATTATTTCAACATTTTAACAATATAAACAACATATTTATCGTTGACATGGATATTGAAATAAAATAATAGTTTAGTCCATTTTTACAATAATAAAATATTACAAAAATATCAACATTTATTTTATCCGTATCACCGATCTTGAAGTTAAATAATAGTTCAGTCCACTTTAACAATATAAACATTTAACACTATAAACAATTTAACAACATATGATCATTTTAACAAATGAGGCGAAGCTGAGTTGACATAACTTCAGCTATATTTTGTTAAGCGTCCACCGATTTCCACTTGCGCAAAGCGTGTCGAAAATAGAAAAACCCAAAACCTATTTTTATACTTCCCATGACGTCACAATCGTGTGATAGTATACAACTGCCTACTTCTGTTGAGGTCAATGGTTAAAACAATTCATCCAAGGGAATGACTATTGACCCGAAGCAGTGAACGACGCAGTCGAGGTCAATAGTTCCCTGCTGAGGGTCAATAGTCATTCCCGAGGATGCATAGTTTTAACCGTTGACAGAAACAGAAGTAGATAGTTGTTTTATTATATTGAATCATAGAGAAAAATGTGACAAGATAAGTAATTTGTTTTTAATACGGAAACAGTGTTTTCTTTAACAATATGAATAAACAAAATCAAATATATTTTTCTTATCATATTTATCACAAACTTATTACTTGGCAAACTTGAACAAAGTTAAACACACAGACACTGTCTGTAACTTTTAGCTCATTGAGAGCTTATGGTAAATAATTGACATTAGTAATAAAGCGCTTGAATGATCTGGAAGATACTATTGACTCGGTAAGAGAACTATTTACGCAAAAGAGAACTATTGACTCGCAAGTCTGGTTTGAACTGGATTGGACGCATTTGAACACGTGTTCAAGTCAGTAGTTGATACTAATGACGTTCACGTGACTGCTGTTCAGCCAGTAAGAACTACGTATATAAAATGATATATAATAATAAAAATTGTTTACCGGTCAACAGTAAAAATTGCTTCACTCTAAGGGTATGGGCAATTTATACAGGAGCGTAAACGTGAGGTGTAATAATAAAACAATGCTGCCCTCCAGTGACATCACTCCAGGGTGTCATTAAAACAGCGCACGACAGCGCGAAATGTTAAATAGCAGTCTATGGGAATTTAACAGGGGGATTGACATGAGGTATAATAATGAATTTTGTCAACATGAGGAAAATCATGTCGATCGAGGCGACATTATTTTCCTCATGTTGACAATACCCACTGTCACCCTCACTAGGATGCAATATTAATTTTATTAGCAAATTTAGTATCTTTAAAACTCTTTTTTTAAACATTTAAAAAAAAAAATCATATTTTTATCTATATCTCATATATTGAAGCAACAGTTTAGTCCATGCCTTATACTAACTTTTAATAAACGTTCACCGAATTTCATTTGTGCATAGTGTGTTGATAATGAAAGATAAAATATATTTATATATTTAATCATGAAACATTACTTTAATTTTGACCGCTCCGCGTCATAATCGGGAACACGCGCGCTCTCGCGAGAGTGCGCACTCGTCAACATGTGGAAGGCGTGTTGTTTCTTTCAAGAGTGATTAGATTCGAAGGATAAATGAAAAATACAATCCCCTCGAGTGAAATAAATCTCAAAACTGCATATTCATACACAAAGGATGTTGGTTTCTGATACCAATTTTTCTCGAATGTAACTTACCGTCTTCGATGTTACAACGTAGTGGGCACACTTTTAAATAACGATACCACGATATGTCCGGCATTATCTATATTTTCATATATTTTTACCGCATTTCAATATAAACTGTCGTAGGGAACACTAAAAGTAAAGATGTGTCCGGTCAGAAGGACATTGTAACACACACATTCATAACAATAAGAATGCATAACAATAAGAATGAAACAGCTACGAAAGATGTTGCTGCAGCTTAAGTAATAGATAGAGTCTGGTCTCCGCGAGTTGGTATTTAAACACCGAGATGGGCGTAGCCCATCGAGATGTTTAAATAACCAACGAGCTGAGACAGACTCTATCTTTTTTGTAGCATGGTATACTTAGTAACACTGTGACGTCATACTGACCGTATTCTAAATTCCAATATATTGTACTTGTAGTACGGTATAGCCACGCCCCTATGAGTTACCCTAAGTTAAGCGATTTATTGCTCTGCATTCAGAAATCAGGAAATGTCACCGACCATGCTACAAATTCTCAAAATGTTCGATGTATCGTTCCCCTCGCTGTAGGCCCATGTTCGGATCGAAAAAAACTAAAGCAACGAAACGTTGACGATCTGTTTAACAAAGATTAGATTCATTTATACGATAATAAAACAGGGACTGATTTGGGGTAATAGGATAAACACGCCTACCAAACGCTCTAATGGTGCGGGCGTCTGTACCGTTTAAGGGGTATTTGCTGTTGCCATTGAGCGCCCATTTGTAATGAAAAAAAGGTATTTTGTCACGCTTATTTGCTAATAATTTATTTTCAAAGCGTTTAATCAAAATTTGAAGACAGCCGTTCAACCATACTGTGAAAGGTCTTAATCCACACCAAATGTCCGAACTGAAAGTCCAGTAGTTTTGTTTAGGTTTTATCTTTCGCGGTGACGGGTTATGAAGTAAAAGTGAATGCACACTTCATTACAAATGGGATTTTTCATTGATAAAACGCTTCTTGTCATATGTGTTGCCAATAAAACATAGAATTATCATTAATTAAAGGCATTTACACAAGTTTATGTTCATATACAGTCGAATTAACATAAATGCTGTCCAAAATGCATCGGTGCTGCATTAGAGTGACCGGTGCTGCATTAGAGTGACCGGTGCTGCATTAGCATGATTAGAGCTATGGAATTAAGAAGGCAGTTTCTTTTTCTGTTTTTAAGCCACGAAATATACTTCTCTCCTGTGGTAGTTATGTCAACTCAGTCGTAAGATTCAAACTACAAATCTTATTTAAGAATCATTTTCATTATTTGCGGAAATGTTCGATTTTTAGATAATATGTTTTAAAAAACAAGGAGCTAGTGTCACCAACCTAGCGTCTTTGTCATTGTCGTCTGCGTCTAGTTAAAATATATGGTAACTGCAATATCTTTGGTTAAATGCTCTTGTAAGAGAAGCAATTAGCATGCGTTAAGGCACGCAGTGACATTTCAGTATTCAATAGATGTCAGTACGAGAGCATTAAGGCAATTGCATATGAATATAAAATAAACATATCAATTCAATTATGTGTTGTGCGTCTAAATATAAATTATTATCTCAGAGCTTATTTACCTCTCAGCCCCCTCACCATCACTGCCCCAACGCAAGTTTTTTTTTATTATCTTCCAATAAAAATCCCTGCATTCAGTAAACTATTCTGAAAATTTGAGGTTATTCGATGGAACTAAATGGTTGTACACCTTTACATTCTCAAAATCAAATATGCTTGTTGGAAATGGGGAGAAAAAACTTGAAAGTGGTTCAAAATGAGTCTCAAAAGTGATCCCATAATGCATTCAGTAATCTATTCCCAAAATGTGAGGTCATTCGGTGGAACTTAATAGTTGTGCACATTTTCCACTGCTCAACCTTGGCAGAGCAGTCTGTGTAAAATATATGACCCCTGGGACAGGACCAAATTTGACCACAGGGTCGCTTTTTGAACAATCTTGGTAGAGGAACATAAGCTTATGGTACCTGCAACATATTATACCTCCAGCTCATGTAGTTTCAGAGAAGAATATTGTTTTAAAGATGATTCTATATAATGTATGACGGCCAGGGTGTGCCCATATTTTCCGCAGAGTCACCATTTCAACAAACATTTTAAAGGACCATAAGCTTATGCTATATGCAATATACGAGGGCACTATACGTTTCAGAGAAGAATATGTTTTAAGTTTCACCCTATACATGTTTATGTAAAACATGTGACACCTTGGGTGGGGGCAAATTTGACCTCATGGTCACCATTTGAACAAACTTGATAGAGGACCATAAGGTTATCGAAAGAATTGTCAAAATATTTCGTATGGTTCTTGAGCAGAAGATGTTTACAGTTTTACTATTTTAAGTAACGGCGGCCATTTTGAATGTCCGATTGCCCTATTAGCAGTATCCATGTGGCATTTGAGTATTCACGGTTTCAGAGAAACTATTGCTAACGAACGCCGACGCCGATGTCGACACCCACGAACGAAATGCATTCGCATAAGCCCTGCTGGCGCCTAAATTGAGAAAACTTACAAGAAATAAAAGTGGGAGGCGGGGATGTGAGTGGTGGTGTAAGGTAAGGGGTTATTGGGGAGCTGTGGTCAGGGATATTTACTGACGTTAATTGGAAAATCCTGATCAGAGTGTGTGGGGGTGGCGGGGTGGTAGGGGCGTTCTGCTGTTTGATGTTAATAAGCACTTATGTTTGGACACACAACAAATAATTGAATATATATGTTTATCACATAACATGCGGTGTGGGAGTGTAATAACACCATTCGATATTTCTGATATTCCACTAGTGGTATAACATAACGTTAATGACGTCATGGACGTCACGTTAATGTACGTTTTCTGACGTAATGTGA
The DNA here is from genome assembly GCA_037043455.1 of Cyrtodaria siliqua. NCBI lineage: Eukaryota > Metazoa > Mollusca > Bivalvia > Adapedonta > Hiatellidae > Cyrtodaria > Cyrtodaria siliqua. The sequence goes on from JAWPHD010001211.1 coordinate 216,637, forward strand.
CGTTATAAGTTATGTAATAAATAGAATCTAACATTCGTTCTCCTTCATTATTGAATTTATTAAACTAGTTAGCAAAAATGATATAATGCTCGGCAAAAGCCTCGCATTATATCATTTTGTCGACTCGTTCAATAAATTCAATAATAAATGAGTACTCATGTAAGATCCCCTATTTATTTTATACTCATATGCAATTGCCTGCCATCACTCCCACTTGTTGCCATCTATTGAATATTGAACTGTCATAGCTAGCCTTAACGCATGCTAATTGAAACCAAGGATGTGTTAACCAGACGCAGACGACAACGACGACAACGTTAGGATGGTGACAATAGCCCTTCGTGTTTTTTTCAAAACATACTACCTAAAAATCGAATATTCCACAAATAATTATATTGAAAATGATTCCTATATAAGATTTTTAGTATGAATCTCGCGACTTTGTTGACATAACTACCACAGGAGGAGAGAAGTATTCCTTCTTAATTTCATAGCTCTAATGCAGCACCAATCACTCTAATGCAGCACCGATGCATTTTGGACAGCATTTGTGTAAATTCGACTGTCTAAGACCACCCACGTGTGCAAGTTCCTTTGATTTATGATAACGTCAACACATGTGACAAAAAGCCTTTTATCAATAAAAAAATATTAGTGGAGTGCGTGGTCCAGTGGTAGAGCGCCGAACTCCAGATCGAGAGGTCGTGGGTTCGATCCTTGCCGCGGCCACGTTATTTATCCTTGAGCAAGATAATTAATCCACATTGCTTAGTACTGGTTCTACCCAGGAAGCCATCGAGAGTGATTAATCTAAGTTGCAATAACTTGTTTCGCAATCGATGTAAAATAAATATGTTTAAACTTTTACTTCGTTAACCGTCATCGCGAAATGAAAAAATCTAAAAAATTCCTCTACTTTCAGTTAGGAATAATACCTTTTATAGTAGGGTTGAACGACTGTCTTTGATTATTGAGTAAACGCTTTGAAAAGAAATTATACGCAAATATACGTGACAATACACTTTTTTTCATCAAAAATGGACGCTCAATGGCAGCACCGGATACTCCACAAACGGTGCAGACTCCAGCACCATTAGGGCGTTTGATAGGTGTGATAAATTCAGTGCTAGCACATCTGTTGCTGCACTAACACTAGACAAATCAAGCGATAACAGCGTCAAAAATTAGTATCGACTTCAATGCAAAGTTCAACCAGAGTTAACAGAGTTGAACTACTATAAAGAATAATGATATATACGCCATATAGAAACACTTATGTCGAAGGTGTTTCTACTTTAAGCAGTAGATTTGTTTTTGCATTTACGATAAAAACAAATCTTTGATATGCATAAACATTAGTGGTATCGAGTAAATACCTACTAAAAAAAGTATGAAAAGTATGAAAGGAGAAATTTGGATCAATAGTACAGAAAGTTGAGCTTTCCCAAACAAGCTTTAACATATGTGGGTACTTTCTGTTTGGTAGTCTGCGGTAATGTGAGAAAAGTCGAAAACATAGTATGAGATAATTAAAACGAAAATTGGCTCTATTATGGTATTAAATTTTTAGTATTTATTTATATATATTTACATAATCGGGTCTTCACATACTTGTTGTATTTTGCCTCATCATAGACATGTAACACCTGCTAGTTTGTCGGTCAATTAGGGCGGATGAGGCGATGTTTGATTGTAAAATCTGCAATGGTGCTCATTCGACACTAACTGTAATTTTTGTTGTACGTAATGTAATACGCCTTTGTATTATTCCTAGGCGTTAGCCCTCTTGTCAACCCTTTTATGTTTGTGATGTCATATCTTACATTTTATTCATCTTTATAGTTGTTGTTTGTTTATGTGTGTGTTTGTGGTTAACTGTCGTCCTTGAATGTTATTCTTCCTGTTCGAGTTTTATATCTACTTTGTCTTACACCTACTTCGTGTGGTTCCCGTGGGAAGAATATGGACACTAAATATCCAGAGCACACACATATGTTTGGCTGATGATGCATCCCTATCAATTACTTGTTATAACAAAAACGCAGCTGTTCTCGAGGATGCAATATGTATTTCTACGCAGTGGATAAATATAGTATGCATTCAAAGCACTCATAACCTCCTAAGAATTGTCTGACAGTGTGTGCAGTCTGTTTCATCGGGGCTGAGCTGTAGACTTTAGATCTCACAATGTCATGTAAAATACCTACGATGATATACATATATATATGGTATCACATCATGTCTCTTAAAATGAAATAGAATAAATCATAATTCATTTATTGTTTATTTAAACATTCTTGCAACCAAAGGAAAACCAAAACAAGGGAATACTACCGTACCCCTGAGAAATACATTAAAATGGCTGACTTACGGAGGATGACAAATGATTTTAAAACAGTGTTAAAATACTGAATTAAATGTGTTATGTATAGTGGAAGTTTGATTAAATTTAATTTAATTGAAAATAAACAGGAAATATTTTGTTCTGCTACAGATAAGCTTCTTCTATATACGAATAATTTAATAAATGAAAAAATGAACAAACACACACACAAATAATTTCATAAATGAACAAATGAACACACACACAAATGAATGGAATAAATATATGAATGAACAAACGAGCAACACATATTAGCATATTGTCATAATGAGACTTGAGGTGAAGTGATGGGTGTGCAATATGACATAATAGTATTTGAGTTAACGTTCCAAAATGCAATGGAATATTGACTTAGCTAATGAGGATGGTCTTTACAACTGAACATTATTTTCAATGTGAAATTGCGTCTCAATATTTTGTTCAACTAAATTACCGGTATAAATAATAATGTGGTGGTACAAGTTTGACTGTACATATATGTAGAGTATACTTGTGTACAGTCAATAAAAAGTATTGGCTGAACGCTTAAAGGAAACATGTAGTTTTAATTGTGTAATGCAGTGAGTTCTTTTCAGAAGAGTGTGTTGTTTTAATTCCTTCGATATGATAATTCCTTCCAAGTAGACCAACAACAACAAACAATAGAAAATGGCATTTCAAATTTAAATTGAACCCGGTACGTTCGGACACCTTCTTATTCAGGCACTTGTTTTGACACATATCTGTGCGCCGGAAGCTTTATGAAATAATTGCGTAATCAAGGGTCATATGCAGATCGTTTTCAAATGAAAACATAATTAATTATTACACTTAACACTTATTAAACCATGTGTATGCTTTTGTCATCACATCTCTGGTACAGTCGGACTCTTACCGGTACATTCGAAGACCCATGATGGTACACTCGACATCTGCGAAAGCTCGAAAACCGCAAAAGTGTTTTTTTAAAAATCACTTTACAAGGTAAAAGATGGCATGGCACTATACACAACTACTATTTAAGTACATATATACAAACATAGAAAAACACACCCTAACCCATCATTTGTCTCCATTTTCCTGGGGCTAGAAATGTGGCGATGGTTTCAAATTGATTGACTCATGATTTATTAGATCTATAATAATTTATCAAATTAAATTAATGTTGATTGTTTTGAAAGGCGCTTATGTAAGGCTGATACCTCTAGCGTAAGGCATAGCATAGATCCTCAAATGTTTCATTTAAATTACCAGTTTGAATTGAGCGTATTAAGGTGTCCGATTGTAAGATCCACTATTTTACCAGGGGTATGGTATAGTCGTACACTTTCATTTTGTCAAATAAATGAACCCAACAATAAACGAATATACATTTTTATATTTAAATCATCAACTAACTTAACATATACAAGTACTCTATTGCGTCTAACAAGGACACTGAATTATGAAATATTCAGAATAATTGTCATTTCAAAAATCGGTGTGCCTCAGCCGGGAATTGAACCACGGACCTCTTGCTTTCCGGGCAAGTATGCTTACCATTACACCACCACGCCATCCGATAGCTGAATGACAATTATAACGTTATATTAAAAAGCCCTTTAAACCTACTGAATTCCAGTTGGATTTTTCACTATAGCAAGTCTGCATTAATGGTCTGTATTTAATTTATGACCCATATATGCGGGAGACTTTGATTTACCTATATTTTTTTTACAATCAATTCTGGATTCAAAAAATGTTGCAAAAAATGTTGTCAATATACATTGAGTATATCCTGCTCAATATTTGAAACATTTGCTATATTTATACAGTGGGCAGTCTCTAAAAAAGCAAATTCAGACAACTTGGATCACTAGCTGGATCACTATTTTTTTGCAGGAAAGCATGACACTACTGAATGTCATTGATGAACAAATTTGATTTGGTCTGTTATGATGTTGGTATTCCAGTAAACGAAGATAAAACTGAAGGTCTCACACAAAAATGCAATACCTTGTCTCGAAATTGACTCGGTTGAAGGAATTGTCTGAATCCCAAAAGAAAAGGTTGAAAAAGCAATCGAATTATTACAAGATGCGCTCAAGGCCAAAAAACTCAGATTGAGATCTTTGCAGTCCATTGTGGGACTATTATTTTTTTCTCAAAAGCCATTTCTTCAGATAGCGTCTTCAATTGTCGTTTTTACGAGGCTGTGCCACACGCAAAAAGACCACACCATTTCATGCGCGTTACGTTACAGAGGGCATGAAAGAAGATATTAAGGTTTGGTTACATTTCCTAGAACATTTTAACGGAGTGAGTACTTTTAGTGGTCTGAAGTGGGTCTCAAACGATGATATAGAGCTATATACTGATGCTGCTGATTCTCTGAATTTGGGCTGTGGGGCATTTTTTAAATAAAATTGGGTGTTTTTTAAGTGGCCCGATTACTAGAGTGAAGAAGTTTTCAAGGATATTACATACCTAGAATTATTGCCGATTCTATTGGCATTCTTTACGTGGGATGCAAACATTAAGGGTAAAAAGGTGACAATTATGTCCGATAACTAACATCAATAGTGGAAATAATCAACAAAAAAACATCACGCCATAAAAGAGTTATGTCTTTAATTCGTCAGTTGTTTTCCACCCTTCTGTCACATAATGTTCAAATGCGAGCTATACATATTTCTGGTAAGGTAAACAAAATGTGTGTCGCCATTAATCGATTTCCGTGGGACAAACTATAAAATCTACTCCCGGCTCAGGTTTCCAGAACCCTACAGTAATTCCAGAATCGTTTCTTTGCCTTTTCAACATGAAATAGACTCATTCCAGAATCGTTTCTTTGCCTTTTCAACATGAAATAGACTCATTGAAGCCTCAGTGACAGTTAATATTCACAAAACCTACCATGCTGGAAAGGTTTCCTTTGAGAAATTCAGATTAAACATGCAATATGCAAATGTCTGGCCCCTTCCTATGTGGCAAATTGTTACATACACAGCCTTCATGTCGCAACATAATTATGCATACTCGACGGTGAGCTGTCATGTTGCCGCCATTAGTAGTCTCATAGATGAAACGCAAACATGTTTAGTTTAACGCATGTTAACTGACATGAACAGATTACAAAACCGTAAAGACAATAGACTGCCCATCACCATTACCCTTTTGAAAAAAAATTCTGCCCTGTTTAATTCATACGTGTATCTCAAAATATGAAGCTGACTTGTTCAGTTGTGCATACGCTATGGCATTTTGTGCTCTCCTAAGAGTAGGTGAAATGTCTAAGTCAAATAAAGATTCTAAAAATAACCTGCATCAATATTTTCATTAGAAATTCAAAAAGCGATCAGTTTGGTAGGGGTGCGAATTGGTCCATGGCTGGCACCTCATATTTTCGACACGTGCTAGTCCGCCTAAGCGTTTCTTTTTGGCGGAACACGCGCACACGTGCTATCCCGTATTTGCGTGTCTTGGCATTGCCAGTACGTATCAGCTAACATTGAATGAAACAGGATAAATAAACATTCATTTATTGTTATACTTCCGATATCCGGAGTATAATTTAAAGTAAAGCATTTATAATCTCAGTAATGTCTAATATACTTCCGATTTTCCGGAGTCTAATATATTCAATGGCCAGCCAATATCAATGTTTCCGATTGTCCAGAATATACTTTATTATTCTATACCTAATTTATACATCCAATCGTAGACGCTCTTTCGAGTCATGTGACCGTACAATATATTTCCGTATCGGGACGCACGCGCGTACAAAATATCCCGTATTTTGTTCGTATTGTACGCTTCACAGGTTCCATGTTAAACCTATGATAAAGACCGAAACGCGTGAAAAGGTCCGAATAAAAATCAGAACCGACAGGCTTCTGTCATTACCTAACCATAAATTGTTGTCAAGTAATGAAAACCTATCTATTGCACATATTTTTATTTAATTTTCCTTTATAACAAAAAAAAAACACAAAAAACTAGCATAATATATCATTGTTTGAAACTGACCTTCGGTAGTATTTAATCACTGTTGACAACGGAGAAATGGGCATTCTTTCAAGCAAATAAAGCTTGAGAGTAAGCCATGTCGAACACAATATATAAAATACATAGACCTACATGCAATTGTGCTTTCGATGTTCATAGCGACTTGCTTGAAAGCATGAAACAAACGAAAGTTATATCCGAATTATAAATGATTGGTTAAAATAAAGGTATAGAATAAAAAGGTTACTTAACATGGTTCTGTACAATACGGGATATATTTGGACTCGTACACAGCTGGAAAAAATCATATTGGACTCGCCTAACGGCTCGTCCAATATGACTTTTCCAGCTGTGTACTCGTCCAAATATATCTCCGTATTGTACAGAACCATGTTAAATAACCTATAAATATCTTCCGATTTTTTTGGAGTCTAATATATTCAATGACCAGCCAAAATGCCGATTGTGTTTATACAGGGCGGCGGTCCAATTCAATATTTCCGATTGTCCGCAATAAACTTTAATATGCTTCCGATTTAATATGCTTCCGATTTTCCGCAGTCAAATATAGTCAATGACTATATTTTAAATATTTCCGATTATCCGGAATATGTAATTATATTTCCGATTGTCCTGAATATGGATTTATAAGTTGAATTGACAATATCGCCAATCGTTCAGAATATACAATTACATGTAAGAAATGCCAATATGTTCGATTGTCTGGAATATGGGTTTATAAATGCCAATATGTCCGATTTGTCCGGAATATGGAACAATATTTCTGATTGCCTGGAATATACCAATATGTCCTATTGTCTGGAATGTTATCAACTGTCAATATTTCCGATTGTCAGGAATATACTGAATATATGTTGATCTGACAATTCATTATAATGCTATATTAAATACACAAAATCTGCCAAAAATAAATCATAATAAAGAAAATTCTAAGTCATTCTAGCTCTGTTCTAATCAATCCCACTTTTTTAAATAATAACAAACTCAAAGCTAAGAACATCCATTTTTAATGGATACGGTAACGGCGTCGGTCCCGTGTGCAGCTGGAGCCATAGTGTATGCACTTTTACGCCGAACTTCTGTGTCAAACAGCGATGCAACAAGCATAAATACCATTCATCAGAAACGAGGCTTTCTTGATAATCATAATTTAGTGTGTGAGTTGTAATGGAAGAAAGAAAAAAACAGAACGTTTTATAAAGAGTAGCAACATATTCACTTGATTAAAAGGAAAATACAAATGTGTGAAAACATTGCAGGGCATACAGTGTTTAGTGTTAAGACTGTGTTGCTAATGCTGATAATTGTGATGTGTGTTTAAATCACAAGACACAAGTATACAAAACAAACGTATAACAGTCTCAGTACCTATATTATCATTTAATAACTAGTCGTATTCATTTAGATCTGGAATGTTTGGTTCCATGTACATTACATCGTCTAATATTGCAGTTGTTGCATTTAAATCACCAGACACCAATATATTGCATTCATTATGACGTGTCTTTAATGTCATTATACTCATTTGCGATACTTTGAAAATCTGATCCATTACATTGAGTATAAAAAGGAAAACCTTCAGGCGGTAGGTTTACACTAATAAATATTATATGTTTTCCCATTTAAAACTGTTTTTATTAAATGTAATAAATCAACGTTCATATAGAGATATGCATTACAGAAGAAGCATATATATTTGTAACAAATATTACAATGCCACCCATAGTGCCACTTTTTCGTGATGCTTTAGAAGAACAAAAATAGCGTTTATAATTTGGATGCAGAATCAAATGGTAGTGCCTGACAAATTACCATGCATGAACTCGTTAAATGAAAGTGACTTTTCAGATTCTGTCATACGAGTGTCTGCTAATAATGTATTAATTATTAATATTACTTATAAATAAATATGCCATCATCAAAAATATTGTTCACTATTAAACATATAAATGAGAAAGTTAGTTGTATTAACTGTTAGGGTTTAATAAAGTTATTAGTGGTACTAGTATTTCATTGTGGCTGCACAATACATTTGAGCATTTAACTCACTGTTACACGTAGACACCGTCGTGAATTGTCTGAAAGTTTGTTGAAAGTGACGTTAATCTCCATCCATCCATTCACACACACGCATGCACACACACACGCACGTACACACGCACGCACGCACACACGCACGCACACACATACATATAGATTTACCTCATTTCCCCGTGCAGTCACGCAGTGGTATAAATAGTATCTACATGATCTACGTCATGCAAATAATACTTATTTTTACAAATAACTTAATAGCGGTTTTAATTATATGTATCTCTCCTTCAAGAAATGTTCATATGATGTTTAAGAGTTAAATTTGGTAATTGATAATCCTACAAAAAAGGTGGCCATTCACCTTTAACATGACAGAAACATAATTTGGAAAAAACATGTTAAACATCTCCTTAACACTTTTTAAAAAATCCAGTTCCAATAACACATGATTTATGTAATCATTGTCATCATTGTTGATGTAAATAAGGAAAACCCAAAAATAGGAAGTATGTACATGTTCAAGGTAATTTTGTTCAAACTCAATCAAAAGATTATGATATGAGAAAGGAAATCGTCAAACATGACAAATATTGCAATTTCGGTTTGATTGAGACTTTCCATGAAGTTAGTGAACAAATATTGTTCCCGTTCACGCCTTCTAACCCCGGTTTGAGCAGATCTTAATATTTAAAATGCCAACAGTACGAACATGATGGTATGCATATGATGGTTAACATGGAACATTCAATGTGGTATTGTCATACCATTCCATGGCCAGCGACGTATGATCCCAGTTTCTAACAAAATGCTTCGCCCTAAACGAGCTGAAAACAATGGTCGAAATAAACATAATGGAATTCAGTTGGGAGCAGAGGTTATGAAGCCTACGTATCACACACAACAGTCAAAATACTAAATTAAAAAATATACAACATACCCTAAGGGTAGTCAAAAAATATTCAGAACCTTTAAAGGCCAGAGTAGTGGAACCATCGAAAAACATATTTCTAAGAAGGCTAGCCCATATAGTGTGCCAGTTGTGTTCTAGCCTTTTTCAAATTGATAATTGTTTGCCTTTTCCATTAGGTTTGAAAGTAATATGTCCAGTTGGTTCATTTTCTAATTATTTGATCATGTTTAAACACCTAAGATATTGCGACGATTAACACGAACGGGTACAGATGTTACTAAGAATTTAGCGTCTCCGTGGCCGAGGTGTTAACGAAGTTGCATTGTAAACCTTCTCGCATCGACTGGGAGCTCGACTTGTAAGTGAGAAAGTGCCGATTCTTGCGGATGGCGGGAGATGTACAGTACTGATTCTAAACAGGCAGGAAAAATGGGTGGTCTGCCTTCACCACAAACAAATCGACCGTCATATACAACCTTATATGTGTTGAAAATGACGTAAAAATCATACAAACAAACAAACAAAATCTTATTTATATGTGACAACTTTATATTAATCACGTGTTTACTTTCAATTTAAACCACTTTTACATTGTATGCCACCTTATCCACTGTAGGTAATCTCCGCTATACTGATCTGGAGATGAATCCCGTTTCAGCATTAGTTTAGAACGATTTCCTACTCCATCTTTATCGGACGATGCAGTTGCAATTGTTTATTTTCCTGGGATACACCACAGGGTCCTCGTCTATGACCAAACCATGATGTTTGGTGTTTTATTGCAAATAAACTAACCTTGTTAGGACAAATTAGTATGCAACAAAGATCCATAGTGGTATTTTATTGAAATATGGCTCCAATCATAATAAAAACATTATATCAATTAGCTACATTTTGTACTTAAACCATTCACACATTTTGAACTTAAACCGTTCAAATCACCTGCCTAAAAAGGTATCAGTCGTCACATATTGAAATGTAAACCTTTAAATCTTCATTCGGCAACGTCAATAATTTTACCAGCGTTTTTAATATCGGCTCAAAGGTCTTGGATCACCTGTTTTGAGTAAATATCACTTAACGCCTCCATTCAGACATCGTTTTATCTAGACGCAGAGTGTTTCCCTCTATAAGTAAGTGTAATGCTAAGAGTTGCATTTGTTGCAATTATTTATCTTGCAAGTCCTCCAGTAAATCAACTGTTAATGGTAGAACATTTAATGTATGTCTAGCTTCAAATGTTGATTGACGTAATTCTCACGTCATTTATGTTTTGACTTGAATGCACCATGTTGTGGTATACAATATGTTGGACAAACAGGTCGTTCCTTAAAAGTTCGATTTCGTGAGCATAAATATTTTGCAGGCAATCCCAAAAGGTTAAAGAATTACCTTTATTACACGTGTTACTATATATACTTGTTTTTCGTGTAATACAGGCATTGTCTCTGCGGTCATATTAGATAAGCGCTCGGGCCTCATATGGCTATCTCGGGCCAATATCACAAAGAGGCACACCTCCCCAGTTAATAACCTCTAAGTACCAACACTTTCGTCAGTCAGGTTATAGTTTTAGTAATGTCACTGTTCAACCTGTTTAATACATGATTTACGATAATGATGCAACTAAAAGCCGTTTCCAAAGGTCCATTATCATACTCTTTTATATAGCAGAACTAAAGTGGAAGGGAAAATTGCAGACACCATTTCCACTGGGCCTTAATGATACTATTTATCAACAAGGACATATTTCAAAAGAGCCTTATATTGACATTTTTCCTATATTTTCCATTCGAATGCGCGTAAATCTATGTCTCATGGTTGTAGACGTAATGGTAACATCAAACGGAAATCAAACGGAAATCACGTATTACTAAGTCAGTCGCTGATTTACATACTATTTTTAAACATCCGCATTTTGGAAAGCACTCGATGTTTTCTATCCATTTCTTCACTTAAGCTAATTTCACTTTATTTTTAGTTCACTCAACTTTCTTTAGCATCGCAGGTGTAGAGAAAAATGAAAATGTGTTATATATTTTTTTGAAATAAATATGATGTTTGTTGTATGGTTAATGTTATTTAATATTTTATTAACATTTTAGTGCTCCGTGCTTTTTTATGACGTCGTCAATTTCAGCGTAAACGGAAGAGTGCGTCTACTTATTTATACTTATCATAGTCAGGGTCTTCCCTAGGAATTTTTTAAGGGATAGTGGCATTTAACGCGCGAGGGTGCGGGAGGGGGCTCCCCTCGTGCATGTCGATTTTTTTTCATGTTTTGAAGTAAAATACGGGTTTTGGCATACACCTGATACATTTAAAACAAAATTTATGATTTTTTTTTATAATCTATTAATTCTCCTTTTTCAATATTTATAAAATTTCATAATTGTAATTTTAAAATACCAGTGACAATGCTACTTTAGTTTTGTGTATTTCTGCCGACGAATTACCTTTCATTTATCCATTCCCGAAATGCAGTTATAAAATAATGACGTCTCATTTTGGACTGCTCCGTAGATGGGTTTCTCGTGCTATAGTTCATTGCAACGAAACAAGACACGGTAACGTATTTCTGTTTAAATCAATCGAATTCTTTTGAGTTTGATTACAAAGTATACGAATATTAAAGGTTTACGTCAAAAACAGAGTGCGATATCGAAAAAGTCCACGTATTATTTGAACTGTCCTCGTATATATATTTCTGGCTGCTATGCAATTCAAATTTACACCCAGTGCTATTAGCCAAGCACTATTAGCACTGCATAAAAGAGCATGTACTTCATATTTTCTGCAGTGTTACCACTGATAACAGCATTATATTCATTGTATAATTGCCGTCCAGGTGGATTCATAAAAGTGGACTCTTTACATCTATTTTGTCCTTTCATTACCGTTTTAACAGCCTCTCCTATCATATCTAACATAATCTTATTTATCAGGAGACACAAGTGTATAATAGAACATGTGTTTTGTTGATTTATATAATGTAAACATGTATTTAGAAAATGTAACTGCTCTTTGTAACTATGTGTGTTGTTGTATAATTGTGCAAATTAAAAAATAAAATATTTTCATAAACCAAACGGACATCGACTTTGAGAATATGTAGATAAGGCAGATACATGTAGATGTACGTATATTGCTCGAAACTAAGAATATATGGGATCATCCTGTCAATAGACTACTTGATGGTTTTCTCTTTGCTAAGCGGATATCCGTTTGATATATTGTTAAGGGGTGGAGTAATTCCCAAAAAGCTGGTCTCCTCTTTTGTTGTTCAGCTAATAAGATATACAAGAGTTGTCAAGCTTAAGAAAATATATCATGATAATGCTCATTCCATTGGAATATGACCATTTTGTTGAACCATATTTACAAATTAAATAGTTGCAGTACGTTATAAATATCTCAACAAAATGTACATATACATAAATAAAGATGGATGTTTTCATACTGTCATGCGGCAGCAGTATACATAATGCAAAACAGCAGTTTGTGATTTTCATACAGGTAGTATTTATTAACATGGTTTGCGTTCGTCCTTTTTCCCAAAACCCATTATACTCAAAACTTTGAGAGATTTAATACCACCCCCTGTTTATTAGGCAAAGCTCCGAATTCCTAAGTCAATATAGGTCTTGAAGACCTCGGAATGGTATTGACTTTCTAAATGGTAACACATTGATGTATTTGTGGTTTTGTTAGAAAAGGTCACTATAGTAATATGTTTTAACAGTTAAATAATTAGAGTTTAGTTGTAAACGTCTATAACTTCTGAAATTTCAATATGTTTCACAAGTAGATACTTTATATAATGTTCACTTATAAATAGGTCATTGGACAAGACACTGCTGGCTTTTTCCTCCCAAGTTATCTCGTCTCAACACATTAATCCTCGTTCTGATAAGGGTTTCATTGAGAAAAACAAACTTGTAACCAGGTTTGTATTTCGAACGTACACGTTCACTGTAGGGTTGTGTCTGGCATGAGAAGTAAGAAACAAACTTGACAATAAATTAATGTCGTGCGGTTTAACTGTTGATGGTTTACTCGACTCTGTGAGAGCGACAATTTTCATTTAAGGTTTACCACCACTAATTACATGTAAACCTCCGAGATGTAGTCGAATGTAAATCCTATAATAAAAAGTAATCCTTCCTTTTGTGATGGAAATAGGCATTATACGTAGGGGAAAACTGCTCATTTTTGTTCGATTTTGTGGTTGTATGTATAAGAAGCGTATTAATAGGTTTTACTGGATCACTGATGAATATTTTCGAAATTTCGACTCTATGCTTATACTTTGTGAGCAACCATCACTGAAAACAGCTGTACCCTTGACCTGTTTAGTAAATAACCAAGAACTTTCTTACATGTCTTGTGATTTTTCAAGTGGAAAATTTGTTTTCTCTATGAAAATTACACTGCTGCATTATCCATATTTGAGTTGAGGTTGCAGCAAATCATTAATATGTGGCACTTTAACATTGGTGTCTATGGGGAAAATAATTAGTGGTTTCATACCTTAAGGCCAAATCGACGACAAGAACATCTCCGTCACAATGGTACCAGTCCTCTTCAGATTCCAGGGGGATACCTGGAGTCCGTGCCTTTAGTGTTTCATTTCTCTCGCGGAGACACGAGATCTCAGTCCTCGATACTTCTCCAGACATGGTGAAATATGTTGTTGCCGTGACAAGGGATTGCTCAAAATCATTAACATCCTAGTCAAATGACTAGTCGAGCAGTTGTGACATTCTTTTCAGATCTCCAGGCTTGACAGTATGTTACGGTATCGGAGCTTCAGATGCCAAGGCTATAATATAAGTGTCCGATATATCAAATATTTCATAGTCATAGATGGTATTTATTTTTTCAGATCAGCTTAGAATTCTGGAATAGAGTGATTACGTTTAACTGATATCGGTGCTGATATATTGCTCATTATAACAACCGTAAACTTTGACAAAATGTATAGCTGTCAAACAATTAGTCTTTGTTTTTTATACCGTATTCCAATTTCTCGAAATACCGGTTACATGGTATATATCTACTGTACTTGCACAAATGTTAGAATCCCCTATTATTCTCTTCGCCAAAATGCAATCATCAACTCCGTTTGATGTTTGTCTGCGGTCTTGTCTTGTCGTGCCCTCAATGGTTTATTCTCTTGTTGCTCTGGCTTCTGCCAAGTCATCGAGTACCTTCATTGTGGCTTTTTAGGCCTTTGTTTTTTTGTATTTATATATACAGGAGCATCTATGTGTTTTACTTACATTGCCTATTAATGCTGCCTTGTTGGTAAGAGAATATTTCATGACGGGGATTTCTTTATTTACACTGTCCCGTTTAATTGGGATGACAGTAGGGTAAGTGTGAGCTTTGGTGCACCTTAGAACCTGGTTTAAACCCCCAGCGGCCTTTTTTGCCACTGATCGTTCCAAGGCGGTAGCCCTATTGTCAACCCTCTTTTTGTGTTTGTGATGTCGTATTTAACTTTTTATTCATTTGTAATGTTGTATTATTGTGTTATGTTGTTCCTTGTTTCTGTGTGTGTTTGTGGTTGACTGTCGTCTTTGAATGTTACTTTTCCTGTTCTATTTTTAAATCCATATATCAACAACAATGTTCATACTTGCTTCTACCACTACATAATAATAATAATCCTCAGCTAAGACGTAGAGACCGTTGCAATTATCACGTGACCGGAAATACAAAACATTTGAAATTGTGGACGCACAACTATGACGGACGGACACACAGACGGATGGAATCCGAAATTAAAACTATTTTGAGCATTTGGCTCAAATGAGCTGAATACAATATTAAAGAAACTAACCCGCCAAATAACGGCAAACTTGCCTAAACCTGAGTATACTACTTATATTGCCTATTGATGCTGCCTTGTTGGTTAGAGATTAGATCATGGCGGGGATTTCTTTATTTACACTGTCCTGTTTAATGGGATGACAGTAGGGTAAGTGTGAGGTTTGGTGCACCCTAGAACCGGTTTAAACCCCCAGTGGCCTACTTTACCACTGACTGTTCCAAGGCGGTAGCCCTATTGTCAACCCTTTTGTGTTTGTGATGTCGTTTACTTTTATTATTACTTTTGCCTTCTTGTTTGTATGTTTGCATGTTTGTTTCTGTGCTTTGTAGTCGACTGTCCTCCTTGAATGCTACTTTCCCTGTCCGATCTTTTTATATTTCTTATACTGAGCACTATCTAGCTTCATCTATGCAGCTTGTTTTGACAATGGGAATTAAATAACACACAGTTCCATGATAAGTGAATCTGTCGTTTTATTTATAAATCTGTCAATTTATTTATAAAATGGCTTAACATTATAATACATTACTGACTAGATTATAGTGTTATGTTTTGTGAAGTGTAATAATGACATAATAGGATTAACCTTATAATTATTATAATGACAAGATTGAACATTTCACAAAACAACTTTTTCAAAATACATGGAAAACATTCCCATATAAAAAAAGTTGGGCAACTTTCCGCCGCCCACTTGCAACAATACATATTATCAGCAATCTTGTAACAAAGCAGAAACAACAGTACATATTATCAAACATCTTGAAACAAATTAAAGCAGAAATGTAGCAAGCCCCTGGTATAAATATAATGTGAACATTCCTACATAGATTACAATTTAATAAGCAATAGGACCCACTGTTAACACATCTAAACATCTGTATGGTAGAAAGTGGAGGTGGTGGGAAACATATTTGATGAAAATGACAGAGCGTAATTTCGGTGTGTGTGTGTGTGTGTGTACAGAAAGGATCCTTTCTAAGTGTAGAGCGCTGACCACGTGATGTCTGGCCCAGTGTGATCACGATAACCACAAGGAATGCTGTTTACCCACACAAACACAATTATCTACAATAATTATCTTTTGTGCTTGCCTAAACTTTATACTGAGCACTATCTAGCTTCATCTATGCAGCTTGTTTTGTCAATGGGAATTAAATGACACATAATTCCATGATAAGTAAATCTGTCATTTTATTTATAAAATGACTTAACATTATAATATATAACTGACTAGATTATAATGTTATGTGTTTTGTGAAGTGTCATAATAACATAATATGATTAACCTTATAATTATTATAATGACTAGATTGAACATTTCACAAAATATTTTTTTCAAAATACATGGAAAACATTCCCATATAAAAAGGTGGGCAACTTTCCCTTATAAAACTGTGTATCAAAACTCTATCCAGGTGTTCATGACATATAATAATGTATATGTGACGATTAAAAGTATAGGTGTATTCACGAGTTCTAAAAATACCCGTGAGCGAATATGCGTAAAATGAATAATGAAATGGTAACTTAATTCGACGCTCCAGTTTCGGGATTTGGCCAGGCCGGTTTAAACCGTTTATAGTGTGTCTGTAGAGTTTGGATTCTCAAAAGATATAAGTTATATATAACTCGTCGTTAGTATGTTTAGAAACAGTGTACATATGATGCAAACTTTGGTTGGCATGCTACTACTTTAACATTTAGCTTTCATTTTGTAGTACGGATATGCAGACAATGTAACGAAAAAAACATTGATTTTCATTAAACTATAATTACATATTTGTGAATCGGGTGAATGTTATAAAGTGGCTTAAAATATGTGCCTTTTCGGTGCTGTTGCAGAAAAGACAATAAACAACGAGTTAAACTATTTTCTGTAATATAACGTAAACAGAAGACCTTAGTAGAGCTCCATTAATATGCAGGGTAAAGTAAAACAGCTCTATAAGTTTCCGGTTAGCAGTGCTAAACTATCTATTCTAACAGTAAACTGACTATTGATTGTGAAATTTGCTTGTTTTGAAACGCAAGATATGTTTATTAAATTTAATTACTGTTATGTTATGTTACTTTTACAATGTTTTACTAGAATATCCTTTAAAGTAACATAAGTATTAATTTTAATAGCGATCTTTAAAGACAAGTACTGTATTTTAAGAATGCTAACTGGCATTATTATTTGAGTTTTTATTTTTTTAATGCATTTTAAAGGAATTACACATAAGGGGTATAATCCTTAATCACTCAAAAAAGCAATGGAACTATCGAAGCATTCATCATTTTTTTCATGATAATGTTGAAAGTATCTCCCACGAATCAGATCTCTTAAACCCTCCGTTATTTTTATATGTTGCCTAGTTTTAAACGTTGCTTTACCAGTTTTCATCTACCAACGACCATTTATTCTAATCTTTCTCGAACCCAGAACGTAACGATTGCGTCAGTCTAGCCGAGGTGGCATCCTAGTTAATGTTCACACAGTCAAGTAAAAGCGTAGGATAAACCTCGAACATGTGTAAATTAGTTTAAGCAATGTGCTATACTTAAATAATACATAATTATAATGGTTACACAATATTTATGATTTGTTTTTAAAATAAAATATCTGAAAATGTGGGCCAGGAAAAGCTTCAGTCTTCTATTATTCCGTTTCCATCCATCATAACATACTGTTATAAAACATCCTTAGTCAGAAAACGTTCAGTCGATACAATCATGAAAAAATAGAAATGTTGACTTAAAAAGTAGTTATAAAAGTAGGAAATGTAGCTTTCACAGAACACAGTCAACTAAAAACACGCATTAAAACACAAAGAACAATTGTAATGTTAATAAGCAAGGTATATGACATCACAATCCCAAACGGGTTGACAATAGGGCTACCGCCTTGGAACGGTCAGTGGCCCAAAAAGGGTCATTTAAACCAGGTTCTAGGTGCACCAAACCTCACTCCTACCCTACCGTCATCCAAAATAAAACGGGACAGTGTGAATAAATATATCCCCGCTTAAGTTCGCGTGTATTTCATAGAACAATAATATTCACAATACAGAATACAGAATAGATCTAGAGCGGATTTAAAAGAGAGAGTTCGTAGTCACATGTTCTCGTTTTGGTCGATCAAATATTCATTATATAACATATTAATTGCTTATTAATTTGGAAATGTTTCTTGATGATAATGGATGTGTGTACAGCTTCGAAACCCGATTATTTTTATCGATTATTAGGTGTATGTTAGTGTTGACATTTACTATGCCTTAATTCCTTAGGCTATTATTTAGTTTCGTTGTGCAATGTATTGTATAAGGCAGAGCAAGAAGTGTTTCAGACACAGTTTCTTGTTTTGTTTTGGGCAGGCAAATAACGGCTCCCCATAGTAGAAGTGATGTTAAATTGTTTAAGTTGTTTTTTAAACTCATCGACAGCCGGGGCATTTCTTATGCTTTCCGGAAGTTTGTTCCATTTTTTGTTATAGCTGATGGTATTCAGGTAATAAATACTGAAAAGGGAATCTATTGAAAGCAACAACACAAGCATGTGAGACACGTAGCAGACTCGGTCGGAGTCTGTTCATGAGAGGTATTATAAGCTGCAACACATCTAAGGGCCCTAGCATCGGCGTAATCGATATTCTGATCTATAGACACATGACATTGATAGGGTTTGATTATGCTAAAGGTTCAGTAAGTAATAACGCTATTGCCGTGAAAGCGTTTTACAACCGCCACACAGCACCACACAAACGCTATACTAGTGTAAATGTCAATAAATACTGAAAAAGGAATCCCTTGGTAAAAAGGATTTGGTATAAAATTGTGACTTACACGGTATGGTTGTTATATCGTCAACGTTTCGGAGATTAGTTGTGTGCATATTCGACTACATTGTTGCGCAACAATGCTTAAATGGCTTCTAGTGATTTACGGTCTAGAACAATAATTTTCTCATAATATGTATTCGGTTCTATAGGCGTATTCTTTGACATGTAACATATGTCATGCATATTACAATCAGTGTATAATGTAAGGCTGAGATGTTAATGATGTTCTATTTCTTGAATAATAATACACATGTAGTGTTCATTAAACGTGATGGATGTAACGGTTAAATAGTTTTATGAGCTATAACAAGTGATTACGAGTTGTGTTGGCTAAACGTGTGAACCCTATGATGACATCTACCTAAATCCTTATAGGACGGTAGCGTTTTTGATGCTTTTCTTTAATCTTGTATTGTCGCACCCTTAACGGTTTATTCTCTTGTAGCTCTGGCTTCTGCCAACTCACTGAGTACTTACTTTGTGGCTTTCTAGGCTTTTGTTTTTATACGATATATATGTATACAGACTTTATTTACACTGTCCCGTTTATTGGGATAAAAATAGGGTAAGAATGAGGTTTGGTGTATCCTAAAACATGGGTTAAACGCCCAGCGGCCCTTTTTTTTGCCACTAACCGTTCCATGGCGGTGGCCCTATTGTCAACCGGTTTATATTTGTGATGTCTCCTTTTGCCTTATTCATCTTGAAAGTTGTGTTTTGTTTCTGTGTGTGTTTGTGGTTGACTGTCGTCCTTGAATGCTACTTTTATCATGTTTCAACCCAACTATGTTTCTCCCAATCAGCGTCTATCATATCAGCGAAGCGGGCTGGAGTATCGACTATATACAAATACTAGTGGCATTCGATAAGGGGGCTTAATTGTTGAGTTAATGGTGTCTCCTTTATTATTAGTATATACATAACACCAAGGAGTATAACAGGTTGTTTTTGATCGTCGAGATATACAATAAACCATAAAAGCCATGGAACTACATGTAGTATACCCACAAATTCCAGTTTATGTTATGGACATGTAGGCCACACTCTACCAAATGCTTTACTTATGTCACAAAAAAAAACACTAAATTTTTAAGTTTAACTGTTAAATATGTTGGTAAAATCCGGATTGCAGGGCAGTTATGATACGAATTCTAAGAAAACAAGTTAAAATATAGTGTACAGTTATATGTTGTTGTTTTCTAAATAAGTTAGTGCTAGAAGGTGCCTAAGTTCCAAATGGCCACATTCTAGCACTAAACCTATAGAATTTTTCTACTTAATAACTAGAGTTACAAATGGACCTCTAATATCAAAACTGACAGTATTCTTATTATACATACTGTAAAACGGTTAATAAAAAGTAAGTCTACCTACCGGCATTTAACATATCCAGATGAAAAAATACAACAATGCAATCGTTGGACTTCCATCATTGGACCTAGCACCTTTCTGCGAAACCTGTGATCCTTCGCATGACGTCATTAAACAGATTATGACCTCGCACATTAAATATCTTGAGTTTTCCATTTTCGTCAAGTATCTAAAAGTAGGGAAGTCTTTTTTTATTTATGAACTTAGCCAACTTCTTGCACTTACCCCTTCAATCGTATTCTCTTTGGATACATATACGAGGGACATTCAAATATTACGTGGACATTTTTAATAGTTAATACACTTTTATAAATCAAGTAAATTAAAATATATGGCAATAAAGGTCTACGCTTTCACTTTCATATCAGTAAATATTATAACATTATTAGAAACAGATTTCAAGAAATACGAGTTTTTACAACCCCGCTGTAGCCTCCACGGAGTAAGTCATTTGTGTGCTATGACGTCGCCTTGGAAACCAACAACAACCTAACGTTATAAATGATGTAACGTGTTATAAATAGAAAGCATTGTTATTTAAAATGAGTATTGTATTAGTCATAGTTTGCATTAAATAAATATTGTAAGCATTGTTGGATAATCATGTTTTGTAGTATATCACAACTTCGGAAATAGATAGTATGAATTCGATCGTGCTTAACAGAAATATTCAAATCATTTAGGAAACAAATAGCATAGTCAATCCAAAAGACATATTTATTTAATATATATCGGCATTCTTAATTTATTAACACATATATTTTGAAGAAAATATGTAAGATTTTAAAATTTTAAGTTTTTATATTTCATTTTTGTATTAACTTTTTTGTTTTATTAAAGTTAATATTATTTAACATTTTATTAACATTTTAAGACGGAAGAGTGTATGTGTTTGTTTATTTTTATAATAGTTCTCCTTGTTCAATATTCAACAATTCATACTTTTGATTTTGGAATAACAGTGACAATACTACTTAGTTTTGTAAATATTTACCAACGAATTTCCTTTCATCTAGCGATTCCCCGAAATGAAGAATGGCCTGCTCCGAAGAAGGGTTTCTCGTCCTATTATATCATTCATTGCAATGTTATATAAGACATGGTATCGAATTTCTGTTTAAATCATTTGACTTCTTATGACTTGGATTACAAAGTAACTTAAAGGTCTACGTCAAAAAATGAGTGCGATATCGAAAAAGTCCACGTATTATTTGAACAGACCAACTAATTAACATTATCCTAATAAGAATTTTCCATAGAACTCGTATTGTCTGAACAGACCAACTAATTCACATTATCCTACTTAGAATTTACCACAGAATTATGAGTTCACACTGATACAATTGATAGTGTTACAAGAGATTGAATTAAAATTTACTGAAAGGAAAAAGACACGCATAATCAAAAGTTGCCTATACTACATGTAATAGATAGAGTCTGCTCTCAGCGAGTTGGCTTACGAGATGGGCGTAGCCCATCGAGGTGTTTAAATAACCAATGAGCTGAGACAGACTCTATCTTTTTTGTAGCATGGTGTACTTAGTAACACTGTGACGTCATAGTGACCGTACTCTAAATTCCAATATCCGGTAGTTGTAGAACGGCATAGCCACGCCCCTTTAGTTACCCGAAATTAAACCATTTAATGCTCTGCATTCATCAAAGGAAATGTCACCGACCATGCTACAATATTATATACACCTAATTCCTCGTAATATTCCAATATATCTCAACGTGTTTTATACAGAAAAGGGCTACAACTCATTACAGAAAGGAACCTCTGTCATGTAGTAGACCTTTTAATCAAAGTATACTTTGTTACAAGAAATTCGTAAATTTTGAAGTTTCGCTTGAAAAAATCAAGCCATTTCAGTATTGAGTTTAATGTTAAGAGATTGCAACGTCTAAAGCCTAAGTTTAGCCAAATGCGCATTCTGTCGATAATAAAACTTTAAAGGAGTAACCATTGGTGTGTTCGGTGCTGTTTAAACCTTCTTTCCGAAAGGACAAGCCTAATGTCGCCCTGCACCATTCGATAAGCAGTAGCAGATTAAACATATACGATAAAACGGAAATACCCTCTATGCGTTTCTTTTTCCTTTCAGTATATGTTGGAAACTGCTTCTAGAAGGAAAATATGTTCCTCACTGAAACAATTTTCACTCAGTACTCAACACCCCCGGTATCGAATAAGGTCATACGCGGGTACGGGAAAGACGCGCCATATTACAGGCACGCTCAATATTTGTCATTTATTTAAATAATTATATAGTTAGTTTTTCCTTTGTTAGATTCCTTGAATATTTTTCTTTACATCCATATCTCATCTTTTACATTTTATTAGTATTTTAAGTAATTTTATCCGTTTTGAACGGGGCGGATCGGAAAAATCCGTGTCAGCAATTGACATTTCGTCAAATTTTCAATTATACAGTCATTTTGGCACGATAAGACGGACGTGCTCATGTACAACATTCAGTATGTTAGTCCGTGTGTCTTTATTTGGTCCCTTAATACTAACTAAGGGTTTTTAATCTGGCGTTTTGTGAGAAAGGGGTCCCAGAAAGTGGATAAGTCTTACGACGGCCATAGATAAGTACCAACGTTATGTAGTAACATTGAAGGATAAGTACCAACGCATTTCAGATATATAGCTCTTTTATGTGGTGACTTCATTCAGAACAGAAAATCTAAGCTAAATTATGCAACAAAGACATGTCTAACTATAGGTTTTTTATACAGTGTATTACATACGTTCAGTGCAAGTGATATGGATTAATTCGTTTGCTACTTCTTCACTGAAAGATTTGATCTTTAAAAAACGTAGTTTTATTAAACCGTCTTAGAGTGTCCTAAAATGAGGTAAACATGGATCATCTTCAGCTTATTGCCACTGAGTTCCGTCGGTGTGTTCTTGGGCAAGACACTTTTCCTTAGCCTCGTCCGTCGGATGGGGACGTAAACCGGGCGGTCCCGTGTATCGGTCTATCAACCGAGCACGTTAAAGAACCATAGGAATCTATTCGATAATAAGAGTAGGGCAGGTTCCCGGATTCCTATGTATCCTTCCCCTCTCTCTGGGGCGGCTCTAGATAACCTATACTGTGTTGATGAGCCGTTAAACAATATTCAATTCAATTCAATTCATTTCTTATACCGTGATGTATATATACATTTTAAAGCAGTAACTCGGAATCAGTAACTGTTAGATCAAACATAGAAAACACATACATACGCAAGCTCACACATACAAACGCGTGCGTACTTACGCACAAGAACATTCTGATATAACACCTTGGGCTGAATTGTATAAACTGTAGAGCGCGATTTAGTTTTGTGGATGTAATTTGGTATTGTCAGTTTCCAGACAATGGCGCATTGTTCTACTGAAGATGTAGTACTGCGTTTGGTCATATTTTTAGTTATTTTAATTTTTCATTCTTTATTATTATATCTATGAATAAGCAACGTTTGTGTAGTTCTACATAGTTCTCGGCTGACAATAATGATGTAATTTAAGAATATAGGGGCGCGTTTAATAGAATTTGTTTATATACTTCATTAATTTCATTAAATTTGGGACAAATTAATAGATAATGAAATTCGTCGCGGATATCATTGCAATTTAGACATTTTATTTTATTATCGGGTATCCCTCTCAATAGGCAACCAATAATTCCTAATTATAAAAGCCGTACATTTTTTGCATAATAATTCAGGAATTAATTTTATATAACGACTTTGTTAAAAATCTGTTTTTAACAGTTGATACTTTATCAGTACAGGTGACTTATAGGTCCAATGGATCGGGTGCTTGTAATTTGTACATAACTATTTGTAATATATATTGTATGCACATGTCACTATAATAAAATATTAACTTACTTACTTACTTAATACTTATCTACAATTTACATAGTATGGCTACTAATAATTGAGCCACATTTATTTCTATTTTTTTAAGGAATATTCTTTTCATTTTTTTTTAAATCGAGTTATATGTCAATGGAGAAACACAGAGAATTAATTAGATTGATCAGATTATTTTGTGAAAATAGACCAAAGCAAAGATATATAAACCGAATTCTAGGCAATTCCAATAATTGTATGAAAGTAATTATGCTATATAAAAAACCGCGTCCATAATTATAGACTTGTATGACAGTAATTATGCCAAATTGAAAAAGCTGCGTGCCGACTTGTATGAAAGTAATTTTGCTAAATTAGATACCGGGTCCATTATTCTAGACTTGTATGATAGTAATTATGCTAAATTAAAAAACTATGCCTAGAATTCTAGACTATTCTGACGAAGTCACCATGTTTAATTCATCAATTAAGCAATCAATTAAGGAAAATTACAATTTTCCATAAAATCTCATCGTCATAATATTAATGCTAATTATATGCCGATAAGTTTATTTACTAATCCTTGCTAATTCAATTTCAATTTAATCCTTTATTACGACCGAGTTGACTACGTCCCTTTCCTACATAATACTTATCTACAATTTGCATAGTATGGCTACTAATAATTGAGCCACATTTATTTCTATTTTTTTTAAGGAATTTTCTATTCATTTTTTAAAATCGAGTTATATGTGAATGGCGAAACACAGAGAATTAATTAGATTGATAAGATTATTTTGTGAAAATAGACCAAAGCAAAGATATATAAACCGAATTATAGTAATTATGCCAAATTGAAAAAGCTGCGTGCCGACTTGTATGAAAGTAATTTTGCTAAATTAAAAAAACTGGGTCCATTATTCTAGACTTGTATGATAGTAATAATGCTAAATTAAAAAAACTATGCCTGGAATTCTAGACTATTGTGAAGAAGTCACCATGTTTACTTTATCAATTAAGCAATCAATTAAGGAAAATTACAATTTTCCATAAAATCTCATCGTCATGATATTAATGCTAATTATATGCCGATAAGTTTACTAATCCTTGCTAATTCAATTTCAATTTAATCCTTTATTACGGCCGAGTTGGCTACGTCCCTTTCCTACCTAATACTTAACCATATTTTAGAATCTAGCACTTTCCATTTATCTTTTATAAACAGGTCAAAGGTTACGGAGGCCAGAACTGAAGGTAAGTCAAACGGTAATGTACCTCGTCCCTTAGTTACTGCAACTGCACCTCCACCTTTACCCGCTGGAACTCATCTCTGTCCTTATTGTTTCGTTCATTACGCTAAGTTAGAACGTCATTTACGCACTATGTGCATGGCTGATACCTCTGCTGATAAACAACTGAAGGTTTTGAACCAAGCAAAGGCAGACGAGAAACAAAGGCGTGACTACGCATTCGTGCTACATTCAGGTGTTTTTTTATGGACGAAAATTATTGTGTATAGGTTTACCACCACTAATTACATGTAAGCCTTCGAGGTGTATCGAATGTAGTGCCTATAATAAAAAGTAATCCCTCCTTTTTTGATGGAAATGGGCATTATAAGTAGGGGAAAACTGCCCATTTCTATTCGATTTTGTGGTTGTATGTATAAGAAACGTATTTATAATAGATTTTAGATATAGATGAATATTTTCGAAATTTTGACTCTATGCTTACACTTTTTGAGCAACCATCATTGAAAACAGCTGTACCCTTGACCTTTATTTATTTAGTAAACAAACAAGAACTTTCTTACATGTCTTGTGACCCCACCTTTTGTGGTGATTTTTCTCTATGAAAATTACATTGCTGCATTATCCATATTTGAGTTGAAGTTGCAGCAAATCATTAATATGTGACACTTTAACATTGGTGTCTATGGGGAAAATAATTAGTGGTTTCATACCTTAACGGGATGTAAAACCCCCATTTATAATTATTGACAGTCATAGATTGTTATTACACTTGGTATACACTGCACATTTGATGATATGATGTTTGTTTGTTTGTTTGTTTGTATGGTGTTTTACGTCATTTTCAACACATGTAAGGTTATATATGACGGTCGATTTTTTGTGGTGGAGGCAGACCACCCACTTTTCCTGGGTAGAACTAGTACTGTACACCTCCCGCCATCCATAAAAATCAACACTTCCTCATAAGTCGACATCCCAGTGGGATTCGAACCCGCAGCGGTGAGAGGCGAAAGTTTACAACGCAACGTCGTTAACCATTCGGCCACCGAGACGCTCCTGATGATATGATGTGTCTGAATCAAAGGTTTTCGATTCTGGAAATTATTTTCAAAGTTATGGAGCTTTGTTTTACTTAGAATTTTTTTCACATTAAAGAGTTAACTGCCATTGTACACATTTATTGTTCTTGATTTTCCCTTTCTCATCATGCTCATTGGCTATATATAAAAAAAAGTGTGTGGGGGGGGGGGGGGGGGGGTGGTTTCAACACCTTCAGTGATAGTTTTAGTTGATTTTGTCACACTATGAAGATAGAAACAAAACTTGTTCATGCAATACAAGTTTACCTTAATAGATCTATATTGATTTCTAGTTTACAATCTCAGTAGCATTGTTACAGAGTTGGTGGTATCGGAAAAGAAACTACAAGTACTAACATTATTTTTTGTTGAAAATTATGTTATAAATCTTTAAATTGTATTCATTTGTAAAAAAACACAGAATATTTTCTTTGCAGGATAATTTCGAAAATGCATTTGAGGATCTGCAGGCGGTCATAGATGACTACAAAGCAGCTGTAAAATGATACGTCACAGGTGGCGACACAGTGTAATAGTAGTGGCATAGTAATCCAGGGGTGCTGAGGTAGACTGGACCAAATTTGATTAAACTTGGAAGTATTTCCCCTTGACCAGTCATCCAGATGATTCTTGGATTGAAATATGCCACCTCCAGTTAATGGCACCACAGACCACACACACACCTAATCAGAGGTCTAATGCGACTACCTTGCAGTTTCGAAATCAGACTGAGGTACTTAAAACCTTAGAAGTACACACATGTAGTGATACAAACTGATACCGTGCTTTCACAAGCATCAAAATGAATGAGGAGCGCTGTCATCTAGTGGTAGAGCATTGGACCCTGTGATCGAAAAGTCGTGGGTTCGAATCCCGCCATGACCATGTGTTGTGTTCCTGAGCTAGATACTTTATCTGCATTTGCTTAGTAATGGTTCTACTCAGTAAAACATCAAGAGTGATTAAAATAAGTTCATAGAGCTTTCGTTACAATTGATGTAAAATAAATAAGTTTAAACTAAAAACGAATGGCTTTCCATATGTGAAGACTAGGGTGTCAGAGTTAGAGCAATGGTGAAGTGTTACAGGGCTCGAATTTAGTGCTCGCACACTTGTAAAATGAGAGTTGCGAGTTGAAATATTCAGCACTCGCAAAAACTGCAGGGGCATCTTTTCTGTACAAAGTGATTGAAAGATTGATCAAATAATGAAACAGAAAAATAAAAGAAGTTTGATGACGTGTGTTGTCGTTTACAACACAATCTTATAAAAGTATTGTATAAAATAGTTATGTGCAGAAATGTCTTTGACCAAAAGGAGATAAAAAATGTAAGTAAGAATGCAAATTCTACACCTGGTACTAAACGTCATATCGTAGTGAATGCCTCGCCTCGATTATCTAGGACAGTGAATGGATTGTTCCCAAATTTCATATACTCATAACAACTGATGACCTTATGTCCCTGTGCATCACCAATCATTGATTGCCTAATTTATTACAGAATTATGGCCCTTTGTTTGACTTAGAATTTTCCACTCTAATATTGTATAATGACCTGTTAATACATTCCTTCTCAAACATTTTCTAATTAATTGTTCCCAAACATCATTTTACACATAACAACTGATTATCTTATGTCCGTCTACATCACACATTGTTGATGCCTAATCTATTACTGAATTATGGCCCTTTATTTGACTTAGAATGTTTCACTCAATAAGAATGTTTCACTCTATAATGAACTTCATATGGTTTTCACTTTAAAACTTCTCATGGATTGTTATTACACTTGACATACAGTTCACACGTGATGATATAATGTGTCTCTGCTTCAACGGTTTTTCGATTCTGCAGAAATTTTTTACGGAATTATGGACCTTTGTTTTACTTAGAATTTTGTTCACATTAAAAAATTAGCAGATATTTTAGACATTTATATTTCTTACTTTTGCCCATCCTCATCGGCTACAGCATAAAAGCTGGTGTCATCCCCTTCAGTAGTAGTTCTAGTTGTTGTTAATTTTTGGCAGAAAGTATCAAGTAACTATTTAGATGTCATTGGTCCGTGTATTAATGGTTGTTAGCTATGATTAACTAGTTGTATTTAAGAAATAGAACATCATTTACGGTGAATTATCGTGTAATATATCACGGTTTGGAGCCCGAAGAGCGAGTGAAATTATTGTTTACAATTGAACGACAAACTCCTTACTGCTTGGTTTAATTTAGGTTCAATTTCTATATAAAAATGTCTTGATATATCCGATTTGTTTGGTATTATATAGATTTATAAAAACTCTGAAAAATTACATCAGCAATTAACATGTTTTGCAACAGTACATAATTTAATAAATACGATCAACAGGTATATGCAGGACCTTCTTTTCAAACAACATTTTTTAAAAATCGGTTTTAATTAACATACTTTGCAGATATTATATTACATTCTTACTAGAGTTTTATAGAAATGTCCCGGTATCAGATATCTTGTAATAACTTGATCTGTACTGCAGTTCATTCATTGTACCTGTTATGGGGTGGTGCGGGTGTCCGACCAAAGTTGACGTTTCAAAATGTCTCGTAAGGGTCCCATGCCTAGTTAGGGAATTCCTCACGGGTGTTTGTCTCACACCCAGTGTTTTACGTGTGCCGCTGTTGTGTGAATTTATTTGGTTATGCATTATGCACACTTAGGTTTATATTCAATTTTTATTTATATAGCCAAATAACAGACAATGCAACTTTATTTCTGTCTGTCTATACGCACTGTATATAGGTTAACGATTTTACCAGGAAAACAATATCCTGCCGCAAAAACGTTTTCAGCCCGAGGGCCTTCATCAGTTGCTATAAAATCTCAACCTATTCCTTCTATAGCGTTTTTAGATCAATATATTTTTGATAAAAATTTCAAAATCATTGCCATATGGGATGGATTTTTCGTATATTTGTAACTCACGTGCCAAGGTGGTAGTTACATTTTACTGACTGTATACTCTAATAATGTATACTCTAATAATGTCACTTTCTTATGCAGATTATTAGCAAGAGAAATATTTAATGTGTCGTATATACGGAACTAAACCCCGTTTCTATACGTCGGTTTCTGGGTTGGTACCAGATTATATTTTACTTATTTTATAGACGGCTCGACGTTGGGTTGGTACCAAGATATATTTAAATCAGCCCTTAATCATATTAAAGATTGTTTAATGTTTGGCTTGACGCGGGGTTGGTACCAGACTATATTTAGTCAGCCGTGTAATCACATTAAATTTAATTTTCTCTTCTTTCTAGTTACTGTTTCTTTTCCTAAAAGTAGCCTATACTAAATAGGCAGACTGACGCTGGGTTGGTACCAGACTATATTAAGTCAGTCGTTAATCACATTGAAGTTACGTTATATTTGGCTTGACGCTGGGTTGGTACCAGACTATATTAAGTCAGCCTTTTAATAACATTAAAGTAAATTGCCTCTTCTGTATTGTTATTATTTATTTTCTTAAGAATAACCTATATTAAATAGACAGACTGACGCTGGGTTGGTACCAGGCTATATTAAGTCAGCCGTTTAACTGTCATCCCCATTATCAACATAATGTTTGAAATCGAGGCGTTATTTTGGAAGTACATATATTACTGTCAATCGGGGTTAGTACCCGTTTTTCTGGGGTTAGTACCCGTTTATTACAGCTATTCACGGGGTTAGTACCCGATTTTCATTAAACAGAATAGCTTCTAACAGTATCTCTTTGTACTTCAAAAATACGTGCTTAAACTGGTTTTTACCAAACTGTTCCCAATGAATTATTCAGAAAGAATAAGCATTAGGTCACTGAACATTATTTGATAACTATTGTTTTAGTTGTATTTGCCAAAAAACAGAAGAGTGCCTAAATACTTTAAGAACCAACAATCAGAATGAAAACATTCGACTGCATTTCGTAACTAAGTCCGTCTCGATATATAGTCAGTTTTTCAATTGATCTCATCCAATCGATTACCTACTATTTTTAACACCTGGTGAGAAACTCTTTACAAATCTCACGGTAAATATTCAATCAGCTGTTGCATGATGTGCCGCAGCAAGTATCTTATCGGAAAAGCCGACTGCCACATTTCTCTAATTATCATACCTACACGTATGCAGTTAATATATTCTTTGATCTTTCCAAATTATACAATTTTAGTCTGCGAGATTTCTTTTCTGTACGGGTATAGAAATATTAAAATTAACATTACATTAAAATGTATGTCATTTCTTGGTGTATGTAGTATGGGAGTAAATATCCCATTCGGGCATACACTGTTAGACGAGTATTCAGAGAGTTGTTTCATATGGTGGCAGGCATTAATTATTTAATGCTCAGATCTTTATAAACTTTAATCAGCTTATTTTTTACCGGTTTTTATCTTTTCTTAAGATTTGCAAAAAGTAACATTTCGAAGGTCATCAACCCCTGCAGAGCAGGTTAAGGCTCTGCAGGTTAAGGGGTGCCCGCCTTGGTGATAATCTAGGTCACTGTTTCTAAATGTTATGGGGTGGTGCGGGTGTCCGATCAAAGTTGACGTTTCAAAATGTCTCGTAAGGGTCCTGTGCCTAGTTAGGGAATTCCTCACGGGTGTTTGTCTCACACCCAGTGTTTTACGTGTGCCGCTGTTGTGTGAATTTATTTGGTTATGCATTATGCACACTTAGGTTTATATTCAATTTTTATTTATATAGCCAAATAACAGACAATGCAAGTATATTTCTGTCTGTCTATACGCACTGTATATAGGTTAACGATTTTACCAGGAAAACAATATCCTGCCGCAAAAACGTTTTCAGCCCGAGGGCCTTCATCAGTTGCTATAAAATCTCAACCTATTCCTTCTATAGCGTTTTTAGATCAATATATTATTGATAAAAATTTCAAAATCATTGCCATATGGCGTAAATAGAGTGTCTACAATAGAATTTGCAGCAACTCTGCAGTTCATGGTGAGAAGGTTCTAGGCCCGTTCTCCATATTTTATCTCGATGTACATGGAGGATGAGCCTGGCATGTTCATTCCTGTTAGGCACCATGTAACCTTTCATGTGGTGGTGCGCCTTAAAACCCCAATTCAGTCCATTCATTGGCGGCGTATAACCTTTTTGTGTTGGTGCGCCGTAAAGCCCAATTTGATTCAACTCATGAAGCATCATAAGATATTCACTTAAAGATCTAAATTGTCTCTCAAGTCCAGTATATAAATTGTAAAACAAACTTTCCTTGAAAACTTAATGCGTTTTAGGAGGTTTCATCTATTATCTGTCTTCGCATGTTTTAAAGGCAAATTTTACATTATAAAATACAGTTAAGGTATGCAAAATAAATTTTGACCTGAGAAGAAATTAAGATTTTCTTAGATGCTTTATGAATATTACCCCAGCATTAACTAGAGTTTCTGATGATAACTGATGCAGAAATAAAGAACAGGATTTTATGTTCCGTTCAATTTTAGTAATAATATACATGACAGCGACCTCAGAGGGATAAGAGAACTGGTATGGATCAACTTTAGTAATGTTATACATGACAGCGACCTCAGAGGGATAAGAGAACTGATATGGATCAACTTAGTAATGTTATTCATGACAGCGACCTCAGAGGGATAAGAGAACTGGTATGGATCAACTTTAGTAATGTTATACATGACAGTGACCTCAGAGGGATAAGCGAACTGGTACGGATTAACTTTAGTAATGTTATACATGACAGCGACCTCAGAGGGACAAGAGAACTGGTATGGATTAACTTTAATAATGTTATACATGACGGCGACCTCAGAGGGATAAGAGAACTGATATGGTTCAACTTTTGTAATGTTATTCATGACAGCGACCTCAGAGGGATAAGAGAACTGGTATGGATCAACTTTAGTAATGTTATACATGACAGCGACCTCAGAGGGATAAGAGAACTGATTTGGTTCAACTAAGTAATGTTATTCATGACAGCGACCTCAGAGGGATAAGAGAACTGGTACGGATTAACTTTAGTAATGTTTTACATGACAGCGACCTCAAAGGGATAAGAGAACTGATATGGTTCAACTTAGTAATGTTATACATGACAGCGACCTCAGAGGGACAAGAGAACTGGTATGGATCAACTTTAGTAATGTTATACATGACAACGACCTCAGAGGGATAAGAGAACTGGTATGGAATACTTTAGTAATGTTATACATTACAGCGACCTCAGAGGGATAAGAGAACTGGTATGGATTAACTTTAGTAATGTTATACATGACAGCGACCTCAGAGGGATAAGAGAACTGGTATGGATCAACTTTAGTAATGTTATACATGACGGCGACCTCAGAGAGATAAGAGAACTGATATGGTTCAACTTTTGTAATGTAATATATGACAGCGACCTCAGAGGGATAAGAGAACTGGTATAGTTCAACTTTAGTAATGTTATACATGACAGCGACCTCAGAGGGACAAGAGAACTGGTATGGATTAACTTTAATAATGTTATACATGACGGCGACCTCAGAGGGATAAGAGAACTGGTATGGATCAACTTTAGTAATGTTATACATGACAGCGACCTCAGAGAGATAAGAGAACTGGTATGGATCAACTTTAGTAATGTTATACATGACAGCGACCTCAGAGGGATAAGAGAACTGGTATGGATTAACTTTAGTAATGTTATACATGACAGCGACCTCAGAGGGATAAGAGAACTGGTATGGATCAACTTCAGTAATGTTATACATGACAGCGACCTCAGAGGGATAAGAGAACTGGTATGGATCAACTTTAGTAATGGTATACATGACGGCGACCTCAGAGGGATAAGAGAACTATTATGGTTCAACTTTTGTAATGTTATACATGACAGCGACCTCAGAGGGATAAGAGAACTAATATGGTTCAACTTTAGTAATGTTATACATGACAGCGACCTCAGAGGGATAAGAGAACTGGTATAGTTCAACTTTAGTAATGTTATACATGACAGCGACCTCAGAGGGATAAGAGAACTGGTATAGTTCAACTTTAGTAATGTTATACATGACCGCGACCTCAGAGGGATAAGAGAACTGGTATAGTTCAACTTTAGTAATGTTATTCATGACAGCGACCTCAGAGGGATAAGAGAACTGATATAGTTCAACTTTAGTAATGTTATACATGACAGCGACCTCAGAGGGATAAGAGAACTGGTATAGTTCAACTTTAGTAATGTTATACATGACAGCGACCTCAGAGGGATAAGAGAACTGGTATGGATCAACTTTAGTAATGTTATACATGAAGGCGACCTCAGAGGGATAAGATAACTGATATGGTTCAACTTTTGTAATGTTAAACATGACAGCGACCTCAGAGGGATAAGAGAACTGGTATGGTTCAACTTAGAAATTTTATACATGACAGCGACCTCAGAGGGATAAGAGAACTGATATGGTTCAACTTATTTATGTTATACATGACAGCGACCTCAGAGGGACAAGAGAACTGGTATGGATTAACTTTAGTAATGTTATACATGACGGCGACCTCAGAGGGATAAGATAACTGGTATGGATCAACTTTAGTAATGTTATACATGACAGCGACCTAAGAGGGATAAGAGAATTGATATGGTTCAACTTTAGTAATGTTATACATGACAGCGACCTCAGAGGGATAAGAGAACTGATATAGTTCAACTTTAGTAATGTTATACATGACAGCGACCTCAGAGGGATAAGAGAACTGGTATAGTTCAACTTTAGTAATGTTATACATGACCGCGACCTCAGAGGGATAAGAGAACTGGTATAGTTCAACTTTAGTAATGTTATTCATGACAGCGACCTCAGAGGGATAAGAGAACTGATATAGTTCAACTTTAGTAATGTTATACATGACAGCGACCTCAGAGGGATAAGAGAACAGGTATAGTTCAACTTTAGTAATGTTATACATGACAGCGACCTCAGAGGGATAAGAGAACTGGTATGGATCAACTTTAGTAATGTTATACATGAAGGCGACCTCAGAGGGATAAGAGAACTGATATGGTTCAACTTTTGTAATGTTAAACATGACAGCGACCTCAGAGGGATAAGAGAACTGGTATGGTTCAACTTAGTAATGTTATACATGACGGCGACCTCAGAGGGAGAAGAGAACTGATATGGTTCAACTTATTTATGTTATACATGACAGCGACCTCAGAGGGACAAGAGAACTGGTATGGATTAACTTTAGTAATGTTATACATGACGGCGACCTCAGAGGGATAAGAGAACTGGTATGGATCAACTTTAGTAATGTTATACATGACAGCGACCTAAGAGGGATAAGAGAATTGATATGGTTCAACTTTAGTAATGTTATACATGACAGCGACCTCAGAGGGATAAGAGAACTGATATAGTTCAACTTTAGTAATGTTATACATGACAGCGACCTCAGAGGGATAAGAGAACTGGTATAGTTCAACTTTAGTAATGTTATACATGACAGCGACCTCAGAGGGATAAGAGAACTGGTATGGATCAACTTTAGGCATGTTATACATGACAGCGACCTGAGAGGGATAAGAGAACTGGTATAGTTCAACTTTAGGAATGTTATATATTACAGCGAACTCAGAGGGATAAGAGAATTGATATGGTTCAACTTTAGTAATGTTATACATGACAGCGACCTGAGAGGGATAAGAGAACTGGTATAGTTCAACTTTAGTAATGTTATACATGACAGCGAACTCAGAGGGATAAGAGAATTGATATGGTACAACTTTAGTAATGTTATACATGACAGCGACCTCAGAGGGATAAGAGAACTGATATGGTTCAACTTTAGTAATGTTATACATGACAGCGACCTCAGAGGGATAAGAGAACTGATATGGTTCAACTTTAGTAATGTTATACATGACAGCGACTTCAGAGGGATAAGAGAACTGGTATAGATCAACTTTAGTAATGTTATACATGACAGCGACGTCAGAGGGATAAGAGAACTGATATAGTTCAACTTTAGTAATGTTATACATGACAGCGACCTCGGAGGGATAAGAGAACTGGTATAGATAAACTTTAGTAATGTTATACATGACAGCGACCTCAGAGGGACAAGAGAACTGATATGGTTCAACTTTAGTAATGTTATACATGACAGCGACCTCAGAGGGATAACAGAACTGGTATAGTTCAACTTTAGTAATGTTATACATGACAGCGACCTCAGAGGGATAAGAGAACTGATATGGTTCAACTTTTGTAATGTTAAACATGACAGCGACCTCAGAGGGATAAGAGAACTGGTATGGTTCAACTTAGTAATGTTATACATGACAGCGACCTCAGAGGGATAAGAGAACTGATATGGTTCAACTTATTTATGTTATACATGACAGCGACCACAGAGGGACAAGAGAACTGGTATGGATTAACTTTAGTAATGTTATACATGACGGCGACCTCAGAGGGATAAGAGAACTGGTATGGATCAACTTTAGTAATGTTATATATGACAGCGACCTCACAGGGATAAGAGAACTGATATGGTTCAACTTTTGTAATGTTATATATGACGGCGACCTCAGAGGAATAAGAGAACTGATATGGTTCAACTTTTGTAATGTTATACATGACAGCGACCTCAGAGGGATAAGTGAAATGATATAGTTCAACTTTAGTAATGTTATACATGACAGCGGCCTCAGATGGATAAGAGAACTGGTATGGATAAACTTTAGTAATGTTATACATGACGGCGACCTCAGAGGGATAACAGGACTGATATGGTTCAACTTTTGTAATGTTATGCATGACAGCGACCTCAGAGGGATTAGAGAACTGGTATGGATCAACTTTAGTAATGTTACGCATGACCGCGACCTCAGAGGGATAACAGGACTGATATGGTTCAACTTTTGTAATGTTATACATGACAGCGACCTCAGAGGGATAAGAGAACTGGTATGGATCAACTTTAGTAATGTTATGCATGACAGCGACCGCAGAGGGATAAGAGAACTGGTATGGATAAACTTTATTAATGTTATGCATGACAGCGACCTCAGAGGGATAAGAGAACTGGTATGGATCAACTTTAGTAATGTTAATGCATGACAGCGACCTCAGAGGGATAAGAAAACTGATATGGTTCAACTTTTGTAATGTTATGCATGACAGCGACTGGTATGGTTCAACTTTAGTGATGTTATACATGACAGCGACCTCAGAGGGATAACAGGACTGATATGGTTCAACTTTTGTGATGTTATACATGACAGCGACCTCAGAGGGATAACAAAACTGGTATGGATCAACTTTAGTAATGTTATGCATGACAGCGACCTCAGAGGGATAGGAAAACTGAAATGGTTCAACTTTTGTAATGTTATGCATGACAGCGACCTCAGAGGGATAAGAAAACTGATATGGTTCAACTTTTGTAATGTTATGCATGACAGGGACCTCAGAGGGATAAGAGAACTGATATGGTTCAACTTTAGTAATGTTATGCATGACCGCGACCTCAGAGGGATAAGAGAACTGGTATAGTTCAACTTTAGTAATGTTATTCATGACAGCGACCTCAGAGGGATAAGAGAACTGATATAGTTCAACTTTAGTAATGTTATACATGACAGCGACCTCAGAGGGATAAGAGAACAGGTATAGTTCAACTTTAGTAATGTTATACATGACAGCGACCTCAGAGGGATAAGAGAACTGGTATGGATCAACTTTAGTAATGTTATACATGAAGGCGACCTCAGAGGGATAAGAGAACTGATATGGTTCAACTTTTGTAATGTTAAACATGACAGCGACCTCAGAGGGATAAGAGAACTGGTATGGTTCAACTTAGTAATGTTATACATGACAGCGACCTCAGAGGGAGAAGAGAACTGATATGGTTCAACTTATTTATGTTATACATGACAGCGACCTCAGAGGGACAAGAGAACTGGTATGGATTAACTTTAGTAATGTTATACATGACGGCGACCTCAGAGGGATAAGAGAACTGGTATGGATCAACTTTAGTAATGTTATACATGACAGCGACCTAAGAGGGATAAGAGAATTGATATGGTTCAACTTTAGTAATGTTATACATGACAGCGACCTCAGAGGGATAAGAGAACTGATATAGTTCAACTTTAGTAATGTTATACATGACAGCGACCTCAGAGGGATAAGAGAACTGGTATAGTTCAACTTTAGTAATGTTATACATGACAGCGACCTCAGAGGGATAAGAGAACTGGTATGGATCAACTTTAGGCATGTTATACATGACAGCGACCTGAGAGGGATAAGAGAACTGGTATAGTTCAACTTTAGGAATGTTATATATTACAGCGAACTCAGAGGGATAAGAGAATTGATATGGTTCAACTTTAGTAATGTTATACATGACAGCGACCTGAGAGGGATAAGAGAGCTGGTATAGTTCAACTTTAGTAATGTTATACATGACAGCGAACTCAGAGGGATAAGAGAATTGATATGGTACAACTTTAGTAATGTTATACATGACAGCGACCTCAGAGGGATAAGAGAACTGATATGGTTCAACTTTAGTAATGTTATACATGACAGCGACCTCAGAGGGATAAGAGAACTGATATGGTTCAACTTTAGTAATGTTATACATGACAGCGACTTCAGAGGGATAAGAGAACTGGTATAGATCAACTTTAGTAATGTTATACATGACAGCGACGTCAGAGGGATAAGAGAACTGATATAGTTCAACTTTAGTAATGTTATACATGACAGCGACCTCGGAGGGATAAGAGAACTGGTATAGATAAACTTTAGTAATGTTATACATGACAGCGACCTCAGAGGGACAAGAGAACTGATATGGTTCAACTTTAGTAATGTTATACATGACAGCGACCTCAGAGGGATAACAGAACTGGTATAGTTCAACTTTAGTAATGTTATACATGACAGCGACCTCAGAGGGATAAGAGAACTGATATGGTTCAACTTTTGTAATGTTAAACATGACAGCGACCTCAGAGGGATAAGAGAACTGGTATAGTTCAACTTTAGTAATGTTATACATGACAGCGACCTCAGAGGGATAAGAGAACTTGTATGGATCAACTTTAGGCATGTTATACATGACAGCGACCTGAGAGGGATAAGAGAACTGGTATAGTTCAACTTTAGGAATGTTATATATTACAGCGAACTCAGAGGGATAAGAGAATTGATATGGTTCAACTTTAGTAATGTTATACATGACAGCGACCTGAGAGGGAT
The DNA here is from genome assembly GCA_037043455.1 of Cyrtodaria siliqua. Lineage (NCBI taxonomy): Eukaryota > Metazoa > Mollusca > Bivalvia > Adapedonta > Hiatellidae > Cyrtodaria > Cyrtodaria siliqua. The sequence goes on from JAWPHD010001211.1 coordinate 255,439, forward strand.
AAGAGAACTGGTATAGTTCAACTTTAGTAATGTTATACATGACAGCGAACTCAGAGGGATAAGAGAATTGATATGGTACAACTTTAGTAATGTTATACATGACAGCGACCTCAGAGGGATAAGAGAACTGATATGGTTCAACTTTAGTAATGTTATACATGACAGCGACCTCAGAGGGATAAGAGAACTGATATGGTTCAACTTTAGTAATGTTATACATGACAGCGACTTCAGAGGGATAAGAGAACTGGTATAGATCAACTTTAGTAATGTTATACATGACAGCGACGTCAGAGGGATAAGAGAACTGATATAGTTCAACTTTAGTAATGTTATACATGACAGCGACCTCGGAGGGATAAGAGAACTGGTATAGATAAACTTTAGTAATGTTATACATGACAGCGACCTCAGAGGGACAAGAGAACTGATATGGTTCAACTTTAGTAATGTTATACATGACAGCGACCTCAGAGGGATAACAGAACTGGTATAGTTCAACTTTAGTAATGTTATACATGACAGCGACCTCAGAGGGATAAGAGAACTGATATGGTTCAACTTTTGTAATGTTAAACATGACAGCGACCTCAGAGGGATAAGAATACTGGTATGGTTCAACTTAGTAATGTTATACATGACAGCGACCTCAGAGGGATAAGAGAACTGATATGGTTCAACTTATTTATGTTATACATGACAGCGACCACAGAGGGACAAGAGAACTGGTATGGATTAACTTTAGTAATGTTATACATGACGGCGACCTCAGAGGGATAAGAGAACTGGTATGGATCAACTTTAGTAATGTTATATATGACAGCGACCTCACAGGGATAAGAGAACTGATATGGTTCAACTTTTGTAATGTTATATATGACGGCGACCTCAGAGGAATAAGAGAACTGATATGGTTCAACTTTTGTAATGTTATACATGACAGCGACCTCAGAGGGATAAGTGAAATGATATAGTTCAACTTTAGTAATGTTATACATGACAGCGGCCTCAGATGGATAAGAGAACTGGTATGGATAAACTTTAGTAATGTTATACATGACGGCGACCTCAGAGGGATAACAGGACTGATATGGTTCAACTTTTGTAATGTTATGCATGACAGCGACCTCAGAGGGATTAGAGAACTGGTATGGATCAACTTTAGTAATGTTACGCATGACCGCGACCTCAGAGGGATAACAGGACTGATATGGTTCAACTTTTGTAATGTTATACATGACAGCGACCTCAGAGGGATAAGAGAACTGGTATGGATCAACTTTAGTAATGTTATGCATGACAGCGACCGCAGAGGGATAAGAGAACTGGTATGGATCAACTTTATTAATGTTATGCATGACAGCGACCTCAGAGGGATAAGAGAACTGGTATGGATCAACTTTAGTAATGTTAATGCATGACAGCGACCTCAGAGGGATAAGAAAACTGATATGGTTCAACTTTTGTAATGTTATGCATGACAGCGACTGGTATGGTTCAACTTTAGTGATGTTATACATGACAGCGACCTCAGAGGGATAACAGGACTGATATGGTTCAACTTTTGTGATGTTATACATGACAGCGACCTCAGAGGGATAACAAAACTGGTATGGATCAACTTTAGTAATGTTATGCATGACAGCGACCTCAGAGGGATAGGAAAACTGAAATGGTTCAACTTTTGTAATGTTATGCATGACAGCGACCTCAGAGGGATAAGAAAACTGATATGGTTCAACTTTTGTAATGTTATGCATGACAGGGACCTCAGAGGGATAAGAGAACTGATATGGTTCAACTTTAGTAATGTTATGCATGACAGCGAACTCAGAGGGATAAGAAAACTGATATGGTTCAACTTTTGTAATGTTATGCATGACAGCGACCTCAGAGGGATAAGATAACCGGTATGGATCAACTTTAGTAATGTTATTCACGACAGCGACCTCAGAGGAATAACAGGACAGGTATGGATCAGAAAATTGAAATGGTTCAACTTTTGTAATGTTATGCATGACAGCGACCTCAGAGGGATAAGAAAACTGATATGGTTCAACTTTTGTAATGTTATGCATGACAGGGACCTCAGAGGGATAAGAGAACTGATATGGTTCAACTTTCGTAATGTTATGCATGACAGCGACCTCAGAGGGATAAGAAAACTGATATGGTTCAACTTTTGTAATGTTATGCATGACAGCGACCTCAGAGGGATAAGATAACAGGTATGGATCAACTTTAGTAATGTTATGCATGACAGAGACCTCAGAGGGATAAGAAAACTGGTATGGTTCAACTTTTGTAATGTTATGCATGACAGCGACCTCAGAGGAATAAGAGAACTGGTATGGATCGACTTTAGTAATATTATGCATGACAGCCACCTCAGAGGGATAAGAGAACTGGTATGGATCAACTTTAGTAATGTTATGCATGACAGCCACCTCAGAGGGATAAGAAAACTGATATGGTTCAACTTTTGTAATGTTATGCATGACAGCGACCTCAGAGGGATAAGAAAACTGGTATGGATCAACTTTAGTAATGTTATGCATGACAGCCACCTCAGAGGGATAAGAGAACTGGTATGGATCAACTTTAGTAATGTTATGCATGACAGCGACCTCAGAGGGATAAGAAAACTGGTATGGATCAACTTTAGTAATGTTATACATGACAGCGACCTCAGAGGGATAAGAAAACTGATATGGTTTAACTTTTGTAATGTTATGCATGACAGCGACCTCAGAGGGATAACAAAACTGGTATGGATCAACTTTAGTAATGTTATGCATGACAGCGACCTCAGAGGGATAGGAAAACTGAAATGGTTCAACTTTTGTAATGTTATGCATGACAGCGACCTCAGAGGGATAAGAAAACTGATATGGTTCAACTTTTGTAATGTTATGCATGACAGGGACCTCAGAGGGATAAGAGAACTGATATGGTTCAACTTTAGTAATGTTATGCATGACAGCGACCTCAGAGGGATAAGAAAACTGATATGGTTCAACTTTTGTAATGTTATGCATGACAGCGACCTCAGAGGGATAAGATAACCGGTATGGTCAACTTTAGTAATGTTATTCACGACAGCGACCTCAGAGGAATAACAGGACAGGTATGGATCAGAAAACTGAAATGGTTCAACTTTTGTAATGTTATGCATGACAGCGACCTCAGAGGGATAAGAAAACTGATATGGTTCAACTTTTGTATTGTTATGCATGACAGGGACCTCAGAGGGATAAGAGAACTGATATGGTTCAACTTTCGTAATGTTATGCATGACAGCGACCTCAGAGGGATAAGAAAACTGATATGGTTCAACTTTTGTAATGTTATGCATGACAGCGACCTCAGAGGGATAAGATAACCGGTATGGTCAACTTTAGTAATGTTATTCACGACAGCGACCTCAGAGGAATAACAGGACAGGTATGGATCAGAAAACTGAAATGGTTCAACTTTTGTAATGTTATGCATGACAGCGACCTCAGAGGGATAAGAAAACTGATATGGTTCAACTTTTGTATTGTTATGCATGACAGGGACCTCAGAGGGATAAGAGAACTGATATGGATCAACTTTAGGCATGTTATACATGACAGCGACCTGAGAGGGATAAGAGAACTGGTATAGTTCAACTTTAGGAATGTTATATATTACAGCGAACTCAGAGGGATAAGAGAATTGATATGGTTCAACTTTAGTAATGTTATACATGACAGCGACCTCAGAGGGATAAGAGAACTGGTATGGATCAACTTTAGTAATGGTATACATGACGGCGACCTCAGAGGGATAAGAGAACTATTATGGTTCAACTTTTGTAATGTTATACATGACAGCGACCTCAGAGGGATAAGAGAACTGATATGGTTCAACTTTAGTAATGTTATACATGACAGCGACCTCAGAGGGATAAGAGAACTGGTATAGTTCAACTTTAGTAATGTTATACATGACAGCGACCTCAGAGGGATAAGAGAACTGGTATAGTTCAACTTTAGTAATGTTATACATGACCGCGACCTCAGAGGGATAAGAGAACTGGTATAGTTCAACTTTAGTAATGTTATTCATGACAGCGACCTCAGAGGGATAAGAGAACTGATATAGTTCAACTTTAGTAATGTTATACATGACAGCGACCTCAGAGGGATAAGAGAACTGGTATAGTTCAACTTTAGTAATGTTATACATGACAGCGACCTCAGAGGGATAAGAGAACTGGTATGGATCAACTTTAGTAATGTTATACATGAAGGCGACCTCAGAGGGATAAGATAACTGATATGGTTCAACTTTTGTAATGTTAAACATGACAGCGACCTCAGAGGGATAAGAGAACTGGTATGGTTCAACTTAGAAATTTTATACATGACAGCGACCTCAGAGGGATAAGAGAACTGATATGGTTCAACTTATTTATGTTATACATGACAGCGACCTCAGAGGGACAAGAGAACTGGTATGGATTAACTTTAGTAATGTTATACATGACGGCGACCTCAGAGGGATAAGATAACTGGTATGGATCAACTTTAGTAATGTTATACATGACAGCGACCTAAGAGGGATAAGAGAATTGATATGGTTCAACTTTAGTAATGTTATACATGACAGCGACCTCAGAGGGATAAGAGAACTGATATAGTTCAACTTTAGTAATGTTATACATGACAGCGACCTCAGAGGGATAAGAGAACTGGTATAGTTCAACTTTAGTAATGTTATACATGACCGCGACCTCAGAGGGATAAGAGAACTGGTATAGTTCAACTTTAGTAATGTTATTCATGACAGCGACCTCAGAGGGATAAGAGAACTGATATAGTTCAACTTTAGTAATGTTATACATGACAGCGACCTCAGAGGGATAAGAGAACAGGTATAGTTCAACTTTAGTAATGTTATACATGACAGCGACCTCAGAGGGATAAGAGAACTGATATAGTTCAACTTTAGTAATGTTATACATGACAGCGACCTCGGAGGGATAAGAGAACTGGTATAGATAAACTTTAGTAATGTTATACATGACAGCGACCTCAGAGGGACAAGAGAACTGATATGGTTCAACTTTAGTAATGTTATACATGACAGCGACCTCAGAGGGATAACAGAACTGGTATAGTTCAACTTTAGTAATGTTATACATGACAGCGACCTCAGAGGGATAAGAATACTGGTATGGTTCAACTTAGTAATGTTATACATGACAGCGACCTCAGAGGGATAAGAGAACTGATATGGTTCAACTTATTTATGTTATACATGACAGCGACCACAGAGGGACAAGAGAACTGGTATGGATTAACTTTAGTAATGTTATACATGACGGCGACCTCAGAGGGATAAGAGAACTGGTATGGATCAACTTTAGTAATGTTATATATGACAGCGACCTCACAGGGATAAGAGAACTGATATGGTTCAACTTTTGTAATGTTATATATGACGGCGACCTCAGAGGAATAAGAGAACTGATATGGTTCAACTTTTGTAATGTTATACATGACAGCGACCTCAGAGGGATAAGTGAAATGATATAGTTCAACTTTAGTAATGTTATACATGACAGCGGCCTCAGATGGATAAGAGAACTGGTATGGATAAACTTTAGTAATGTTATACATGACGGCGACCTCAGAGGGATAACAGGACTGATATGGTTCAACTTTTGTAATGTTATGCATGACAGCGACCTCAGAGGGATTAGAGAACTGGTATGGATCAACTTTAGTAATGTTACGCATGACCGCGACCTCAGAGGGATAACAGGACTGATATGGTTCAACTTTTGTAATGTTATACATGACAGCGACCTCAGAGGGATAAGAGAACTGGTATGGATCAACTTTAGTAATGTTATGCATGACAGCGACCGCAGAGGGATAAGAGAACTGGTATGGATCAACTTTATTAATGTTATGCATGACAGCGACCTCAGAGGGATAAGAGAACTGGTATGGATCAACTTTAGTAATGTTAATGCATGACAGCGACCTCAGAGGGATAAGAAAACTGATATAGTTCAACTTTTGTAATGTTATGCATGACAGCGACTGGTATGGTTCAACTTTAGTGATGTTATACATGACAGCGACCTCAGAGGGATAACAGGACTGATATGGTTCAACTTTTGTGATGTTATACATGACAGCGACCTCAGAGGGATAACAAAACTGGTATGGATCAACTTTAGTAATGTTATGCATGACAGCGACCTCAGAGGGATAGGAAAACTGAAATGGTTCAACTTTTGTAATGTTATGCATGACAGCGACCTCAGAGGGATAAGAAAACTGATATGGTTCAACTTTTGTAATGTTATGCATGACAGGGACCTCAGAGGGATAAGAGAACTGATATGGTTCAACTTTAGTAATGTTATGCATGACAGCGAACTCAGAGGGATAAGAAAACTGATATGGTTCAACTTTTGTAATGTTATGCATGACAGCGACCTCAGAGGGATAAGATAACCGGTATGGATCAACTTTAGTAATGTTATTCACGACAGCGACCTCAGAGGAATAACAGGACAGGTATGGATCAGAATATTGAAATGGTTCAACTTTTGTAATGTTATGCATGACAGCGACCTCAGAGGGATAAGAAAACTGATATGGTTCAACTTTTGTAATGTTATGCATGACAGGGACCTCAGAGGGATAAGAGAACTGATATGGTTCAACTTTCGTAATGTTATGCATGACAGCGACCTCAGAGGGATAAGAAAACTGATATGGTTCAACTTTTGTAATGTTATGCATGACAGCGACCTCAGAGGGATAAGATAACAGGTATGGATCAACTTTAGTAATGTTATGCATGACAGAGACCTCAGAGGGATAAGAAAACTGGTATGGTTCAACTTTTGTAATGTTATGCATGACAGCGACCTCAGAGGAATAAGAGAACTGGTATGGATCGACTTTAGTAATATTATGCATGACAGCCACCTCAGAGGGATAAGAGAACTGGTATGGATCAACTTTAGTAATGTTATGCATGACAGCCACCTCAGAGGGATAAGAAAACTGATATGGTTCAACTTTTGTAATGTTATGCATGACAGCGACCTCAGAGGGATAAGAAAACTGGTATGGATCAACTTTAGTAATGTTATGCATGACAGCCACCTCAGAGGGATAAGAGAACTGGTATGGATCAACTTTAGTAATGTTATGCATGACAGCGACCTCAGAGGGATAAGAAAACTGGTATGGATCAACTTTAGTAATGTTATACATGACAGCGACCTCAGAGGGATAAGAAAACTGATATGGTTTAACTTTTGTAATGTTATGCATGACAGCGACCTCAGAGGGATAACAAAACTGGTATGGATCAACTTTAGTAATGTTATGCATGACAGCGACCTCAGAGGGATAGGAAAACTGAAATGGTTCAACTTTTGTAATGTTATGCATGACAGCGACCTCAGAGGGATAAGAAAACTGATATGGTTCAACTTTTGTAATGTTATGCATGACAGGGACCTCAGAGGGATAAGAGAACTGATATGGTTCAACTTTAGTAATGTTATGCATGACAGCGACCTCAGAGGGATAAGAAAACTGATATGGTTCAACTTTTGTAATGTTATGCATGACAGCGACCTCAGAGGGATAAGATAACCGGTATGGTCAACTTTAGTAATGTTATTCACGACAGCGACCTCAGAGGAATAACAGGACAGGTATGGATCAGAAAACTGAAATGGTTCAACTTTTGTAATGTTATGCATGACAGCGACCTCAGAGGGATAAGAAAACTGATATGGTTCAACTTTTGTATTGTTATGCATGACAGGGACCTCAGAGGGATAAGAGAACTGATATGGTTCAACTTTCGTAATGTTATGCATGACAGCGACCTCAGAGGGATAAGAAAACTGATATGGTTCAACTTATGTAATGTTATGCATGACAGCGACCTCAGAGGGATAAGATAACAGGTATGGATCAACTTTAGTAATGTTATGCATGACAGCGACCTCAGAGGTATAAGAGAAGTGGTATGGATCAACTTTTGTAATGTAATGCATGACAGCGACCTCAGAGGGATAAGAAAACTGATATGGTTCAACTTTTGTAATGTTATGCATGACAGCGACCTCAGAGGGATAAGATAACCGGTATGGATCAACTTCAGTAATGTTATACATGACAGCGACCTCAGAGGGATAAGAGAACTGGTATGGATCAACTTTAGTAATGTTATACATGACGGCGACCTCAGAGGGATAAGAGAACTGATATGGTTCAACTTTTGTAATGTTATACATGACAGCGACCTCAGAGGGATAAGAGAACTGATATAGTTCAACTTTAGTAATGTTATACATGACAGCGACCTCAGAGGGATAAGAGAACTGATATAGATCAACTTTAGTAATGTTATACATGACAGTGACCCCAGAGGGATAAGAGAACTGATATGGTTCAAATTTAGTAATGTTATACATGACAGCGACCTCAGAGGGATAAGAGAACTGGTATGGATCAATTTTAGTAATGTTATACATGACGGCGACCTCAGAGGGATAAGAGAACTGATATGGTTCAACTTTTGTAATGTTATACATGACAGCGACCTCAGAGGGATAAGAGAACTGATATAGTTCAACTTTAGTAATGTTATACATGACAGCGACCTCAGAGGGATAAGAGAACTGGTATAGTTCAACTTTAGTAATGTTATACATGACGGCGACCTCAGAGGGATAAGAGAACTGGTATAGTTCAACTTTAGTAATGTTATACATGACCGCGACCTCAGAGGGATAAGAGAACTGGTATAGTTCAACTTTAGTAATGTTATTCATGACAGCGACATCAGAGGGATAAGAGAACAGATATAGTTCAACTTTAGTAATGTTATACAAGACAGTGACCGCAGAGGGATAACAGAACTGGTATAGTTCAACTTTAGTTATGTTATACATGACAGCGACCTCAGAGGGATAAGAGAACTGGTATGGATCAACTTTAGTAATGTTATACATGACGGCGACCTCAGAGGGATAAGAGAACTGATATGGTTCAACTTTTGTAATGTTAAACATGACAGCGACCTCAGACGGATAAGAGAACTGGTATGGTCAACTTAGTAATGTTATACATGACAGCGACCTCAGAGGGATAAGAGAACTGATATGGATTAACTTTAGTAATGTAATACATGAAGGCGACCTCAGAGGGATAAGAGAACTGGTATGGATCAACTTTAGTAATGTTATATATGACAGCGACCTCAGAGGGATAAGAGAATTGATATGGTTCAACTTTAGTAATGTTATACATGACAGCGACCTCTGAGGGATAAGAGAACTGATATAGTTCAACTTTAGTAATGTTATACATGACAGCGACCTCAGAGGGATAAGAGAACAGGTATAGTTCAACTTTAGTAATGTTATACATGACAGCGACCTCAGAGGGATAAGAGAACTGGTATGGATCAACTTTACTAATGTTATACATGACAGCGACCTCAGAGGGATAAGAGAACTGGTATAGTTCAACTTTAGTAATGTTATATGACAGCGAGCTCAGAGGGATAAGAGAATTGATATGGTTCAACTTTAGTAATGTTATACATGACAGCGACCTCAGAGGGATAAGAGAACTGGTATAGATCAACTTTAGTAATGTTATACATGACAGCTACCTCAGAGGGATAAGAGAACTGATATAGTGCAACTTTAGTAATGTTATACATGACAGCGACCTCAGAGGGATAAGAGAACTGATATGGTTCAACTTTAGTAATGTTATACATGACAGCGACCTCAGAGGGATAAGAGAACTGATATGGTTCAACTTTAGTAATGTTATACATGACAGCGACCTCAGAGGGATAAGAGAACTGATATAGTTCAACTTTAGTAATGTTATACATGACAGCGACCTCAGAGGGATAAGAGAACTGGTATAGATCATCTTTAGTAATGTTATACATGACAGCGACCTCAGAGGGATAAGAGAACTGATATAGATCAACTTTAGTAATGTTATACATGACAGCGACCTCAGCGGGATAAGAGAACTGGTATAGATCAACTTTAGTAATGTTATACATGACAGGGACCTCAGAGGGACAAGAGAACTGATATGGTTCAACTTTAGTAATGTTATACATGACAGCGACCTCAGAGGGATACGAGAACTGGTATAGTTCAACTTTAGTAATGTTATACATGACAGCGACCTCAGAGGGATAAGAGAACTGATATGGTTCAACTTTTGTAATGTTAAACATGACAGCGACCTCAGAGGGATAAGAGAACTGGTATGGATCAACTTTAGTAATGTTATGCATGACAGCGACCTCAGAGGGATAAGAGAACTGGTATGGATCAACTTTAGTAATGTTATGCATGACAGCGACCTCAGAGGGATAAGAAAACTGATATGGTTAAACTTTTGTAATGTTATGCATGACAGCGACCTCAGAGGGATAAAAAACTGTTATGGATCAACTTTAGTAATGTTATGCATGACAGCCACCTCAGAGGGATAAGAGAACTGGTATGGATCAACTTTAGTTATGTTATGCATGACAGCGACCTCAGAGGGATAAGAAAACTGGTATGGATCAACTTTAGTAATGGTATACATGACAGCGACCTCAGAGGGATAAGAAAACTGATATGGTTCAACTTTTGTAATGTTATGCATCACAGCGACCTCAGAGGGATAAGAAAACTGGTATGGATCAACTTTAGTAATGTTATGCATGACAGCGAACTCAGAGGGATAGAAAAACTGAAATGGTTCAACTTTTGTAATGTTATGCATGACAGCGACCTCAGAGGGATAAGAAAACTGATATGTTTCAACTTTTGTAATGTTATGCATGACAGGGACCTCAGAGGGATAATAGAACTGATATGGTTCAACTTTAGTAATGTTATGCATGACAGCGACCTCAGAGGGATAAGAAAACTGATATGGTTCAACTTTTGTAATGTTATGCATGACAGCGACCTCAGAGGGATAAGATAACCGGTATGGATCAACTTTAGTAATGTTATGCATGACAGCGACCTCAGAGGGATAAGAGAACTGGTATGGATCAACTTTTGTAATGTTATGCATGATAGCGACCTCAGAGGGATAAGAAAACTGATATGGTTCAACTTTTGTAATGTTATGCATGACAGCGACCTCAGAGGGATAAGATAACCGGTATGGATCAACTTTAGTAATGTTATGCATGACAGCGACCTCAGAGGGATAAGAGAACTGGTATGGATCAACTTTAGTAATGTTATGCATGACAGCGACCTCAGAGGAATAACAGGATTGGTATGGATCAGAAAACTGAAATGGTTCAACTTTTGTAATGTTATGCATGACAGCGACCTCAGAGGGATAAGAAAACTGATATGGTTCAACTTTTGTAATGTTATGCATGACAGGGACCTCAGAGGGATAAGAGAACTGATATGGTTCAACTTTCGTAATGTTATGCATGACAGCGACCTCAGAGGGATAAGAAAACTGATATGGTTCAACTTTTGTAATGTTATGCATGACAGCGACCTCAGAGGGATAAGATAACAGGTATGGATCAACTTTAGTAATGTTATGCATGGCAGCGACCTCAGAGGGATAAGCGAAGTGGTATGGATCAACTTTTGTAATGTAATGCATGACAGCGACCTCAGAGGGATAAGAAAACTGATATGGTTCAACTTTTGTAATGTTATGCATGACAGCGACCTCAGAGGGATAAGATAACCGGTATGGATCAACTTTAGTAATGTTATGCGTGACAGCGACCTCAGAGGGTTAAGAGAACTGGTATGGATCAACTTTAGTAATGTTATTCATGACAGCGACCTCATAGGAATAACAGGACTGATATGGTTCAACTTTTGTAATGTTATGCATGAAAGCGACCTCAGAGGGATAAGAAAACTGATATGGTTCAACTTGTGTAATGTTATGCATGACAGCGACCTCAGAGGGATAACAGGACTGATATGGTTCAAATTTTGTAATGTTATACATGACAGCGACCTCAGAGGGATAAGAGAACTGGTATGGATCAACTTTAGTAATGTTATACATGACAGCGACCTCAGAGGGATAAGACAACTGGTATGGATCAACTTTAGCAATGTTATTCATGACAGCGACCTCAGAGGGATAAGAAAACTGATATGGTTCAACTTTTGTAATGCTATGCATGACAGCGACCTCAGAGGGATAAGAAAATTGATATGGTTCGACTTTTGTAATGGTATGCATGACAGCGACCTCAGAGGGATAAGAGAACTGGTATGGATCAACTTTAGTAATGTTATGCATGACAGCGACCTCAGAGGGATAAAAGAACTGGTATGGTTCAACTTTAGTAATGTTATGCATGACAGCGACTTCCGAGGGATAAGAGAACTGGTATGGTTCAACTTTAGTAATGTTATGCATGACAGCGACCTCAGAGGGATAAGAGAACTGGTATGGATAAACTTTAGTAATGCTATGCATGACAGCGACCTCAGAGGGATAAGATAACTGGTATGGTTCAACTTTTGTAATGTTATGCATGACAGCCACCTCAGAGGGATAAGAGAACTGGTATGGATCAACTTTTGTAATGTTATGCATGACAGCGACCTCAGAGGGATAAGAAAACTGGTAAGGATCAACTTTAGTAATGTTATGCATGACAGCGACCTCAGAGGGATAAGAAAACTGATATGGTTCAACTTTTGTAATGTTATGCATGACAGGGACCTCAGAGGGATAAGAGAACTGATATGGTTCAACTTTAGTAATGTTATTCATGACAGCGACCTCAGAGGGATAATAGAACTGGTATGGATCAACTTCAGTAATTTTATACATGACAGCGACCTCAGAGGGATAAGACAACTGGTATGGATCAACTTTAGTAATGTTATTCATGACAGCGACCTCAGAGGGATAAGAGAACTGGTATGGATCAACTTTAGTAATGTTATGCATGACAGCAACCTCAGAGGGATAAGAGAACTGGTATAGATCAACTTTAGTAATTTTATACATGACAGCGACCTCAGACGGATAAGAGAACTGGTATGGATCAACTTTAGTAATGTTATGCATGACAGCGACCTCAGAGGGATAAGAGAACTGGTATGGATCAACTTTAGTAATTGTATACATGACAGCGACCTCAGAGGGATAAGAGAACTGGTATGGATCAACTTTAGTAATGTTATGCATGACAGCGACCTCAGAGGGATAAGAGAACTGATATGGTTCAACTTTAGTAATGTTATGCATGACGGCGACCTCAGAGGGAAAAGAGAACTGGTATGGATCAACGTTAGTAATGTTATGCATGACAGCGACCTCAGAGGGATAAGAAAACTGATATGGTTCAATTTTTGTAATGTTATGCATGACAGCGACCTCAGAGGGATAAGAGAACTGGTATGGATCAACTTTAGTAATGTTATGCATGACAGTGACCTCAGAGGGATAAGAGAAGTGGTATGGTTCAACTTTAGTAATGTTATTCATGACAGCGACCTCAGAGGGATAAGAGAACTGGTATGGATCAACTTTAGTAATGTTATACATGACAGCGACCTCAGAGGGATAAGAGAACTGGTATGGATCAACTTTAGTAATGTTATTCATGACGGCGACCTCAGAGGGATAAGAGAACTGGTATGGATCAACTTTAGTAATGTTATTCATGACAGCGACCTCAGAGGGATAAGAGAACTGGTATGGATCAACTTTAGTAATGTTATACATGACATCGACCTCAGAGGGATAAGATAACTGGTATGGATCAACTTTAGTAATGTTATTCATGACAACGACCTCAGAGGGATACGAGAAATGTTATGGTTCAACTTTTGTAATGTTATACATGACGGCGACCTCAAAGGGATAAGAGAACTGGTATGGATCAACTTTAGTAATGTTATTCATGACAGCGACCTCAGAGGGATAAGAGAACTGATATGGATCAACTTTAGTAATGTTATACATGACGGCGACCTCAGAGGGATAAGAGAACTGGTATGGATCAACTTTAGTAATGTTATGCATGACAGCGACCTCATAGGGATAAAAGAACCGATATGGTTCAACTTTTGTAATGTTATGCATGACAGCGACCTCAGAGGGATAAGAGAATTGATATGGTTCAACTTTTGTAATGTTATGCATGACAGCGACCTCAGAGAGATAAGAGAACTGATATGGTTCAACTTTTGTAATGTTATGTATGACAGCGACCTCAGAGGGATAAGAGAACTGGTATGGTTCAACTTTAGTAATGTTATACATGACAGCGACCTCAGAGGGATAAGAGGACTGATATGGTTCAACTTTTGTAATGTTATACATGACAGCGACCTCAGAGGGATAAGAGGACTGATATGGTTCATCTTTTGTAATGTTATACATGACGGCGACCTCAGAGGGATAAGAGAACTGGTATGGATCAACTTTAGTAATGTTATGCATGACAGCGACCTCAGAAAGATAAGAAAACTGGTATGTATCAACTTTAGTAATGTTATGCATGACAGCGACCTCAGAGGGATAAGAAAACTGATATGGTTCAACTTTTGTAATGTTATGCATGACAGCGACCTCAGAGGGATAAGAAAAATGATATGGTTCAACTTTTGTAATGTTATGCATGACAGGGACCTCAGAGGGATAAGAGAACTGGTATGGTTCAACTTTAGTAATGTTATGCATGACAGCGAACTCAGAGGGATAAGAGAACTGGTATGGATCAACTTTAGTAATGTTATGCATGACAGCGACCTCAGAGGGATAAGAAAACTGGTATGGATCAACTTTAGTAATGTTATGTATGACAGCGACCTCAGAGGGATAAGAAAACCGATATGGTTCAACTTTTGTAATGTTATGCATGACAGCGACCTCAGAGGGATAAGATAACCGGTATGGATCAACTTTAGAAATGCTATGCATGACAGCGACCTCAGAGAGATAAGATAACCGGTATGGATCAACTTTAGAAATGCTATGCATGACAGCGACCTCAGAGGGATAAGATAACCGGTATGGATCAACTTTTGTAATGTTATGCATGACAGCGACCTCAGAGGGATAAGAGAAGTGGTATGGTTCAACTTTAGTAATGTTATGCATGACAGCGACCTCAGAGGGATAAGAAAACTGATATGGTTCAACTTTTGTAATGTTATGCATGACAGCGACCTCAGAGGGATAAGAGAAGTGGTATGGTTCAACTTTAGTAATGTTATTCATGACAGCGACCTCAGAGGGATAAGAGAACTGGTATGGATCAACTTTAGTAATGTTATACATGACAGCGACCTCAGAGGGATAAGAGAACTGGTATGGATCAACTTTAGTAATGTTATTCATGACAGCGACCTCAGAGGGATAAGAGAACTGGTATGGATCAACTTTAGTAATGTTATTCATGACAGCGACCTCAGAGGGATAAGAGAACTGGTATGGATCAACTTTAGTAATGTTATACATGACAGCGACCTCAGAGGGATAACAGGACTGGTATGGATCAACTTTAATAATGTTATTCATGACAGCGACCTCAGAGGGATAAGAGAACTGATATGGTTCAACTTTTGTAATGTTATATATGACGGCGACCTCAGAGGGATAAGAGAACTGGTATGGATCAACTTTAGTAATGTTATTCATGACAGCGACCTCAGAGGGATAAGAGAACTGGTATGGATCAACTTTAGTAATGTTATGCATGACAGCGACCTCAGAGGGATACGAGAACTGATATGGTTCAACTTTTGTAATTTTATACATGACGGCGACCTCAGAGGGATAAGAGAACTGGTATGGTTCAACTTTAGTAATGTTATACATGACAGCGACCTCAGAGGGATAAGAGAACTGATATGGATCAACTTTTGTAATGTTATACATGACAGCGACCTCAGAGGGATAAGAGAACTGGTATGGATCTACTTTAGTAATGTTACACATGACAGCGACCTCAGAGGTATAAGAGAACTGGTATGGATCTACTTTAGTAATGTTATACATGACAGCGACCTCAGAGGGATAAGAGAACTGATATGGATTGGTAATATTTCTAGTCTTATCTATCCTGAAAAGACACTTTGACAGACTTAAAAAGGTAAGTGGCCCTCTAATTTCCACAGCTGTACAAATAATTCATCCGCCCAAATTCCAGACTAACTCACGACTCATGGGGATTTCAGTAATAACTGAGGGTACCAACTCCGCCCCTCCCCCTCCCCCTGGCATCTGGGGTACCAACCCCGCGCCCCCTGGCATCTGGGGTACCAACCCCGCCCCCCTGGCATCTGGGGTACCAACCCCGCCCCCCTGGCATCTGGGGTACTAACCCCGCCCCCCCCCTGGCATCTGGGGTACCAACCCCGCCCCCACTGGCATCTGGGGTACCAACCCCGCCCCCCCTGGAGTACTGGCTTTTTTTGGGCATGGCATCTGGAATACTCCCTAACAGAGGGTTGGCATCTGGAATACTATTTTAACTATGCGAGGCCGTGCAGCGGCCGAGCCAGAGGGCCCGCAGTACGGAAGTACATTAAATGAACACGTACTAGATATGAAAATAAGAAGAAAAAAATCTCTCGATGCTTATTGGATGCAGAGATATAAGAAGTATTCTTAGATTTCTCTTGGATGTAAGGTTTTTTAAAACTATACACACGATTGATCTAACCTGTTGAAACCTGAGCTCTCTAGGGGGTCCGGGGGTAAGAGAACCCCCCCCCCCCCCCCCCGTAAGTTTTTGAAACCTAGGTACTCTGAAATGGCATTTCCAGCAATCTGAGACATAAATTAGCTTAAATATTTGGATAGAAAAAAATATTTTTTGAGAAAAATACGGCGTACGCGTATGAAAAACTGCGATGTCGGCGTACGGCGTACCACAACCCGGCATACGGAATACTGGCTAATATGGGTCGGAATCCGGCGTACGAAAAGGGGGTCGGTACCCTCATAACTGGTATGCAGGTTATTTACCCTCTTCCCTTTGTTATCTGAAACACTACTTTTAGCAGTTCCAACTTCAACAATAGAAGGAAGAATTATAAATCACACGCCTACTTTTAAAACGTTCTTTGTAACTCAGAACCAAAGAGAAAGCCCTGCGAATAAAAGTGAAGGACATTTTTTTCCATCAGCTGTGCAAATCTTATTTCATTGCTGCTGTCGGTAAGTATTCAAAATGTTAAGGAAATAAGTTAAAGGGAGCGCCAGCTTTTACGCACTTATAATGCAAGCTGTCCATTCTCTGGTGGCTCCTGTAAGCTGTCCATTCTCTGGTGACCCCTTTTTTTTATCTTAGCTGATTTATTCTAATCTCATTAAAATCATATCATATTTTCGCTAAGTAGTGTAGAGTATCGTAGCGTGATAAAGGGTCTGATTTTAATGACCTATTACGCTTAGTAGTGTAAAGTATCGTAGCGTGATAAAGGGTCTCATTTTAATGACTTATTACGCTTAGTAGTGTAGAATATCGTAGCGTGATAAAGGGTCTGATTTTATCGAGATTTATTCTGATTTCTGCGACCTTCTACTCTACACACGCAATGTTAAGCAGAGCTTAATTAGTTTTTTTTATGGAAGTACATTAAATGAACACGTACTAGATATGAAAATAAGAAGAAAAAATTCTCTCGATGCTTATTGGATGCGGAGATATAAGAAGTATTCTTAGATTTCTCTTGGATGTAAGGTTTTTTAAAACTATACACACGATTGATCTAACCTGTTGAAACTTATTGGCACTTTCACATGAAATTAAAAAAAAAAGGAAAATAATACTACGACAAAGATTTATTATTGCCACTTTGTAGTTGACATTAAACACAGGTTTTGCATTGCAACGTATACAGTCAGAACAATTGTGGGCTTATAAATAAAATTTTAACACACAACCATGGGAAAATAACATGTCATTAACTTCTAATTTCATATTTTTTTCTCGATTTCCCGCTGATGTTAAAAAAAGGACACACGTTTAAATAAAATAATGACTAGAATTTCATGGAAATTAAAACCGGATTTTTTAGTAATATTTATTTTTTTGTCAAGGAAATGATTAAGGAAAAATGTGCAAGCTATTCCCTTAAAGGGACACATGGCAATTTTGAAGTATTTATGAAGATTTAAAATTAGTACCAAGGTTCATTAATTCGATATCATTTTGACTTTGAACCTGATAAATAAATAAAGTAAATATGACCAATTAACAAATTGCCTAGAAGTATAATTGGAGGCGGCCATCTTGGAACGATAACGTCATCGGTTTTTTAACAAATATGGTTTTAATGCAAAGAAAATCACGGCAAATGAATTTAAAATCATTAAATGAGCATACATAGTATACATGTTTGACACTAATTATGAAATTGCCTTATAAAACTATATAGTAAAAATGCCACAATGACGTCATCGTTCCAAGATGGCCGCCTCCATTTATGTTTTTTTGTGTGTGTTTTTTTGCAACTAAACTGAAAAAGCAGCATATCTAGCACATTAAACCACGCAGAAGACAACATAAACTGTTAACGTTATTGATTTTACATACTAAATCCGTAGTTTTCGCGTAAAATATCACATTCCGAAACAAGCATTTGTGCGTTTTACCAGAGAGTAAATTGTAAGAGGTTTCTCGTTTTTATATGAAACAATGACGATCGAATATATACAAAGTGTCGGTGGTAAGCTGACTGTAGTAGTATGAGGATGTGTGGACGACTCCCGATCACTAATTTTGCCCGTATGGTTCGCAGGCAAGAATATGGCAAATATGACAAATGGGACGGATGACCCTTTCGAATTGAGAAGCCCCCCCCCCCCACCCCACCATGTTCATTTTGCCAGTTTTGTCGTGTTCAATCATTAAGGATCTTCATCATCATCCCTGTATTGTTTCAGGTGCTTATTAAGTTGTCGCAGAAAACAATGATCGTAATGGAGTTTTTACAATGGAATTTGTAGCAACTCTGCAGTTCTGTATGTGAGAATTGTCTAGACCCATTCTGCATATTTGTATCTAGATGTAAATGGAGAATGGGCGTGGAATGTTCATTTCTGTTCCTCATCCACCCCACACCACCCCACCCCACCCCACCCGACCCCCATATTCATTTTATCATTTTTTGTTCATGCTTATTAAAGGTCTTCATCATGACCCCTGCATTGTTTCAGGTGCCATCTCGCTCAAATCACTAGAGCAGTGGCAGAAAAACAATAAACATGTCTACAATAGAATTTTCAGCAGCTGCAGTTCTGCAGGTGAGAAGGTTCTAGGCCCATTCTCCATATTTTATCTCGATGTACCTGGAGGATGAACCTATACCAGGTTCATTACTGTTAGGCGCCATATAACCTTTCATGTGTTGGCGCGCCTTAAAACCCCAATTCAATTCATTCCTGTTGGCGCCATATAACCTTTTTAATTTTAATTTTGACAAAACTGTTAACACTGCATTTAGTACCGCATATACAGCGTACCTGTAATCACACGTTTACAAAAAACGTCTCGTTGATAGACGTTATTAGTTTAACATAATTATTATATTTTCAAATGCAACCACCAGTAACTAGAGTCCGCGGAATGTTCAAATGCAACTAGACAAACATATACTATGTTGTTCATCTTGAAACAGCTTACAGTTAATTTGTTATTAACAAATTGTAGAGTTACTGAGTAGATAAACTGCTAATATTTGTGTGTGCACTATCGTGTGAAGTATACGTATTGTAACCCATATTGCCGTTAAGAACTCTATAAGGTGTTGACTATTTTAGATCTTCAATCACAATAATGCATTTCGTATACTCGTTGTTTCTCGTGGCTGCTCTGGAAGCGTATGTAGGAATGAGCTTGGTGTTAGACGAAGGCACTGCGCCGCAAGATAAAGTCGACGCCCTGACAGTATTGTTAGCGGAGGAGAAAATGTTGAGGATGCAACTGGAAACCAAGGTTACCGCTCTTGCAGATAAGGTGGACTCGGTGAAGGCTGTACAAGACGAGTGTGGTAAGAACATTATTGTTCGGGGCTCTTGTTTCAGCCAAAGATGTTTTGGACTTTTTAGACACAATTCAACAATTTCCTTTATAAGTTTTATATCATTGAAATAGACATTTGAGTGGTAAATAAAAAATACCTTAATTTTCAAAATCGGTTGAGAAATAAATGAAATCACATGCAAAAGTTGTTTTGATAGCGTGTTTTCAATCCAAAATTCTGCTGCATCAAATATTAGAAAAAAAAAAATCTTTAGAATTTGAATAAAAAAAATAGTTATAATGTTGGATAAACGTAAATTAAGACATTCTGACTTCTTTTAGAGAAAAATATGGAGGTTCACTGAAGTTGTTTGAGATTTCTTAATTTTCTGCTGTCCCAGCAACAAGAAATTTACATGGGGCGAAAAGCCCCAACAAAAAATATTTTGTCTTAAATAAAATTGTTTTCTCTACCGATTTTCAAAACTACGATATGTTTGATTACCACTAAAAATTACAATTAGAAGTGATGTTTAATTTATGTACGTACTATTAAGATGCTCATTACGTTTGGCTGAAACAAGCGCCTCGAACAATAACTGCTTCTCAAGCAAACTGTACTGAATCAAAGTCAAAATCAAATAATTTTATTTAGTAAATGAAGGCCAACGGCCCAAACATACGTATAGTTAAATAACATAGTTAGTTACAATAATACAAGTTTATATACATAGAGTTATTTGTGTTAATATACCAGTTGTAAGGTATATAATGACCATAAGGTACAGTTGTGTTAATATATACGTGCTGTAAGGTAGATAATTACGTGCTGTAAGGTATATAATGACCATAATGTACAGTTGTGTAAATATATACGTGCTGTAAGGTAGATAATTACGTGCTGTAAGGTAGATAATTACCATAATGTACAGTTGTGTTAATATATACGTGCTGTAAGGTAGATAATTACCATAATGTACAGTTGTGTTAATATATACGTGCTGTAAGGTAGATAATGACCATAATGTACAGTTGTGTTAATATATACGTGCTGTAAGGTAGATAATGACCATAATGTACAGTTGTGTTAATATATACGTGCTGTAAGGTAGATAATGACCATAATGTACAGTTGTGTTAATATATACGTGCTGTAAGGTAGATAATGACCATACGTACAGTTGTGTTAATATATACGTGCTGTAAGGTAGATCAGGGGCGGATCCAGGATTTCAGCTTAGGGGGGGGCGTAATATTTTGGTCAATTTTCGGGTCCGTCTCTAGCCTCATAAAACGTTTGCGGTAGTGCATTTATAGGGTAAAAAAGTCCGTTTTCAAATAAAAGGATTTAACCACTTATTAGCCAATATGCGTCGAGCGAGCGAAGCGAGCGAGAAAAAAAATTATACTGAGGGCGTCCATCTAAATTGTTTGATGTTTTATCTACAGTAACATGGACATACACGTATGAATAACAAAAGACCGTTTTCAAATAAAAGAATTTAACAATGTGTTAATTAAACCACTCATTAGCCATTATGCGTCAAGCGAGCGAAGCGTGCGAGAAAATTTTTTATACTGAGGGCGTGCAACGAAATTGTTTGATATTTTATCTACAATAACATGGACATACATGTATGAATAAAAAAAGTGAGGTTTTCAAATAAACGGATTTAACAATGTGTTAATTAAACCACTCATTAGCCATTATGCGTCAAGCGAGCAAAGCGAGCGAGACATTTTTTTATACTGAGGGCGTGCAACGAAATTGTTTGATATTTTATCTACAATAACATGGACATACATGTATGAATAAAAAAAGTGCGTTTTCAAATAAACTGATTTAACAATGTGTTAATTAAATCACTCATTAGCCATGATGCGTCGAGCGAGCGAAGCGAGCGAAAAAAAAAATTATACTGAGGGCGTATTTGATATTTTATCTACAGTAAAATGGACATACATGTATGATCCGGAATTTTTAGGGGGCGCGCGCCGGGTGCGCCCCACCCTGGATCCGCTAGTGTAGATAATGACCATAATATACAGCTGTGTTAATATATACGTGCTGTAAGGTAGATAATCACCGTAATGTACAGCTGTGTTAATATATACGTGCTGTAAGGTAGATAATTACCGTAATATACAGTTGTGTTAAAATACACGTGCTGTAAAATAGATAATGACCATAATGTACAGTTGTATTAATATATACGTGTTGTAAGGTAGATAATGACCATACGTACAGTTATGTTAATATATACGTGCTGTAAGGTAGATAATGACCATACGTACAGTTGTGTTAATATATACGTGCTGTAAGGTAGATAATGACCATACGTACAGTTGTGTTAATATATACGTGCTGTAAGGTAGATAACGACCATACGTACAGTTGTGTTAATATATACGTGCTGTAAGGTAGATAATGACCATACGTACAGTTGTGTTAATATATACGTTCTGTAAGGTAGATAATGACCATACGTACAGTTGTGTTAATATATACGTGCTGTAAGGTAGATAACGACCATACGTACAGTTGTGTTAATATATACGTGCTGTAAGGTAGATAATGACCATACGTACAGTTATGTACGTGCTGTAAGGTAGATAATGACCATACGTACAGTTGTGTTGATATATACGTGCTGTAAGGTAGAAAATGACCATACGTACAGTTGTGTTAATATATACGTGCTGTAAGGTAGATAATGACCATACGTACAGTTGTGTTAATATATAAGTGCTGTAAGGTAGATAATGACCATACGTACAGTTGTGTTAATATATACGTGCTGTAAGGAAGATAATGACCATAATATACAGCTGTGTTAATATATACGTGCTGAAAGGTAGATAATTACCGTAATATACAGTTGTGTTAAAATACACGTGCTGTAAAATAGATAATGACCATAATGTACAGTTGTGTTAATATATACGTGTTGTAAGGTAGATAATTACCATAAAGTACAGTTGTGTTAATATATACGTGCTGTAAGGCAGATAATGACCAATACGTACATTTATGTTAATATATACGTGCTGTAATGTAGATAATGACCATACGTACAGTTGTGTTAATATATACGTGCTGTAAGGTAGATAATGACCATACGTACAATTGTGTTAATATATACGTGCTGTAAGGTAGATAATGACCATACGTACAGTTGTGTTAATATATACGTGCTGTAAGGTAGATAATGACCATAATTTACAGTTGTGTTACTATATACGTGATGTAAGGTAGATAATTACCATAATTTACAGTTGTGTTAATATATACGTGTTGTAAGGCAGATAATTACCATAATATACAGTTGTGTTAATATATACGTGATGTAAGGTAGATAATTACCATAATTTACAGTTGTGTTAATATATACGCGTTGTAAGGCAGATAATTACCATAATGTACAGTTGTGTTAATATATACGTGTTGTAAGATAGATAATTACCATAATTTACAGTTGTGTTAATATACACGTGCTGTAAGATAGATAATTACCATAATTTACAGTTGTGTTAATATATACGTGTTGTAAGGCAGATAATTACCATAATGTACAGTTGTGTTAATATACACGTGCTGTAAGATAGATATTTACCATACGTACAGTTGTGTTAATATATACGTGCTGTAAGGTAGATAATTACCATAATGTACAGTTGTGTTAATATACACGTGCTGTAAGATAGATAATTACCATAATGTACAGTTGTGTTAATATATGCGTGCTGTAAGATAGATAATGACCATACGTACAGTTATGTTAATATATACGTGCTGTAAGGCAGATAATTACCATAATGTACAGTTGTGTTAATATATACGTGCTGTAAGGTAGATAATGACCATACGTACAGTCGTGTTAATATATACGTGCTGTAAGGTAGATAATTACCATAATGTACAGTTGTGTTAATATATACGTGCTGTAAGGTAGATAATAACCATACGTACAGTTATGTTAATATATACGTGCTGTAAGGAAGATAATGACCATACGTACAGTTGTGTTGATATATACGTGCTGTAAGGTAGAAAATGACCATACGTACACTTGTGTTAATATATACGTGCTGTAAGGTAGATAATGACCATACGTACAGTTGTGTTAATATATACGTGCTGTAAGGTAGATAATGACCATACGAACAGTTATGTTAATATATACGTGCTGTAAGGTAGATAATGACCATACGTACAGTTGTGTTGATATATACGTGCTGTAAGGTAGAAAATGACCATACGTACAGTTGTGTTAATATATACGTGCTGTAAGGTAGATAATGACCATACGTACAGTTGTGTTAATATATACGTGCTGTAAGGTAGATAATGACCATACGTACAGTTGTGTTAATATATACGTGCTGTAAGGTAGATAATGACCATAATATACAGCTGTGTTAATATATACGTGCTGTAAGGTAGATAATTACCGTAATATACAGTTGTGTTAAAATACACGTGCTGTAAAATAGATAATGACCATAATGTACAGTTGTGTTAATATATACGTGTTGTAAGGTAGATAATTACCATAATGTACAGTTGTGTTAATATATATGTGCTGTAAGTTAGATAATGACCAATACGTACATTTATGTTAATATATACGTGCTGTAAGGTAGATAATGACCATACGTACAGTTGTGTTAATATATACGTGCTGTAAGGTCGATAATGACCATACGTACAATTGTGTTAATATATACGTGTTGTAAGGTAGATAATGACCATAATATACAGCTGTGTTAATATATACGTGCTGTAAGGTAGATAATTACCGTAATATACAGTTGTGTTAAAATACACGTGCTGTAAAATAGATAATGACCATAATGTACAGTTGTGTTGATATATACGTGTTGTAAGGTAGATAATTACCATAATGTACAGTTGTGTTAATATAGACGTGCTGTAAGGTAGATAATGACCATACGTACAGTCGTGTTAATATATACGTGCTGTAATGTAGATACTGACCATACGTACAGTTGTGTTAACATATACGTGCTGTAAGGTAGATAATGACCATAATATACAGCTGTGTTAATATACACGTGCTGTAAGGTAGATAATTACCGTAATGTACAGCTGTGTTAATATATACGTGCTGTAAGGTAGATAATTACCGTAATATACAGTTGTGTTAAAATACACGTGCTGTAAAATAGATAATGACCATAAGGTACAGTTGTGTTAAAATATACGTGCTGTAAGGTAGATAATTACCATAATATACAGTTGTGTTAATATATACGTGCTGTAAGGTAGATAATTACCGTAATGTACAGTTGTGTTAATATATACGTGCTGTAAGGTAGATAATTACCGTAATGTACAGTTGTGTTAATATATACGCGCTGTAAGGTAGATAATTACCATAATATACAGTTGTGTTAATATACACGTGCTGTAAGGCATATAATTACCATAATATTGAGTTGTGTTAATATATACGTGATGTAAGATAGATAATGACCATACGTACATTTGTGTTAGTATATACGTGCTGTAAGGTAGATAATGATCATACGTACATTTATGTTAATATATACGTGCTGTAATGTAGATAATGACCATACGTACAGTTGTGTTAATATATACGTGCTGTAAGGTAGATAATGACCATACGTACAATTGTGTTAATATATACGTGCTGTAAGGTAGATAATGACCATACGTACAGTTGTGTTAATATATACGTGCTGTAAGGTAGATAATGACCATAATTTACAGTTGTGTTACTATATACGTGATGTAAGGTAGATAATT
The DNA here is from genome assembly GCA_037043455.1 of Cyrtodaria siliqua. Classification (NCBI taxonomy): domain Eukaryota; kingdom Metazoa; phylum Mollusca; class Bivalvia; order Adapedonta; family Hiatellidae; genus Cyrtodaria; species Cyrtodaria siliqua. Next base: position 281,261 of record JAWPHD010001211.1, read on the forward strand.
ACCATAACTTACAGTTGTGTTAATATATACGTTTTGTAAGGCAGATAATTACCATAATATACAGTTGTGTTAATATATACGTGATGTAAGGTAGATAATTACCATAATTTACAGTTGTGTTAATATATACGCGTTGTAAGGCAGATAATTACCATAATGTACAGTTGTGTTAATATATACGTGTTGTAAGATAGATAATTACCATAATTTACAGTTGTGTTAATATACACGTGCTGTAAGATAGATAATTACCATAATTTACAGTTGTGTTAATATATACGTGTTGTAAGGCAGATAATTACCATAATGTACAGTTGTGTTAATATACACGTGCTGTAAGATAGATATTTACCATACGTACAGTTGTGTTAATATATACGTGCTGTAAGGTAGATAATTACCATAATGTACAGTTGTGTTAATATACACGTGCTGTAAGATAGATAATTACCATAATGTACAGTTGTGTTAATATATGCGTGCTGTAAGATAGATAATGACCATACGTACAGTTATGTTAATATATACGTGCTGTAAGGCAGATAATTACCATAATGTACAGTTGTGTTAATATATACGTGCTGTAAGGTAGATAATGACCATACGTACAGTCGTGTTAATATATACGTGCTGTAAGGTAGATAATTACCATAATGTACAGTTGTGTTAATATATACATGCTGTAAGGTAGATAATAACCATACGTACAGTTATGTTAATATATACGTGCTGTAAGGAAGATAATGACCATACGTACAGTTGTGTTGATATATACGTGCTGTAAGGTAGAAAATGACCATACGTACACTTGTGTTAATATATACGTGCTGTTAGGTAGATAATGACCATACGTACAGTTGTGTTAATATATACGTGCTGTAAGGTAGATAATGACCATACGTACAGTTATGTTAATATATACGTGCTGTAAGGTAGATAATGACCATACGTACAGTTGTGTTGATATATACGTGCTGTAAGGTAGAAAATGACCATACGTACAGTTGTGTTAATATATACGTGCTGTAAGGTAGATAATGACCATACGTACAGTTGTGTTAATATATACGTGCTGTAAGGTAGATAATGACCATACGTACAGTTGTGTTAATATATACGTGCTGTAAGGTAGATAATGACCATAATATACAGCTGTGTTAATATATACGTGCTGTAAGGTAGATAATTACCGTAATATACAGTTTTGTTAAAATACACGTGCTGTAAAATAGATAATGACCATAATGTACAGTTGTGTTAATATATACGTGTTGTAAGGTAGATAATTACCATAATGTACAGTTGTGTTAATAGATATGTGCTGTAAGGTAGATAATGACCAATACGTACATTTATGTTAATATATACGTGCTGTAAGGTAGATAATTACCGTAATGTACAGTTGTGTTAATATATACGCTCTGTAAGGTAGATAATAACCATAATGTACAGTTGTGTTATTATATACGTGTTGTAAGGTAGATAATGACAATAATGTACAGTTGTGGTAATAAATACGCGCTGTAAGGTAGATAATTACCATAATATACAGTTGTGTTAATATACACGTGCTGTAAGGCATATAATTACCATAATATTCAGTTGTGTTAATATATACGTGATGTAAGATAGATAATGACCATACGTACATTTGTGTTAGTATATACGTGCTGTAAGGTAGATAATGATCATACGTACAGTTGTGTACATATATACGTGCTGTAAGGTAGATAATGACCATACATACAGTTGTGTTAATATACACGTGCTGTAAGGTAGATAATGACCATACGTAAAGTTGTGTTAATATATACATGCTGTAAGTTAGATAATGACCATACGTACAGTTGTGTTAATATATACGTGCTGTAAGGTAGATAATTACCATACGTATAGTTGTGTTAATATATACGTGCTGTAAGGTAGATAATGACCATACGTACTGTTGTGTTATTATTGGAGAGCACTGTAATAACAACACATAAAAATATTTTTTTTAAACTTTAATAGATTTGGCAAATATTGGGCGTGGCATGGATTGAATGTTTAACAATTGGGCTGCCGGTAAGCACAAACGACCATTATGGCAAGCCCTTACAGCAGAAAGCATTAAGCAATAAAGCAAATTGAATATTACAATATTAAGGACATAAATGCATGTGCACCAAATTAAATGTTCATTATGAAAGCAACTTTTCTGATAAGCATTTAAGCAAGTGTTGAAAGCACGGTTGATATTCAAGCATAATTACAAGTGCACCGAATTCAATCAATTTAAAATGTTTTTTAGCAATTCGTACGGACAGCAAATTTGTATATAATTTATGTTTAGATTACAATTCAGTCTCTGGGTATACAGGAGCTGAATAAAGTTAAACTGAAACGTATATGTCCTTCCTTTCACACCTTCGCTGCCCGCCGATAATTAAACACTACAACATTTAACACATCAACTAGTTATAGTCCAAAAGTTCCAGCAAGTATATAAGTGCACGTAATATCCATGCCACGCCAGTAATTGTTGACTAGGTAAGTGGATCCAGATGAAGACATCAACTGAAATATATAATTCAGAGAAAGCAACATGATCTTGCAACATAAAACACTGCAACATGATCTTGCAACATAAAACACTGTAACGATATTAATTGCAACATAAAAAAGTATCTTTTGAATAGAAGTCTTGACAAATAGCGAAAAGTCTAAATGAACTTGTAGGCTTCATAACCGCTGCTCCCAACTAAATTCCCTAATGTTTATTTCGCTCTTCGGGGCATTTCATTTTATTAGATACTGGGACCATACGCTGTACGACATGGGGAATACATTAAAGAAGGCTAACTCCATGTCCACCGCCATATGCATGCCATCTTCGGGATGGTTAAAATTTTGTGCGGTTGATTTTATGAATATTAAGTTCTTCTCAACCCGGGGCTAGAGGACGTGAGCGGTAGCTAGCATATCTCACTCCTACTCATGAACAGTCTCAACCAAACCGAGACTGCAATATTTCGTATGTGTCGTGCTCGGCCGTTTCCAAAGGCCCATTATCATACTCTTTTTGTACTTATACAATGTGATGACACTAGTGTCGATTTAAATCAATGATCCTGTGGGTCGGGAGGGAGGGAAATTAAGTTTTTAACTGTAAGCTCAAAAAACATCATACCTCTCTGTTAAAATCTTGACAGCCGGTGTGCATGTAGAAAAATGCACCGTGAAATTTACTCAATCTCAATAATTATCTACAGCTAGTGTTGCCTCCAATAACCGCTGACTATAACAGATATTATAGTCAGTATTATTGGAGAGCACTGTAATAACAACATATAAAAATATTTTTTTTAAACTTTAATAGATTTGGCAAATATTGGGCGTGGCATGGATTGAATGTTTAACAATTGGGCTGCCGGTAAGCACAAAAGACCATTATGGCAAGCCCTTACAGCAGAAAGCATTAAGCAATAAAGCAAATTGAATATTACAATATTAAGGACATAAATACATGTGCACCAAATTAAATGTTCATTATGAAAGCAACTTTTCTGATAAGCATTTAGGCAAGTGTTGAAAGCACGGTTGATATTCAAGCATAATTACAAGTGCATCGAATTCAATCAATTTAAAATGTTTTTTTAGCAATTCGTACGGACAGCAAATTTGTATATAATTTATGTTTAGATTACAATTCAGTCTCTGGGTATACAGGAGCTGAATAAAGTTAAACTGAAACGTATATGTCCTTCCTTTCACACCTTCGCTGCCCGCCATATGGATGGGTGCCCAAACACTCCAAGTCCTAGAGTGTTCAGGCTCCCACAGCATTCGTATATAAAAATCTGTAATGAAGACATCATTGTACGCAAACTGAATAATTGTAAAGCTGATCGCTAGACGAAAAGCTTAGGATGTTTTATAAACAGTCAATTTAGAAGAAAGGAGGCATGAATTGATTTTAAACTGTTAAACAGTATTAATTCAAATGAAAAATAATGCCAAAACCAAGACAATGCTTCCGCACGATCATAGACGCACGCCCCGACAGTATGACGTAACCTACCGCTCTGGGTCATGAATATGCATTGCCTCCATTGTCAAAACAACAACTTTTATTAGCAACAACAGTCAACGGCAGCAAGTGAAAATTAGCTGATATCAACAAACTGTTGATATATACTTATCCGCAGTAAGAAAACATATTGCCTAAACACTCCAAATACATGGTTAGCATCATAAAACACGATTACACCAACAGCCTTGGAGTTAAATAATAGCAGCAGGAGCTGAAAACATAGTGCACAACAACGATAATGATAACAGTAGGCGAACATTATGGCGTAATAGACATTTCTCCATCGAGTAGATGGTTTCCAACAGATTATTCCTCTATAAATGGTTTTCATAATAGTTATTAAATAATAAGTGCAGTAGCTATGGACATCATCCGCAGAATGACAACAATTATATTTAGCTCTGCCTTGAGTCGAATAATAATATTTTTCTAATGTGACTCACTGTTATTTACAGTTTTAATTGCCTCTCGAATGACTCAATAATTATTATTATTTTCATTGTTTTTGCAAATTGAATAAATTTGAGTTGAAAATGTAGTCTAACTACTGTCATTACAAACAGGATATTGTTTTTATTTTGATACCATTTTCAATTTCCTAGTGTGAACTGTTTGCAGTAACAAACAATCTACCGCCACCATATCTACAACGAACTTGCAATTTGCATACGCCTGGTGGAAAAAAGATATGATAATTTTTTATTTTTTTTTTATTTTTTTTTTGTGATTTTTGCATTATCTACGACAACAGCATTATAAAGCGTATAAAAATGAGTCCTGTTTCCCGGAGGCTGTGATCTGTTCCTCTATCTGACGAACGTCTTGTGAACGGCCTTTGCTGCAACCAATCGAGTCACTCAACGATATGTGACGTCACAGAATAGCTGAACGTACACCCTTTGGATCTGCTGGGAGGCAACCACTGACTTTTCCAGGTGGGATCATCAACTACGTTACCGGCAGAGAACTAACCATCGAACTGTTCGGCTCGCTTTCTACGACTCATTATCCAGTGTGATTATGAAAACAAAAAAGAGGCGTACAATGTATAAACCTAGCACAAATGAGTACAGATGGAGGACAAATGAAAATAAAATCCTAAATAGTAATACCAACTTAATATAATAACTGATTGTGCAGACTTCATGTAGATCTAGTCTGTTTATTTTTCATTTTATTAATTTTTTTTTTTTTTTTAATATTATTAGCATTATTATATATATATTATTAATATTATATTTATTTAATTATTATTATTACCCCACTTTTATTATTATTCCCAACACCCAAAAACTCCCTCAGTCGAAACGCACCGAGAAACAGAAAGATGCTGTAGCATTTAGATATGATATACACTTTAGATTCCTTTAGCCAGCCAGTATATTTCCATTGACTGATATATAACCCCCAGAGGGCAAGGCACACTGCCTGTAGTATTTTGGAAGAGATTGAAATCAGTTCGCATACGATCATCACTAAATAAAGATTCACTATTACAGACGTATTGTTCTTTAAACACACCCAACAAGCGTTACACTTGCAAAAGTCCTAAACATATTCAGTTAAAAAGTAGTCTAGCGAGACGCAACACAACCACATTGTTCTAATTTAGCATATATATCGAAACAGCTGATTGACCCACTTAGCGTGGGAATTAACAGCGTGGGGAATATGGCTCACTCCACATTTCGGCAATATTAATTAAATGATTTATGAGAACGTTTATTTAAAGTAAATATCAATGAGAAAGGGAATCTCACAGGATATAAACAAAGGAAGAGACGAAATAAAGCTTATGTTAATAAAATTGAAAGAAAAAGTTGGTCTGACGAGAATCGGAAATGGCCGTCAAACAAAGGAAAATAGAAAACGTTATTTGCATCCTGCCACAACGTGAACATCTGTATGAATAAATTGAAACGAATACGACCTAATCGAAGCTAAAATCACGAGCAACAGGATAATTACAAAATCATAGATCCTGCGAGTCTAATTTCAAGGAAATTAAGTTTTTAACTGTAAGCTCAAAAAACATCATACCTCTCTGTTAAAATCTTGACAGCCGGTGTGCATGTAGAAAAATGCACCGTGAAATTTACTCAATCTCAATAATTATCTACAGCTAGTGTTGCCTCCAATAACCGCTGACTATAACTACGTACTGTTGTGTTAATATATACGTGCTGTAAGGTAGATAATGACCATACGTACATTTGTGTTAATATACACGTGCTGTAAGGTAGATAATGACCATACGTACAGTTGTGTTAATATATACGTGCTGTAAGGTAGATAATGACCATACGTACAGTTGTGTTAATATGTACGTGCTGTAAGGTAGATAATGACCATACGTACAGTTGTGTTAATATATAAGTGCTGTAAGGTAGATAATGACCATACGTACTGTTGTGTTAATATATACGTGCTGTAAGGTAGGTAATGACCATACGTACAGTTGTGTTAATATACACGTGCTGTAAGATAGGTAATGACCATAATGTACAGTTTTGTTAATATATACGTGCTGTAATGTAGATAATGACCATAATTTACAGTTGTGTTAATATACACGTGCTGTAAGGTAGATAATGACCATAATGTACAGTAATGTTGTGTTAATATATACGTGCTGTAAAGTAGATAATGACCATAATGTACAGTTGTTTTAATATACACGTGCTGTAAGGTAGATAATTACCGTAATGTACAGTTGTGTTAATATATACGTGCTGTAAGGTAGATAATTACCGTAATGTACATTTGTGTTAATATATACGCTCTGTAAGGTAGATAATAACCATAATGTACAGTTGTGTTATTATATACGTGTTGTAAGGTAGATAATGACAATAATGTACAGTTGTGGTAATAAATACGCGCTGTAAGGTAGATAATGATCATATGAACAGTTGTGTTAATATATACGTCCTGTAAGGTAGATAATGACCATACGTACAGTTGTGTTAATATATACGTGCTGTAAGGTAAAAAATGACCATACGTACAGTTGTGTTAATATATACGTGATGTAAGGTAGATAATGACCATACGTACAGTTGTGTTAATATATACGCGTTATAAGGTAGATAATGACCATACGTACAGTTGTGGTAATATATACGTCCTGTAAGGTAGATAATGACCATACGTACAGTTGTGTTAATATATACGTGCTGTAAGGTAAAAAATGACCATACGTACAGTTGTGTTAATATATACGTGCTGTAAGGTAGATAATGACCATACGTACAGTTGTGTTAATATATACGTGCTGTAAGGTAGATAATGACCATAATTTACTTTTGTGTTAATATATACGTGATGTAAGGTAGATAATTACCATAATTTTCACTTGTGTTAATATATACGTGTTGTAAGGAAGATAATTACCATAATATACAGTTGTGTTAATATATACGTGATGTAAGGTAGATAATTACCATAATTTACAGTTGTGTTAATATATACGTGTTTTAAGGCAGATAATTACCATAATGTACAGTTGTGTTAATATATACGTGTTGTAAGATAGATAATTACCATAATTTACAGTTGTGTTTATATACACGTGCTGTAAGATAGATAATTACCATAATTTACAGTTGTGTTAATATATACGTGTTGTAAGGCAGATAATTACCATAATGTACAGTTGTGTTAATATACACGTGCTGTAAGATAGATATTTACCATACGTACAGTTGTGTTAATATATACGTGCTGTAAGGTAGATAATTACCATAATGTACAGTTGTGTTAATATACACGTTCTGTAAGATAGATAATTACCATAATGTACAGTTGTGTTAATATATGCGTGCTGTAAGATAGATAATGACCATAAGTACAGTTATGTTAATATATACGTGCTGTAAGGCAGATAATTACCATAATGTACAGTTGTGTTAATATATACGTGCTGTAAGGTAGATAACGACATAATGTACAGTTATGCTAATATGCACGTGCTGTAAGGTAGATAATTTCCGTAATGTGGAGTTGTGTTAATATATACGTGCTGTAAGGTAGATAATGACCATAATGTACAGTTGTGTTAATATATACGTGCTGTAAGGTAGATAATTACCATAATGTACAGTTGTGTTAATATATACGCTTTGTAAGGCAGATAATTACCATAATATAAAGTTGTGTTAATATATACGTGCTGTAAGGTAGATAATTACCATAATGTACAGTTGTGTTAATATACACGTGCTGTAAGATAGATAATTACTATAATGTACAGTTGTGTTAATATATGCGTGCTGTAAGATAGATAATGACCACACGTACAGTTATGTTAATATATACGTGCTGTAAGGCAGACAGGCGCGTTCCTGGGGCTAATTTAGGTATACGCACCATCGAGTTTTGGATTCACAATTGTGCCTAACCCCCCTATACCTTCAGTTTTTATTGCATTTTTCGAATTTTTAGCCTATTTTATTTGTTTGCTTCTTTAATAGCCTGTACGCACGTGCGTCAGTGCGTATGCCCAGGTATGCCCCTGGCAAATAATTACCATAATATTCACAATACAGAATACAGAATAGATCTAGAGCGGATTTAAAAGAGAGAGTTCGTAGTCACATGTTCTCGTTTTGGTCGATCAAATATTCATTATATAACATATTAATTGCTTATTAATTTGGAAATGTTTCTTGCTGATAATGGATGTGTGTACAGCTTCGAAACCCGATTATTTTTATCGATTATTAGGTGTATGTTAGTGTTGACATTTACTATGCCTAAATTCCTTAGGCTATTATTTAGTTTCGTTGTGCAATGTATTGTATAAGGCAGAGCAAGAAGTGTTTCAGACACAGTTTCTTGTTTTGTTTTGGGCAGGCAAATAACGGCTCCCCATAGTAGAAGTGATGTTAAATTGTTTAAGTTGTTTTTTAACTCATCGACAGCCGGGGCATTTCTTATGCTTTCCGGAAGTTTGTTCCATTTTTTTTTATAGCTGATGGTATTCAGGTAATAAATACTGAAAAGGGGATCCATTGAAAGCAACAACACAAGCATGTGAGACACGTAGCAGACTCGGTCGGAGTCTGTTCATGAGAGGTATTATAAGCTGCAACACATCTAAGGGCCCTAGCATCGGCGTAATCGATATTCTGATCTATAGACACATGACATTGATAGGGTTTGATTATGCTAAAGGTTCAGTAAGTAATAACGCTATTGCCGTGAAAGCGTTTTACAACCGCCACACAGCACCACACAAACGCTATACTAGTGTAAATGTCAATAAATACTGAAAAGGGAATCCCTTGGTAAAAAGGATTTGGTATAAAATTGTGACTTACACTGTATGGTTGTTATACGTCAAAGTTTCGGAGATTAGTTGTGTGCATATTCGACTACATTGTTGCGCAACAATGCTTAAATGGCTTCTAGTGATTTACGGTCTAGAACAATAATTTTCTCATAATATGTATTCGGTTCTATAGGCGTATTCTTTGCATATTACAATCAGTGTATAATGTAAGGCTGAGATGTTAATGACGTTCTATTTCTTGAATAATAATACACATGTAGTGTTCATTAAACGTGATGGATGTAACGGTTAAATAGTTTTATGAGCTATAACACGTGATTACGAGTTGTGTTGGCTAAACGTGTGAACCCTATGATGACATCTACCTAAATCCTTATAGGACGGTAGCGTTTGATGCTTTTCTTTAATCTTGTATTGTCGCACCCTTAACGGTTTATTCTCTTGTAGCTCTGGCTTCTGCCAACTCACTGAGTACTTACTTTGTGGCTTTCTAGGCTTTTGTTTTTATATGATATATATGTATACAGACTTTATTTACACTGTCCCGTTTATTGGGATAAAAATAGGGTAAGAATGAGGTTTGGTGTACCCTAAAACATGGGTTAAACGCCCAGCGGCCCTTTTTTTTGCCACTGACCGTTCCATGGCGGTGGCCCTATTGTCAACCGGTTTATATTTGTGATGTCTCCTTTTGCCTTATTCATCTTGAAAGTTGTGTTTTGTTTCTGTGTGTGTTTGTGGTTGACTGTCGTCCTTGAATGCTACTTTTATCATGTTTCAACCCAACTATGTTTCTCCCAATCAGCGTCTATCATATCAGCGAAGCGGGCTGGAGTATCGACTATATACAAATACTAGTGGCATTCGATAAGGGGGCTTAATTGTTGAGTTAATGGTGTCTCCTTTATTATTAGTATATACATAACACCAAGGAGTATAACAGGTTGTTTTTGATCGTCGAGATATACAATAAACCATAAAAGCCATGGAACTACATGTAGTATACCCACAAATTCCAGTTTATGTTATGGACATGTAGGCCACACTCTACCAAATGCTTTACTTATGTCACAAAAAAAAACACTAAATTTTTAAGTTTAACTGTTAAATATGTTGGTAAAATCCGGATTGCAGGGCAGTTATGATACGAATTCTAAGAAAACAAGTTAAAATATAGTGTACAGTTATATGTTGTTGTTTTCAAAATAAGTTAGTGCTAGAAGGTGCCTAAGTTCCAAATGGCCACATTCTAGCACTAAACCTATAGAATTTTTCTACTTAATAACTAGAGTTACAAATGGACCTCTAATATCAAAACTGACAGTATTCTTATTATACATACTGTAAAACGGTTAATAAAAAGTAAGTCTACCTACCGGCATTTAACATATCCAGATGAAAAAATACAACAATGCAATCGTTGGACTTCCATCATTGGACCTAGCACCTTTCTGCGAAACCTGTGACCCTTCGCATGACGTCATTAAACAGATTATGACCTCGCACATTAAATATCTTGAGTTTTCCATTTTTGTCAAGTATCTAAAAGTAGGGAAGTCTTTTTTTATTTATGAACTTAGCCAACTTCTTGCACTAACCCCTTCAATCCTATTCTCTTTGGATACATGTACGAGGGACATTCAAATATTACGTGGACATTTTTAATAGTTAATACACTTTTATAAATCAAGTAAATTAAAATATATGGCAATAAAGGTCTACGCTTTCACTTTCATATCAGTAAATATTATAACATTATTAGAAACAGATTTCAAGAAATACGAGTTTTTACAACCCCACTGTAGCCTCCACGGAGTAAGTCATTTGTGTGCTATGACGTCGCCTTGGAAACCAACAACAACCTAACGTTATAAATGATGTAACGTGTTATAAATAGAAAGCATTGTTATTTAAAATGAGTATTGTATTAGTCATAGTTTGCATTAAATAAATATTGTAAGCATTGTTGGATAATCATGTTTTGTAGTATATCACAACTTCGGAAATAGATAGTATGAATTCGATCGTGCTTAACAGAAATATTCAAAGCATTTAGGAAACAAATAGCATAGTCAATCCAAAAGACATATTTATTTAATATATATCGGCATTCTTAATTTATTAACACATATATTTTGAAGAAAATATGTAAGATTTTAAAATTTTAAGTTTTTATATTTCATTTTTGTATTAACTTTTTTGTTTTATTAAAAGTTAATATTATTTAACATTTTATTAACATTTTAAGACGGAAGAGTGTATGTGTTTGTTTATTTTTATCATAGTTCTCCTTGTTCAATATTCAACAATTCATACTTTTGATTTTGGAATAACAGTGACAAAACTACTTAGTTTTGTAAATATTTACCAACGAATTTCCTTTCATCTAGCGATTCCTCGAAATGAAGAATGGCCTGCTCCGCAGAAGGGTTTCTCGTCCTATTATATCATTCATTGCAATGATATATAAGACATGGTATCGAATTTCTGTTTAAATCATTTGACTTCTTATGACTTGGATTACAAAGTAACTTAAAGGGCTACGTCAAAAAATGAGTGCGATATCGAAAAAGTCCACGTATTATTTGAACAGACCAACTAATTAACATTATCCTAATAAGAATTTTCCATAGAACTCGTATTGTCTGAACAGACCAACTAATTCACATTATCCTACTTAGAATTTACCACAGAATTATGAGTTCACACTGATACAATTGATAGTGTTACAAGAGATTGAATTAAAATTTACTGAAAGGAAAAAGACACGCATAATCAAAAGTTGCCTATACTACATGTAATAGATAGAGTCTGGTCTCAGCGAGTTGGCTTATTTAAACACCGAGATGGGCGTAGCCCATCGAGGTGTTTAAATAACCAATGAGCTGAGACAGACTCTATCTTTTTTGTAGCATGGTGTACTTAGTAACACTGTGACGTCATAGTGACCGTACTCTAAATTCCAATATCCGGTAGTTGTAGAACGGCATAGCCACGCCCCTTTAGTTACCCGAAATTAAACCATTTAATGCTCTGCATTCATCAAAGGAAATGTCACCGACCATGCTACAATATTATATACACCTAATTCCTCGTAATATTCCAATATATCTCAACGTGTTTTATACAGAAAAGGGCTACAACTCATTACAGAAAGGAACCTCTGTCATGTAGTAGACCTTTTAATCAAAGTATACTTTGTTACAAGAAATTCGTAAATTTTGAAGTTTCGCTTGAAAAAATCAAGCCATTTCAGTATTGAGTTTAATGTTAAGAGATTGCAACGTCTAAAGCCTAAGTTTAGCTAAATGCGCATTCTGTCGATAATAAAACTTTAAAGGAGTAACCATTGGTGTGTTCGGTGCTGTTTAAACCTTCTTTCCGAAAGGACAAGCCTAATGTCGCCCTGCACCATTCGATAAGCAGTAGCAGATTAAACATATACGATAAAACGGAAATACCCTCTATGCGTTTCTTTTTCCTTTCAGTATATGTTGGAAACTGCTTCTAGAAGGAAAATATGTTCCTCACTGAAACAATTTTCACTCAGTACTCAACACCCCCGGTATCGAATAAGGTCATACGCGGGTACGGGAAAGACGCGCCATATTACAGGCACGCTCAATATTTGTCATTTATTTAAATAATTATATAGTTAGTTTTTGCTTTGTTAGATTCCTTGAATATTTTTCTTTACATCCATATCTCATCTTTTACATTTTATTAGTATTTTAAGTAATTTTATCCGTTTTGAACGGGGCGGATCGGAAAAATCCGTGTTAGCAATTGACATTTCGTCAAATTTTCAATTATACAGTCATTTTGGCACGATAAGACGGACGTGCTCATGTACAACATTCAGTATGTTAGTCCGTGTGTCTTTATTTGGTCCCTTAATACTAACTAAGGGTTTTTAATCTGGCGTTTTGTGAGAAAGGGGTCCCAGAAAGTGGATAAGTCTTACGACGGCCATAGATAAGTACCAACGTTATGTAGTAACATTGAAGGATAAGTACCAACGCATTTCAGATATATAGCTCTTTTATGTGGTAACTTCATTCAGAACAGAAAATTTAAGCTAAATTATGCAACAAAGACATGTTTAACTATAGGTTTTTTATACAGTGTATTACATACGTTCAGTGCAAGTGATATGGATTAATTCGTTTGCTACTTCTTCACTGAAAGATTTGATCTTTAAAAAACGTAGTTTAATTAAACCGTCTTAGAGTGTCCTAAAATGAGGTAAACATGGATCATCTTCAGCTTATTGCCACTGAGTTCCGTCGGTGTGTTCTTGGGCAAGACACTTTTCCTTAGCCTCGTCCGTCGGATGGGGACGTAAACCGGGCAGACCCGTGTATCGGTCTATCAACCGAGCACGTTAAAGAACCATAGGAATCTATTCCCCAGTTGTATGGCCGTATGCGTCCATAGTTCTGGACCTTTTAATCTGCCTGCGTCCATAACTCTGGACCGAAAAATAACATGCAATATAGCATAACAAAGATTAATTATGCCTTCGGGTAGTGTTTTTCAGTACATTGAAAGTAATTTGGGGGTTAAGTTGAAGGTTCATATTTCATGGGCTCCATTGTGGGCTTTCATATAGTCCGTTTGATAATGATAGGCTGTAAAATGCATGCCCACGATTATGAAAAAGGTAACACTGTAGCTACTGAAATATTATATTAGTAGTCGGAGGTGACGCGGAAGGTTCAGGATTAGAGCCCATGGGCTCTATTTCAACTCCTATTTAATTTTAATTTATCCGCCTAAGCTCTCACTCTCACTCTCCCCCTCTCTCTCTCTCTCGTATGTATAATATATTTTATAAATGTTTAAAAATGTTTAACTCCCTGGCTTTTAACGTTTAATTTAGTCGCCCAATATACATAAAAATACATATTATATAGAAAGTATTATATAATATGCTTCATATATTAGTGTAAGATATAATTGATATTATATAATATATATATATGTGTCGAATATTACATTATATTCAAAATGTTTAACTCCGTGGCTTTTAACGTTTAATTTAGTCGCCCAATATACATAAAAAATATATATTATATAGAAAGAATTATATAATATGCATCATATATTAGTGTAAGATATAACTGATATTATATAATATATATATATATATAACCCATTTAATGTGTCGACGTGCCCTAAAACACTATTCGTTCTTTTTGTTCAGATATAATAATTATTTAAATAGGAACTACCGACGCATTTATAGATTAATAATAATGTGTAAGAAACACACGTTTAGTGTGTCAAAATGCACGCATAATTCTTAAATAATTATTATATGGCGAGCATGGGCGTGTCTGATCTTTAAACATTTTTAAATGGACCTCCCAACGGATTTTGGGGGAAGCTATCATGTGTTTGAATATTCTATTGCACAGGTTAAAAATTAGAATAGATTTTGAATGGAACAGTATTAACAATACTGCCTGTTACAATGACAAATCCAAGTTTATATTACATTTCAACGCAGGTATTGCAATATTATATTTTTAAAATATTGTTAATACAAATAGCCTTCATTAGATCGTTGTAAAAAAAAACAAAGTTATTATAATGTAAATCTGGTAAATTAATTAGTTTTGATCAGTTTATTATCATATTTTACGCACTGTAGTATTGCATGCTGCTCAATATCGTTCGAAAATCACATGGTGTGTGAGGTCATTTTTCCCGTTCATTCTTTATACAAGAAATTAGGCGTGTCTGCAGCTACCATCAGACATTTTAAAAATCTGCATAGGAGTCAATTTAATAGGCTAATCATACGTTTTACTAAACTGGGATATGTGTGTGTGCGTGAGTCGTGCGTGCGCGCGTGTGTTAAAGTTTCTAAACTGAAGCTAGTAATTCCTATTTTATGTTATAATTTAGTTAATGGAAAACATCTTATTTATCTATATAATTAAAATGAAGATTAAATTATCAGATAGTCCACGGTTTCATTTATTTTCTATCGATAATATTTTATTTCCAGTGATACACTCACTATACAAGGCATGGCAAACATTGCGTTTATCAGATGACTCGTATACTTACTCCCGGATATAACGTCGAAAAACAGTCAAGAGAAGAAAACTCATTGGAAAATAGTTCTTTTTATTCATCTTTCATCAGGTTTTGTGCACAATATATGACCCATTTAATGTGTCGACGTGCCCTAAAACACTATTCGTTCTTTTTGTTCAGATATAATAATTATTTAAAAAGGAACTACCGACGCATTTATAGATTAATAATAATGTGTAAGAAACACACGTTTAGTGTGTCAAAATGCACGCATAATTCTTAAATAATTATTATATGGCGAGCATGGGCGTGTCTGATCTTTAAACATTTTTAAATGGACCTCCCAACGGATTTTGGGGAAAGCTATCATGTGTTTGAACATTCTATTGCACAGGTTAAAAATTAGAATAGATTTTGAATGGAACAGTATTAACAATACTGCCTGTTACAATGACAAATCCAAGTTTATATTACATTTCAACGCAGGTATTGCAATATTATATTTTTAAAATATTGTTAATACAAATAGCCTTCATTAGATCGTTGTAAAAAAAACAAAGTTATTATAATGTAAATCTGGTAAATTAATTAGTTTTGATCAGTTTATTATCATATTTTACGCACTGTAGTATTGCATGCTGCTCAATATCGTTCGAAAATCACATGGTGTGTGAGGTCATTTTTCCCGTTCATTCTTTATACAAGAAATTAGGCGTGTCTGCAGCTACCATCAGACATTTTAAAAATCTGCATAGGAGTCAATTTAATAGGCTAATCATACGTTTTACTAAACTGGGATATGTGTGTGTGTGCGTGAGTCGTGCGTGCGTGTGTTAAAGTTTCTAAACTGAAGCTAGTAATTCCTATTTTATGTTATAATTTAGTTAATGGAAAACATCTTATTTATCTATATAATTAAAATGAAGATTTAAATTATTAGATAGTCCACGGTTTCATTTATTTTCTATCAATAATATTTTATTTCCAGTGATACACCGTATAAGGCTCACTATATAAGGCATGGCAAACATTGCGTTTATCAGATGAAACATTTGAGATGCGTGTAATGTGAGAGAAATTATGATTCACAATATATATAGCATTTAAATCGAGCAGCATAACAGTCCAATTTGACAAGAAATAAGAGGAAAAACAATCATAACACATTATTCGTTCTTCAAACTGGCCTATTTCGATTACTTGAATAGAATTGCTCGTTTACTGTGTCATGTTATAAATGCGACAATTGTAATACCAAACATAAAAACAGATTTATGATTCATTGGTGTTATATATAACATATTATTAGTTAGTACATAACATACTACTTAAGTATTTATTTACAAAGGTTTATAAATATACATAATTATTAACGTGTTAATATATAGATAGATAGATAACTTTATTTCCAAATTCCAATAGGCTTAAAAGCCCGTGAGGATACAATATACAGTTACATAAAACATGGCAACAGTGTAGGATTTTACAAACAAGAAACTTTTGTTAATCTGAGACAGTCACAGCAAAATGCACGTATACTGGCACGCACTCAATCACTTACGCACTCACGCGCACAACAATTTCTATCAAGTGGACTTAACCATTGAGAAGGCGTATTACTACATACTATAAATAAATACTGAACCATACATTTCATAACACATTCGGTAAAATAAATTACCTATATTTACTAAGTTCTATATAATGTTTCGTTTCGTAATTTAAATGCTTTTAAAACAAAGGTACAAAGCTTGTGAATATATACTTTATTTTGTGAATTTAGTAATTCCAAAAATTTCATCATGTTTGGCCTCTTGTAAAAATATTGTGGAATGTATTGCTTTCTTAAGACAGTATACGTTTGGCATTCCAACACAAAATGAAATTCATCTTCAAGTTTATTACAAAATAAACATAATCTTTCGATAACAGGAATTCTGTTTGGTTTAACCCATCTTCCCGCTTCAATTTGCAACCTATGAGATGACACCCGTAATTTGGTAAGTGCTTGACACATTTTGAAAATATTTATATTATCAAGATATGGTTGAAACTGAAAAGATGCAAAGCTTCTATAAAACACTGCTCTGGTGGAGATATCTAATCGACTATGCCAATTTTGAGCGAAATTGTCATTTAACCGTTGCTTTAATACTGCAAGAAATAAATTACAATTACCAACATTTTGTTGTAGCCATACATCATAAAACCCAAGAGAGGACAATAAGTGTTTCAACTGTGAAACCCAGTTTTTTTTGCGAGGATATATTTCACAGTCATTTAACATCATGTTATACACTATTTTTATATATTTACGTTCATGTACGCTCATAATTTTTAACCAATATTTAACAATTATAAAATATCTTCTTGTAATAAATGATGTTCTACCAAATTCCCCATATATAAAATCATTTTGTGTTGTCTTTTTAACACCCAAAATATGTTTGCAGAACTGTAAATGCACTCTTTCAATTGATATAGCTTGTACGAATCCCCACACCTCACTTCCGTAATTTAAAATTGGAGTTATCAATTTATCAAACAAATCTAATTTATGTTTTGGTGATACAAATGTAAATTTATACAAATACCTATTCATTTTAAAAATAGCTTTTTGTGCTTGACCAGCAAGGGTAGTTTCTGCCTTTTATATATATCTTGCGTTTACAAAAGTAGCTGTTTTGACTCGATCATACTCCGTCTTACAATATCTAACAATATATTTATAGTGTGACCGAGCTTTAACCATATTAATTCTATTTATGTCGCTTTTATTTTCTCTATATTTATTTAACATTTGAAAGAAATAAAACTTGCTTTCATGACACTCATCATTATACCATGGGTTTTCTTTTGCATTATTAAATACGGGAGCATCAGCTTTAACATTGTCGTTATAATTAAGTTTGCGTTTAAAAATTGGTGAAGACACATCTTCAATAATGGCATTGAAATCCTGAATGCATAAAATTAATATCCTCATTAGTCATACAATGTTCTAATTTGCCATCTAAAGCAATCAAATTATCATTTATGTCTGCTTTACTGAAACTCTCAATAAAAACATTTTTGTTATTGTTGCTCCATACATACTTATAATTTAATCGTTCATAATCATTGTTGATGGGCGACGCCTCTACGTTTGGTTTAGAAAAATCTAAGGAGCATGTTACTAAACTATGGTCCGACAAAATATTTGGTTCGCCAACTTCGAACTCACTTACATGCGAAAATAGATTTTGTGAAGACAACACATAGTCAACTAATGAACTTCCCCTACTACCAACAAATGTATAGCGACCAATCCCTTTATCATTACCAAATCTACCGTTTAAAATACGTAAAGAACTCTGTTTGCATAAGTCTAGTAGCAGTAACCCATTATTATTAACATGACCTTTATCCTCAGAAAAACGTAACAATTCAACATCAGAAATATAATCATCAGGTAGCATATGCATATGAACATTGTTATCGTTTATGACGTAATCACAGTGTGTGGATGTACGACTGTTAAAGTCACCGAGAATTAGCATTCTACACTCATTTATACTTTTATTTTCAATATATGCAATATATTCTAACAAACGATCAAAAATATTGGTTTCAACCATTGCCTGGCGGCTGCTGTCATCGGGTAATACATAGGTTAAGCAAACATATAAATCACTACTAAAAGATAATCTTTGACCCTCAATTTTGACCCAGATAATATCATCATCGCTGACAAATACCAATGTGTCCTTCGAAACAAAC
Source organism: Cyrtodaria siliqua (assembly GCA_037043455.1). Lineage (NCBI taxonomy): Eukaryota > Metazoa > Mollusca > Bivalvia > Adapedonta > Hiatellidae > Cyrtodaria > Cyrtodaria siliqua. The sequence continues at coordinate 300,433 of JAWPHD010001211.1, forward strand.
TCGTGTCTAATGTATACTGCTATACCGCCCGAGTTACGCTTGCATGATTTCTTATTCTCAGTCCTATGTAACACGAAACACTCAAAACTATCAACATTAACATCGGAAAATTCATCGGTCCACGTTTCAGTGAGCAATACTATATCGTTCGATTTAAAAATTGCATCTAGTTCAATACTTTTCAGTTTATTCGTTCTCTTTGTAATCAAACCTTGAATGTTCAAAAGCGCAAAACGCAGCTTCACCTTCTCAGCGTCCACCTATTTATGTTCAGATTTGTCATGGTTATTACTCCCAACTGTTTGGCTAAATATAGAAATCCGTGGTTCCCGCTCGCGACTTATTGACTCGCTTAACTCTTTCTTATTATATGGTTTAGCTGAACTTGACCGTTTTGTACTTCTGTTCGCTGCACGTGAAACATGGGATCGTTCCCGTCGCTCAGTTGGTAGCGTCTCCGTAATAATCAGATTCTCAACATTGTTCACATGTGAAGGCACATTCACGGGTGACCAGGATCTAAATATAGTTGGCTGTGTTTGATCTGGTTGGATATATGAACTTGTATTCCGAGACGGATTAATGCCGGGATTAATGACGTCAGTGTTTACCGGATCCAATAACGGTACTCTGGTATCAGGTAGACATATATCGTTTTGTACACAAGGCTTAGTACGTTCCGTACCACACGTATCACTGCTGCTTACACTGTGCATCGACGCGTTGTGTAATTCCTCGTTGGTCATGTCCGTTACTTTATCGCGTGTACAATTTGAGCTGTGGTCATCATACCGGTCGTCTGTATGGGTATGTGTACGGATCTGGGACATAATTGGACTGTTATTTATATGTGCGAAATCAACAATGCGATTATTGCCGATGACCTTGAACCAATCGGGAAATTCGTCTCTAACCACCCGTCCGTCTATTGCTAACCTGGCTGGATACAGTATATATACTGCTTAAATATCGTGTATAACTACTTGACTGCACATGCCATAAAGTATACTTGCAAGCTCCGCCCTCTATTGTTCATGGGTAAAACTAACAAACAGTTACTATCTGCTCCATTGTACAAGTTAACATGATGTGTGCTTTTGTAAATATTTAATTGGTTGAAGAAAGCTTGATTGACAGCTCGTTCCGTGTGTGACACGATTAATAAGAATCGAATTTCCACCTTCCATCCGTATCAAATTATTGAAATAAGCTCCGCCCACAGACTTAACGATATCGATGATCGATTAACTGCTCAACGGAATGTCACGGTTACTTAAGCAGGGTCATTGCAGGATAACAGCGGGATATCACCAATGCCATATAACACCAGATAACACTTGTAGCAGCCTATGGAGAAAATCAATTATTGCAATCACAATAGTGTAGTATACTTTTGGGTTTTAAAAAACACCCAAAGTATATAGTATCAATAATTCTTACAACATTTATCACTAAAGCCTTGTATATTGCCTATTCCAGATTGTTATTTTTGAATATGAAATCAATTGTATTGGAATAAATAATTAACTCTGGCATAATTTTGAGTTAAAAACATATCTAGACACATTATGCTCCAAACAATTAAAAAGTTGTATAACAATAATAAGATTATCATCACATTGTTTAAGAATAGAAAAAGGGAAATACGCAAGAGAGAGAATAGAGAGAAACGAAAGAGTTTGCGAAATTTGTAACACTAAAGATATTTAAGACGAGTTTTAGGCCATTTTATTTTGATATGTACTACTTACTCTAACATTAGAAACAAATACATTCCTGAATCAGTATTACACAACTAGACGAAGCATGTTTAAATTTGTAGAATTGTTGCAGTCATTAAACAAAAAGATTATTCATAGTTTAAGTAAATTCATTTCCGATGCACTTGTATTAAGGCTATCTACATCAAATTTAACAGACTAAAAATAAACCAGACATATTATTTCAGAACATCCTCGTTTATCGTTGACATACCATAATATGTGTATTTTTTGTTTTGTTTAAATATGTATGAAGCAAAGTAAAACGTCATGGTAATGATTATTTTGTTGTATATGCAATGTTAAACAATGTTAATATAAGAAGGTGAATACGTTTCATGGAGCTTGACAGTCGTAAACTAGATTTAGATGTTCTGCACACAACTTAGCTATCGAGGAAGGAATCTATAGGAATGTCCCTAGAGAGAATAGGTTGTGTACTTTTTGTAATATGAATGTCATCGAAAATGAATACCACTTTCTTCTAGCATGTCCTTATTATAGAGAACTAAGAAACATGTGCATACCAAGATGTTATTGCAGCTGGCCAAATATGCATAAGTTTAAATCTCTGGTCGGCACGAAACAAATTAGTCTATTAAAAAGTTTAGCAAAATATATTTATCTGACAAACCAGAAAAGAGAACAAAGTATTATTTTGGAATAGCGGTATAGTTATAAATAATAAGCGTTAATAATTATATGTAACATGGTGTGATTTTAGCCCATATGCTAATTGTATAGATTACCTTCATACCATGTATAGTACTATTCCACTATCCGTTAATGATCGTCAATTAGAAAACAAGTAATCCATTTAAATTATTTGCTATAGAATTTACACATATCCTGCACCGAAATAATCCGTTTTATGTTCACACTTGATATATGAATGACCATTGACTAGACTAGTTGACGCATGCACATGTCGCACGGGACATTCATGTGGATTTTAAATCGTACAGGTAAAAGTACTTATACTCGGCGGTTACAAAAAAGGCCAAATACAACAAAAAAAAATGAGCAGTAAACTGAAATAGTTTCTGTGTGTGAAAAAAATATATTTGCATCTGTTTTGAAGAAACACCATTATGCGAACGATGTAACGTTATTAAAAGGAATTTTTTTTTTTTTTTTTTTATTTAATATTTACATAAGTTTTTACTATAGTATTAAGAAATATGCATAATAAGTAATTATTCAGATGTATGTCATTACTGTAGTTACCATTATATGAATTATATGAATGTATCTTTATCACTAATGGAACTATATGTATATATTAAAATCTGTCAAAAAACCGTTTAATTACTCATACCTGTTATCATACTCTTCTCATAGTATATAAGTGTAACTGTTGCCGCCAAATGTATTGGCGATGAACATGTATATATGTTTGAGCCTGAATAAAAACTGAACTGAACTGAACTGACATCTACTACCGGCTTTTAAAACCGTATTAACGCCGAAACAGTGCGAATCGATTCTTAAATGAATACAACTTACTGATTAGGCATATTTGGGGAATATGTATGTAATCTGTATTGCATGTATTCTCAGTGCTATGAATTATATAAAACGGAAGAAACGTTTTACCTAGTCATATGAGAATGTTTTATTAGATATTATTTAACTGCTGGGATAGATTATACGGAAATCCTTCACGAGTGTTAGACGTATGTTTTTTTCTTCACGAACGTGCGTATGTGGAAAAAGAAAACGTCTACCACCGAGTGAAGGATTACCCAGTAATCGATCTCAGCAGTTAAATAATCTATTTATTATATGTTAAGGCAGTTTATGTTTTTTACCAAAATGATTCGCTTTATTGAACGTTATCGGTAGATGAGGTCGACATCAACAACACTTTATTGATGTCACAACTCAACGTCGCAACGTCAGATATTATTGTGTTCTGAGTTTTTTATTAATATTTAACGATTATGAATATTTTTGCACTGAGAAATCCAATCTTTCACGCATAGAAATGTAATAATTGGTGTTTATGGACTTGTGTTTGTTTGTATGAAATTGCATAAGTAGAGTTAACTTTATGTGTTGTCTTTTAACCATTTAAGACCGTACATTTGAAAACAGCAACACATTTAAGATAATTGATGTGTTATTTTTTAATTTATTATAGTATCACGTCCAAGGTGAAGGATGTGTCTGCATTTAGTATAATAAAATAAGCAAAAGACTGTTTAAGCCGCGGAAATCTAGCTCTAGTTTCTCACAATCATAGTGGACGCTCTATAGGCTGTCTGTATTAATATATAGTCCTGTTCGACTACTCTATCAACGCCATATATTATTTCTAGTTAACGTTACCTGAGACCGTTTGTATTAATGGCTTTTTTATAAACATCTTTATTTCATTGATATTATTCAAGGTGGGAAATAATATGAAATAATATTATACTACTAATTATTATTATTATTATTATTATTATTATTATTATTATTATTATTATTATTATTATTATTATTATTATTATAGCACTTGTATGATATACTTATCCCAAATAAGGGTGCACGGGCACAATGTTAATCTTCGGGACTGTTTTTGTCCAGAAATTGATAAATTCAATCATGTATCGGTTTTGTTGATTATGAAAATAAAACAATCATCTCTTTTGCATGGCCTTTACAATACATTGCACAGAGAAGGGAGAATTGTCTGTATAAATAGACTAACACTTACTTTATGTAGGAACTCGTATTGTTTTATACGTAAATAATGTGATAATTATTATTTTATGTGTGTGTATAAGCCTTATTTTATCTTGAAAAGTGAACAGATGTTGTTCAACAGTTTATTTCATATCTGATTTGAGATAATACATGATGTTTTAAGATATTTTTTAATGTATGCCACTTTGCTATTATTGATTACGAAACAGCGGATTAGATATAACCTTTTATTACACTTTTAGATGTGTGATCGTTATGGCCTTGCATAACCTTCAAAGGTCTCGATTGACAATGGCGGTACACCTTTTATGCAGTTGAATATGTGAATACTCTGTTCTTTTGTATTAAATCGTGTTTCTCACTTGATTTTATACTTGTATTGTCTCCAATATTCGTTTAAGACTGACATAGTACTATATATGTGGGTAATTTGTATTGTAAATATGGATTGTTTGTACTATGATGAGACAGAAATAAAGAAATTATATAGAAGTGTTTATTCAGATAATTCCAATGCGTCATAAGACCCGTGAGGATACAACAAATACATATAAACTTGACAGAGATAGTGAAGTATATATACAACTTTATAGCAACAACGTATGTATAAGGTATATATGCTATAGCATCGTGCATTTAAAATTCATTTCGAGATAGCTAGATAATTTATCGTGTATTCAAGTTTTGGAGTTAATGTTACTTTTTCTCTTTAACTTCATACAATTTTAATATATAATTCCTAAATACAGCTTCCAAATATAAACCCCAACGACTTACAATAACTGCAAATAATACTCAAAATGACAGTCGTCATGTGTTAATTGCGTGTATAAACAGTAACACCTGTTACAGTAGTACAGACTCCATATAGGCGGAGGGACTATAATCCTTAGAATTATACACACACACAATAGTACAGACGAGCGGCTAGGATATTTTCTACAACCGCCCAAAACACACAAGAGTTAACATACTGTGTTATTGTGTATACTTATTGTTACTGTGTCAGTTTTAAATAGATATGCCATTTCTAATTGTGAAAACATGCAAAATGACACTTTAAGACTATCTCCCGAGTTGTCAGTAAATTGGTTTCTGTTCAGTTATACTCAATCTCAAAGCAGCGTGCGTTATATGGTGCATACACATACCGCTGTTCAAGTAAAAGTTTAACAATTATATTATATAAATAATAAACAAAAGGCGACCCCATCATGAATGATTTATTTAGAACTTGGTGTAACACTGTTGTCTGTTGATTAAAATAAAAAAAGAACAATTGCTTACTGGGCAAGATTAATAGAAACTACCAGTAGTGACAATACTATGAAACTTTCTTTAAAGTTATATATCGTGTTAAGAAAAGTAAATTGTACATATTTAAATTATCTTGGATACAGAATATTAAACACATTCTATGCACTTCTGGGTTTTCCGGAATTTGGTACAACCAAACCTTTATAAATGCAAAGTGGTTTGTTTAATCATTAAAGAACTACATTTTCATACGGAATTGTCCCTCCGAACTATTACTTGATACAAACACCTATCAATATTTTAAAACTTGTTTTATACAGTTTTATATCAAAGCATTATCTAGTTACCGCTGTAATAAGCTTATAGCATTTTTAACAAGAAAGAACTCCCAAGTTACCAATAGAAGTCAGAATATGGCGAAATACCCTAACAGCTGATAGAAAATGTACTCAATGTAACGATCTTGGGGATGAGATACATTTTGTTTTAGTATATCCGCTATTTCTAAACGATAGAATACACTATATTAAAATCTATTTTTTACTACGACCAATCATGCCGAAATTTATAGAACTGTTATCAAATGAAAACAAAACATATCATCAATAAACTGAGTATTTTTTAGTTATAAACTAACACATTATTTTAAAGGGAAATATTGAATTTAAATTCTATACATGTATTTAATTAATAAAATATGATTTGATTGTAAGTGCGCACTAACGGCTGAGGTGCGAGCAATGTGTGCGCGGTGCACAGGCATAATTATATTTGTCTTTCTTAATTGTTGATGTTGTACATAATTAACATTATCAGTTTGTTCATCTAACTAAATGTTTATCCGTAGACGATAAAGATAATTCAGCGAGTTGGCATATGTAATTATTGAAAATATGGCACATCAATAAGAACATTATTTAACTGTTCTAATAGTATTATTTATAACTCACTTAAATGTTATTGTCTCATTAATTTAAAGGGAAGGGTTTAAACTAATGTTGGTAGAACTTGTTACCCGACCCATTTGTCATTATACTATTTCTATTGTAGATATGTGGATATTATCCTGTGTGTAAAATTATTGGCAATAAAATATGTTTAAATCATTAATTTGAACTTAAATACTATTCTTTTCCACCACCATTTAGTTTTATGAATAGTCGTTTCCTGTTAGTACCGTCATTGTGTCGCATAAGTAAATAGGGATGATTTGTAATTGATTTATGCAAGGAAGTGGAAATTGTGATGATTTGTAATTGATTTATGCAAGGAATTGTTAATATTCGCCTTCTCACTGTATCAGGTCAGTTAAGATAAACTGTATATTTGGATATTTATTTTGTGTTATACCTACACTGTTGCATGCTTTGTGAAATTGTATGTTTTATCCTCATGGGCTTTTAAGCCTGTAGGAAATTGGAAATAAAGATATCTATCTATCTATGTTATTGCTGCAATTTGCTTATACTGTTCACTGTATTGTAAAAATGAGCGGATTGTGAAAATATAAAAAGCTGTCATATTTTGGCAAGCTTTAAATTAACAAATTAAAATATATAAGTCCACGCCGTATTAATGAGTCACCATATACTGGCTTAAACCCTAGAAAAACTAGAAATCTTCAGAACAATATTAGGACGCACGAATGAATATATATAACATAACATATGTATGTGTAAAATGAGATTTAACTAACTGCTTTCTGATTTGCGTGAGTTTATACATTCCCAATTAAAGCATGTTTAATATTCAATATAATCGTCTTTTCAGGTGACAAATTGACACGTTATTTTCACAGTGGACACTAGAATGTTACCTCAATCGCACCTATTAATTGGCATTAGCGGTATATTGCCCGTTTACCTGAGAAGTTGCATGTTTTAACAACCGACACTGCTAGATACTTAATTGGCATGTTATTTAAGGCAAGATTCACAATATTGTTTTTACAGTGGACACAAGAGTGTTATCTTAATTTCGCACCTAGTACCTGACACTTTGAGAATATCATTTTTTTACAGTATATAAGTTAAGACAATTTGCCATTTATCACTATACTAGCTTACTCGCCTATTATATCACATTGTGTTAATTAATACTCCGACTTGGATATATTATTTAATAATTTCAAATTTAGATATTTAAAATAAGTTTAAATTGTCCGAGATTATTTTTTTGTGTGTAATCGCGAATTCAGGACCTGAATGATGTCTCTGTAAGTACATGTTTATTTCATTTATTTCAATCAAGATAATTGATGTTCCCTGTACGTTATTTATGCATACATAAGACTGTGACCAGTCATGGAACTTTACCTCAAGTTCCAACTTTCTAAAAGTACACTTATTGTTTTATCAATAGTCCATGGAAAGTCAGTAATTTGTTGACCGTTATCTTTTTACGGTAATAATTACGAACACATATAGCGTAAATTGTTTATATAGAACATGTCTAAGAGATCCGAATACATGGTTATCGCACAATATATAAGTATACAATATTTGTTTTCGTCCGAATTGTACAGATACTTGTTTGTTTGCATATGTCTAAATTATGCTCGTTTAATAAAAATATGGTGTTACTTATCTTAGAACCTGATTGCTAGAAATAAATATAAATGAGATTCGAATATTTTGTATTATAATTGGACCACCACCAGTGAGAACTGCTGAATTAATGTTCGACATATATATATGTTTTTAACACGCGTACTCAACATTTGTATAATAAATAAAGTTTAAAAAAGAAATAGTGGTTTGTACATGTATATACTGTACATAATTAGGCATGTAACGACGTTATTGCATAACGACGATATTTATTTTCTTTATATTATTTATATATCGCCATTCTCATTGATTAACGTCATCAATCATGAATTTAAACTGAACACTGATAGTTTAAAATTGGATTTTTGTTATTCAATCATATGCTGATGCAATATGATCAACAATTATTTATATTCAAACACAATTTCATTATGATGTATTCGAATACTTGTTCATAATGATTTTAAATATATCTTACGTCTACAATTCTTGTCTTGAATGAAAGTTATATACTAAATTATAAAAACTTCTCCCAGAATTCTGGACTATTATTATGCTCGACGATGTGCAACTCGGCCCCCGGTCATCTTAACCCCTAGTCTACTCGAGATGGCCACATTTCTGAAATTAAACTCTTTATATTTCCACTCAATATACAGGGTGTCTCTAAATGTATCGATATCATTATTATTATTCATATTACCAGAGAATACTTGATTAGCAATCTCGTCCAATTGCCTTATTTAATAACACATAAATTGTTATTTTTTCGTTATCCTATACATTTGTTCTATTTAAAGAGGCTACCTACGCGATTTTTAATGTAAAATATTAAATACTCAATATTACTGCATTTATTACTACAACGCTATTTTATGAGTATTCTAAGAAGAAACATGGTTCGTATTCCAGTTCTGTCAATTATTAATTATGATCAAAACAATATCTTGAATCAGTAAAATGCTGCCCTGCCGTTTATTCCTGCCGGGGAACTACGAGTTTTTACGATTTTCTCGGACATGCGCAATGCGATTCATTTGAACGAAAAAAAACTATTCGGGGCAGCTAAACGAATCGATCGGAACTCTTCGCCAATCCGATGAGGCAGTTCCGATTGTAAACGAATAAGATCGGAAAATCTCCGCAATCGGCTTGTCTGAAGCAATTACGAATACAATTTCAAAAATCCGATCTTTTCAATCCTGTTTTTCCCCTGCAAAACGCATATTGCATGGGGTGAAATTATTTCCATTTACCTTTTTCATAGTCCTCTTTATCATTAAGTAAAGTTTATATCAATTGGTGGACAAAAAGATCTAGGTAGAGCCTCTTTAATTGTAATTTAAATTCACTTGTATTGGCACGTGAGATGAGCACGATTACATATCTTGTACTATGAAATTATCTACAAATGGGAATGCAAGACATTAAACATAATATACTACCAAATTTGAAATGCGAACTATACCCGCTCATTACTGTAGCTTGAACTTTTTCACACTCAGAGCTTCAAATCATTATTATAATAACGATAATAAAAGAAATGTGCCGCACACACACTAAATGTGTTAATTGGTTATTATATTAAGTCACTATGTTTACTTTATCAATTGAGCAATCAATCCAGGAATATAAAAAAAATCCATAAAATTAACATGATGTCAATGCTAATTATATGCCAATTAGTTTATTTCTTGATTCTTTGCCCATTAAGTTTCAATTTAATTCTTTATTACGGCCGAGTTGATTAGGGCCAAACTTGACTGAAATTCAGTTAAGCTAAATTACAAAATCTGCGTCCAGAATACTAGACGTGTGCGAAAGAAAGTAGGCTAACTTTAATAAAATGCTGCGTCCATAATCCTAGACTTGTATGACAGTAATTATGCAAGTAATTATGCATAAACAATAAAAAAGAAAATATGTCCATAATCCTAGACATGTACGAAAGTAATTATGCAAAATTAAAAAAGACTTGTCTGAAAATAATAAGCTACCTCCAAATTAGGTCAAATGAAATTTTCTATGTACATTTTGCGCCTGTCTGTAGATAACTGCCATAGTGCGAGCTGAAGAAACCCATCTTTGTATGAAGATACAATTGAATGAACATGTTTAGTATACATGAGGCATATGTGTCTTATTGCAATTAAATTCTAATTTTATTCTTTTAAATTACAAATTTTAACTTCAGTTACATTTATTACCACCGAGTCGACTTGGGCCAAAGTAGACTGAAACAAATATGGTAAATTATATATGGGTCCATAACTCTACTCCATTTTTTTACTCCAATTTATTTATTTTGTTAGGTTCATTACGTGAACAACATAAACAACAGTGTGAAAAATAAATTTACATATTAATGGCGACAAATTTAAACATCAAGAAACGACAACATACAAAATAATGTATGGTTTTCAATAATTAATATTAAATAATAATACTAATAATTATAATAATAATAATGTCATATGACGGTATTTGCGGCCGCTTACATCAAATATAATTCATTTCAAATGACATATATATTTATTTATTACTATTCATTTCTTATACCGTGATGTATATATACATTTTAAAGCAGTAACTCGGAATCAGTAACTGTTAGATCAAACATAGAAAACACATACATACGCAAGCTCACACATACAAACGCGTGCGTACTTACGCACAAGAACATTCTGATATAACACCTTGGGCTGAATTGTATAAACTGTAGAGCGCGATTTAGTTTTGTGGATGTAATTTGGTATTGTCAGTTTCCAGACAATGGCGCATTGTTCTACTGAAGATGTAGTACTGCGTTTGGTCATATTTTTAGTTATTTTAATTTTTCATTCTTTATTATTATATCTATGAATAAGCAACGTTTGTGTAGTTCTACATAGTTCTCGGCTGACAATAATGATGTAATTTAAGAATATAGGGGCGCGTTTAATAGAATTTATTTATATACTTCTTCCTCATTTCATTAAATTTGGGACAAATTAATAGATAATGAAATTCGTCGCGGATATCATTGCAATTTAGACATTTTATTTTATTATCGGGTATCCCTCTCAATAGGCAACCAATAATTCCTAATTATAAAAGCCGTACATTTTTTGCATAATAATTCAGGAATTAATTTTATATAACGACTTTGTTAAAAATCTGTTTTTAACAGTTGATACATATTAGTGTTTGAGAGTGTTAGACTTGTATGACACTGAGTAATTATACTAAATTAAAACAGCTGCGTCCTTTAGATTCAAGAGATTAAATATCGTATTTTATTAAGTAACGTAAACATATATAATGTTTCTTGTTACATACGAATTGTTGTACATAATATAAAGTAATCACAAACAAACAAACAAAGCGTCACCGCGGCTGAATGGTTAACGACGTTGCGTTGTAAACCTTCGCCTCTCACTGCTGCGGGTTCGAATCTCACTGGAAGGTCGACTTGTAAGTGCGGAAGTGTCGATTCTTACGGATGACGGGAAGTGTACAGTACTGGTCCTACCCAGGAAAAGTGGGTGGTCTGCCGCCATCACAAAAAATCGACAGTCATATATAACCTTACATGTGCTGAAAATGACGTAAAACACCAAACAAACAAACAAAACAAACGTTATTACGAATCGAACATTTCAATATAGTGTATTTATGTTTAGTACCAGATAGATGTATGTGTTTGAATAATAAAATAATTGACGAGAAAACTCATTTGAAACAAATCAATCATCCATGAGGCCCTCAACAATATATATTATACAATATTTACAAAGATATGTAATATACATAGAATAATTTTGCTAACTCTGTGGCGGAGTCACGCATTTTTTAAATTCAAAATCTTGTTTTAAGTCCAGATATAATGCCGAGTCAACAAGCGACTCTTCTTGGGGCTCTTATAGTAGAGGAACAGTCCACATTCTAGCCACTCGTATACTTAGTACACGCATATTGTTCTTAAACTCGTAACACATTTTTAGATTGTATAGTGTACCGTCTATTATAATTCAGTATTGAGCGGCGATGTACTCATGCAAATTTGTTTAATACGTGTGACACAAATAAAGATTAAAACTATATGAACAGCATAAGCAACAGTGTGAAAACTCTAGCACGTATTGGTACGTGAGATTAGCACGAGTACAAATCGTGTATACGGAAACGTATTCTGACCCCTCTAAAATTCAGCTGAAGTTTTTATTTTTAGAATATATCTGGTAGTATTGAACATGTATATATTCCGTTGATGAAAACTTTTCTTTTAACGGAGCATTATTAGAGGTTTCAGATGATTTTAATTATCTTGGAGTTGTATTTAACTACACAGGGTCGTATACGTTAAATCAACAGGCTATGTGCTGATGTGCGGCAAAGCATTAAAAGCTATGAATCTTTTAACTGCAAACATAAGAAAAACTGAACTAAAACCTAAAACATCCCTTCAATTATTTGATGCTTTCGTCTCATCAATACTCAATTACGGCTGTGAAGTCTGGGGTTTCATAAAATCGAAAGAGATAGAGAGAATTCATCTCAAGTTTTGTAAACACATTCTAGGAGTAAAACTGACCACGAGTAATGCTGGTGTTTACGGTGAATTGGCGCGTTATCCTTTATTTATCACAAGATATACTAGAATAGTTAGATATTGGTTGAAATTAGTTAAAACAGAAAATATAATTTTATCATCTATTTATAAATCTTCATTATCTGATTGTGAAAGTGGTTTAAACAATTGGTTATCCAATGTAAAATCTCTGCTTAATACGTATGGCTTTATGTATATATGGGATGATCCTTTAAGGGTGAACCATCAACATTTTATATCTAGCTTTAAACAGAGGTTGGTGGATTGTTTTATTCAAAAATGGAACACTGATCTACAAGAAAATAGAGTATTATCAAGTTTGTATAGACATGTTAAAGATAATTTTGGATATGAAAACTATCTGAATATTTTATGTACAAAAAGATTACGAAGTGTTTTTACTAAATTACGTTTATCTTCACATAGCTTAAGAATTGAGACAGGTTGTTATGCAAGACAGAGGATTGAAAGAAATGAAAGAGTTTGTCAAATATGTAATTCAACTGATATTGAAGACGAATTTCACTTTGTTTTAATTTGTACAGCTTATAATGATATTAGAAAGAAATATATCAGAAAATATTACATACAAAGGCCAAATATGTTTAAATTTATAACACTTCTACAATCTTCAAAGAAGAAAGAACTTTTTAATTTAAGTAAATATTTGTCAGAGGCGTTTACTGTCAGATGTTCTATTCCAAATATTATTTCTTAAAATATATTCAAGTACATCCTCACATAAATTGTTATTTTATATATAATTCCTTTTGTTTTTTGATATCCTTGGATTATTGATTAAAATGTGTGATTTATATGATCTATGATTAATTAAGGAGTATTGAAAATTGAACTATAAGTGAGTGTGTAGAAGTATGTGTAACCTGTCATGTGATTATAATTATGTATTACAAATTATGTATGTAATGATGAGAAACTGTAAAAGTTTAAGTCAATAAAGTATCTACCTATCTATCTATCTATCTATATATAGACGGAAATAAATAAGTTATAACAAGAAAAGTCTAACGCATGCGTCATATGTAGACGATTTTAATAATGGGTTAGTTTGTGGAGGCTTTGTTCAAGACACATACTTGTAGTCGTCGATATGGAGATGACATGAAGGTAAAGTGAAAAATTAAAAGATACTGTATGAATACAGTTTTTATTTGGTCTTAGGTATACGTTATTATACATGTTAAAGGGAACATATTTAATTATTTTCAATTAAACGATTTACACCTGAGCTATTACAAAGAAAATTTCAGTGACCATGCTACAATATAATATAAAAGTCATATTTACTTAAATTATACTACATATTTTCACATGGGCCCTATTTATGTTCATGTTTTAGTTGTTTCAGGCTCAAAACCGCTTCGGAGTAGCCGTTAAGGCAATCAACTTTGCATTTTAAATGAATTACAAGTGATCTTATAGAAAATATTTAATTTCTTTACTTCATTATAATACTCAAATATAAATGGGTGCCGAAGTGTCTAGGGTAAAAATTAAAACAGATGACGAAATGGTTTGATGCCGAAACGTCCTGATTCGATCTTGATCACAGAGACGCAAAAAAATTGAGAATTGACTGCATTTATTAATAAGCATTGTTCATGTACTGATCATTGGGACCCCGCTTTAATTAGACTAATATACTATATGCACAATAGTTTTCGTCTAGAAAATGAGTGTGTTATATTTGAAGGAAGATAGACGTGAAGTTCCGAGAGTTACTTGATGTGTAGATTTATATTACTAGTTGTAAAAACTATTTCAAGTTAGATACAATACACGTTAAAAGAGTTATTTTCCATGTATATCTTCTTATTTTAAATCAATAAGTTGTCTAAACTGAATGTATTATATAATATAATACACTCGCTGACTCAGTGTTAGGTCAGTATAAGCCTATACATTTATACTATTAACTTTAATTATATCATCCTGGAAGTAGAACACTGAGTGTACAACTTTTTATTTCAACGAATAAAGATATACATATAACATTACTTAAATAATTCCACTTATATCCTACGTTACATATAACACATTCAATTTTTATTTATTAATGGGAATACAAAACATTAAAACATAACCTATTATGGCTAGTAATAATTGAGCAATATTTATTTCTATTTTTACTGAAAATCAAGTTATATGTGAATGGAGAAACACAGAGAATTAATTAGATTGATACGATTATATTGTGAAAATAGACCAAAGCAAAGATATATAAACCGAAGTCTATGAAATTACAAATTGTATGGAAGTAATTATGCTATATAAAAAACCGCGTCCATAATGACAGTAATTATGCCAAATTGAAAAAGCTGCGTGCCGACTTGTATGAAAGTAATTTTGCTAAATTAAAATACCGGGTCCATTATTCTAGACTTGTATGATAGTAATTATGCTAAATTCAAAAAACTATGCCTAGAATTCTAGACTATTCTAGAGAATTAATTAGATTGATAAGATTATTTTGTGAAAATAGACCAAAGCAAAGATATATAAACCGAATTATAGTAATTATGCCAAATTGAAAAAGCTGCGTGCCGACTTGTATGAAAGTAATTTTGCTAAATTAAAAAAACTGGGTCCATTATTCTAGACTTGTATGATAGTAATAATGCTAAATTAAAAAAACTATGCCTGGAATTCTAGACTATTGTGAAGAAGTCACCATGTTTACTTTATCAATTAAGCAATCAATTAAGGAAAATTACAATTTTCCATAAAATCTCATCGTCATGATATTAATGCTAATTATATGCCGATAAGTTTACTAATCCTTGCTAATTCAATTTCAATTTAATCCTTTATTACGGCCGAGTTGGCTACGTCCCTTTCCTACCTAATACTTAACCATATTTTAGAATCTAGCACTTTCCATTTATCTTTTATAAACAGGTCAAAGGTTACGGAGGCCAGAACTGAAGGTAAGTCAAACGGTAATGTACCTCGTCCCTTAGTTACTGCAACTGCACCTCCACCTTTACCCGCTGGAACTCATCTCTGTCCTTATTGTTTCGTTCATTACGCTAAGTTAGAACGTCATTTACGCACTATGTGCATGGCTGATACCTCTGCTGATAAACAACTGAACGTTTTGAACCAAGCAAAGGCAGACGAGAAACAAAGGCGTGACTACGCATTCGTGCTACATTCAGGTGTTTTTTTATGGACGAAAATTATTGTGTATAGGTTTACCACCACTAATTACATGTAAGCCTTCGAGGTGTATCGAATGTAGTGCCTATAATAAAAAGTAATCCCTCCTTTTTTGATGGAAATGGGCATTATAAGTAGGGGAAAACTGCCCATTTCTATTCGATTTTGTGGTTGTATGTATAAGAAACGTATTTATAATAGATTTTAGATATAGATGAATATTTTCGAAATTTTGACTCTATGCTTACACTTTTTGAGCAACCATCATTGAAAACAGCTGTACCCTTGACCTTTATTTATTTAGTAAACAAACAAGAACTTTCTTACATGTCTTGTGACCCCACCTTTTGTGGTGATTTTTCTCTATGAAAATTACATTGCTGCATTATCCATATTTGAGTTGAAGTTGCAGCAAATCATTAATATGTGACACTTTAACATTGGTGTCTATGGGGAAAATAATTAGTGGTTTCATACCTTAACGGGATGTAAAACCCCCATTTATAATTATTGACAGTCATAGATTGTTATTACACTTGGTATACACTGCACATTTGATGATATGATGTTTGTTTGTTTGTTTGTTTGTATGGTGTTTTACGTCATTTTCAACACATGTAAGGTTATATATGACGGTCGATTTTTTGTGGTGGAGGCAGACCACCCACTTTTCCTGGGTAGAACTAGTACTGTACACCTCCCGCCATCCATAAAAATCAACACTTCCTCATAAGTCGACATCCCAGTGGGATTCGAACCCGCAGCGGTGAGAGGCGAAAGTTTACAACGCAACGTCGTTAACCATTCGGCCACCGAGACGCTCCTGATGATATGATGTGTCTGAATCAAAGGTTTTCGATTCTGGAAATTATTTTCAGAATTATGGAGCTTTGTTTTACTTAGAATTTTTTTCACATTAAAGAGTTAACTGCCATTGTACACATTTATTGTTCTTGATTTTCCCTTTCTCATCATGCTCATTGGCTATATATAAAAAAAGTGTGTGGGGGGTGGGGTGGTTTCAACACCTTCAGTGATAGTTTTAGTTGATTTTGTCACACTATGAAGATAGAAACAAAACTTGTTCATGCAATACAAGTTTACCTTAATAGATCTATATTGATTTCTAGTTTACAATCTCAGTAGCATTGTTACAGAGTTGGTGGTATCGGAAAAGAAACTACAAGTACTAACATTATTTTTTGTTGAAAATTATGTTATAAATCTTTAAATTGTATTCATTTGTAAAAAAACACAGAATATTTTCTTTGCAGGATAATTTCGAAAATGCATTTGAGGATCTGCAGGCGGTCATAGATGACTACAAAGCAGCTGTAAAATGATACGTCACAGGTGGCGACACAGTGTAATAGTAGTGGCATAGTAATCTAGGGGTGCTGAGGTAGACTGGACCAAATTTGATTAAACTTGGAAGTATTTCCCCTTGACCAGTCATCCAGATGATTCTTGGATTGAAATATGCCACCTCCAGTTAATGGCACCACAGACCACACACACACCTAATCAGAGGTCTAATGCGACTACCTTGCAGTTTCGAAATCAGACTGAGGTACTTAAAACCTTAGAAGTACACACATGTAGTGATACAAACTGATACCGTGCTTTCACAAGCATCAAAATGAATGAGGAGCGCTGTCATCTAGTGGTAGAGCATTGGACCCTGTGATCGAAAAGTCGTGGGTTCGAATCCCGCCATGACCATGTGTTGTGTTCCTGAGCTAGATACTTTATCTGCATTTGCTTAGTAATGGTTCTACTCAGTAAAACATCAAGAGTGATTAAAATATGTTCATAGAGCTTTCGTTACAATTGATGTAAAATAAATAAGTTTAAACTAAAAACGAATGGCTTTCCATATGTGAAGACTAGGGTGTCAGAGTTAGAGCAATGGTGAAGTGTTACAGGGCTCGAATTAAGTGCTCGCACACTTGTAAAATGAGAGTTGCGAGTTGAAATATTCAGCACTCGCAAAAACTGCAGGGGCATCTTTTCTGTACAAAGTGATTGAAAGATTGATCAAATGATGAAACAGAAAAATAAAAGGTGTTTGATGACGTGTGTTGTCGTTTACAACACAATCTTATAAAAGTATTGTATAAAATAGTTATGTGCAGAAATGTCTTTGACCAAAAGGAGATAAAAAATGTAAGTAAGAATGCAAATTCTACACCTGGTACTAAACGTCATATCGTAGTGAATGCCTCGCCTCGATTATCTAGGACAGTGAATGGATTGTTCCCAAATTTCATATACTCATAACAACTGATGACCTTATGTCCCTGTGCATCACCAATCATTGATTGCCTAATTTATTACAGAATTATGGCCCTTTGTTTGACTTAGAATTTTCCACTCTAATATTGTATAATGACCTGTTAATACATTCCTTCTCAAACATTTTCTAATTAATTGTTCCCAAACATCATTTTACACATAACAACTGATTATCTTATGTCCGTCTACATCACACATTGTTGATGCCTAATCTATTACTGAATTATGGCCCTTTATTTGACTTAGAATGTTTCACTCAATAAGAATGTTTCACTCTATAATGAACTTCATATGGTTTTCACTTTAAAACTTCTCATGGATTGTTATTACACTTGACATACAGTTCACACGTGATGATATAATGTGTCTCTGCTTCAACGGTTTTTCGATTCTGCAGAAATTTTTTACGGAATTATGGACCTTTGTTTTACTTAGAATTTTGTTCACATTAAAAAATTAGCAGATATTTTAGACATTTATATTTCTTACTTTTGCCCATCCTCATCGGCTACAGCATAAAAGCTGGTGTCATCCCCTTCAGTAGTAGTTCTAGTTGTTGTTAATTTTTGGCAGAAAGTATCAAGTAACTATTTAGATGTCATTGGTCCGTGTATTAATGGTTGTTAGCTATGATTAACTAGTTATATTTAAGAAATAGAACATCATTTACGGTGAATTATCGTGTAATATATCACGGTTTGGAGCCCGAAGAGCGAGTGAAATTATTGTTTACAATTGAACGACAAACTCCTTACTGCTTGGTTTAATTTAGGTTCAATTTCTATATAAAAATGTCTTGATATATCCGATTTGTTTGGTATTATATAGATTTATAAAAACTCTGAAAAATTACATCAGCAATTAACATGTTTTGCAACAGTACATAATTTAATAAATACGATCAACAGGTATATGCAGGACCTTCTTTTCAAACAACATTTTTTAAAAATCGGTTTTAATTAACATACTTTGCAGATATTATATTACATTCTTACTAGAGTTTTATAGAAATGTCCCGGTATCAGATATATTGTAATAACTTGATCTGTACTGCAGTTCATTCATTGTACCTGTTATGGGGTGGTGCGGGTGTCCGACCAAAGTTGACGTTTCAAAATGTCTCGTAAGGGAATTCCTCACGGGTGTTTGTCTCACACCCAGTGTTTTACGTGTGCCGCTAATAGTGTGAATTTATTTGGTTATGCATTATGCACACTTAGGTTTATATTCAATTTTTATTTATATAGCCAAATAACAGACAATGCAAGTATATTTCTGTCTGTCTATACGCACTGTATATAGGTTAACGATTTTACCAGGAAAACAATATCCTGCCGCAAAAACGTTTTCAGCCCGAGGGCCTTCATCAGTTGCTATGAAATCTCAACCTATTCCTTCTATAGCGTTTTTAGATCAATATATTTTTGATAAAAATTTCAAAATCATTGCCATATGGGATGGATTTTTCGTATATTTGTAACTCACGTGCCAAGGTGGTAGTTACATTTTACTGACTGTATACTCTAATAATGTATACTCTAATAATGTCACTTTCTTATGCAGATTATTAGCAAGAGAAATATTTAATGTGTCGTATATACGGAACTAAACCCCGTTTCTATACGTCGGTTTCTGGGTTGGTACCAGATTATATTTTACTTATTTTATAGACGGCTCGACGTTGGGTTGGTACCAAGATATATTTAAATCAGCCCTTAATCATATTAAAGATTGTTTAATGTTTGGCTTGACGCTGGGTTGGTACCAGACTATATTTAGTCAGCCGTGTAATCACATTAAATTTAATTTTCTCTTCTTTCTAGTTACTGTTTCTTTTCCTAAAAGTAGCCTATACTAAATAGGCAACCTGACGCTGGGTTGGTACCAGACTATATTAAGTCAGTCGTTAATCACATTGAAGTTACGTTATATTTGGCTTGACGCTGGGTTGGTACCAGACTATATTAAGTCAGCCTTTTAATCACATTAAAGTAAATTGCCTCTTCTGTATTGTTATTATTTATTTTCTTAAGAATAACCTATATTAAATAGACAGACTGACGCTGGGTTGGTACCAGGCTATATTAAGTCAGCCGTTTAACTGTCTATCCCCATTATCAACATAATGTTTGAAATCGAGGCGTTATTTTGGAAGTACATATATTACTGTCAATCGGGGTTAGTACCCGTTTTTCTGGGGTTAGTACCCGTTTATTACAGCTATTCACGGGGTTAGTACCCGATTTTCATTAAACAGAATAGCTTCTAACAGTATCTCTTTGTACTTCAAAAATACGTGCTTAAACTGTTTTTTACCAAACTGTTCCCAATGAATTATTCAGAAAGAATAAGCATTAGGTCACTGAACATTATTTGATAACTATTGTTTTAGTTGTATTTGCCAAAAAACAGAAGAGTGCCTAAATACTTTAAGAACCAACAATCAGAATGAAAACAATCGACTGCATTTCGTAACTAAGTCCGTCTCGATATATAGTCTGTTTTTCAATTGATCTCATCCAATCGATTACCTACTATTTTTAACACCTGGTGAGAAACTCTTTACAAATCTCACGGTAAATATTCAATCAGCTGTTGCATGATGTGCCGCAGCAAGTATCTTATCGGAAAAGCCGACTGCCACATTTCTCTAATTATCATACCTACACGTATGCAGTTAATATATTCTTTGATCTTTCCAAATTATACAATTTTAGTCTGCGAGATTTCTTTTCTGTACGGGTATAGAAATATTAAAATTAACATTACATTAAAATGTATGTCATTTCTTGGTGTATGTAGTATGGGAGTAAATATCCCATTCGGGCATACACTGTTAGACGAGTATTCAGAGAGTTGTTTCATATGGTGGCAGGCATTAATTATTTAATGCTCAGATCTTTATAAACTTTAATCAGCTTATTTTTTACCGGTTTTTATCTTTTCTTAAGATTTGCAAAAAGTAACATTTCGAAGGTCATCAACCCCTGCAGAGCAGGTTAAGGCTCTGCAGGTTAAGGGGTGCCCGCCTTGGTGATAATCTAGGTCACTGTTTCTAAATGTTATGGGGTGGTGCGGGTGTCCGATCAAAGTTGACGTTTCAAAATGTCTCGTAAGGGTCCTGTGCCTAGTTAGGGAATTCCTCACGGGTGTTTGTCTCACACCCAGTGTTTTACGTGTGCCGCTGTTGTGTGAATTTATTTGGTTATGCATTATGCACACTTAGGTTTATATTCAATTTTTATTTATATAGCCAAATAACAGACAATGCAAGTATATTTCTGTCTGTCTATACGCACTGTATATAGGTTAAACAATATCCTGCCGCAAAAACGTTTTCAGCCCGAGGGCCTTCATCAGTTGCTATAAAATCTCAACCTATTCCTTCTATAGCGTTTTTAGATCAATATATTATTGATAAAAATTTCAAAATCATTGCCATATGGCGTAAATGGAGTGTCTACAATAGAATTTGCAGCAACTCTGCAGTTCATGGTGAGAAGGTTCTAGGCCCGTTCTTCATATTTTATCTCGATGTACATGGAGGATGAGCCTGGCATGTTCATTCCTGTTAGGCACCATGTAACCTTTCATGTGGTGGTGCGCCTTAAAACCCCAATTCAGTCCATTCATTGGCGGCGTATAACCTTTTTGTGTTGGTGCGCCGTAAAGCCCAATTTGATTCAACTCATGAAGCATCATAAGATATTCACTTAAAGATCTAAATTGTCTCTCAAGTCCAGTATATAAATTGTAAAACAAACTTTCCT
The DNA here is from genome assembly GCA_037043455.1 of Cyrtodaria siliqua. NCBI lineage: Eukaryota > Metazoa > Mollusca > Bivalvia > Adapedonta > Hiatellidae > Cyrtodaria > Cyrtodaria siliqua. The sequence continues at coordinate 322,529 of JAWPHD010001211.1, forward strand.
TGAAAACTTAATGCGTTTTAGAAGGTTTCATCTATTATCTGTCTTCGCATGTTTTAAAGGCAAATTTTACATTATAAAATACAGTTACGGTATGCAAAATAAATTTTGACCTGAGAAGAAATTAAGATTTTCTTAGATGCTTTATGAATATTACCCCAGCATTAACTAGAGTTTCTGATGATAACTGATGCAGAAATAAAGAACAGGATTTTATGTTCCGTTCAATTTTAGTAATAATATACATGACAGCGACCTCAGAGGGATAAGAGAACTGGTATGGATCAACTTTAGTAATGTTATACATGACAGCGACCTCAGAGGGATAAGAGTACTGATATGGATCAACTTAGTAATGTTATTCATGACAGCGACCTCAGAGGGATAAGAGAACTGGTATGGATCAACTTTAGTAATGTTATACATGACAGTGACCTCAGAGGGATAAGAGAACTGGTACGGATTAACTTTAGTAATGTTATACATGACAGCGACCTCAGAGGGACAAGAGAACTGGTATGGATTAACTTTAATAATGTTATACATGACGGCGACCTCAGAGGGATAAGAGAACTGATATGGTTCAACTTTTGTAATGTTATTCATGACAGCGACCTCAGAGGGATAAGAGAACTGGTATGGATCAACTTTAGTAATGTTATACATGACAGCGACCTCAGAGGGATAAGAGAACTGATTTGGTTCAACTTAGTAATGTTATTCATGACAGCGACCTCAGAGGGATAAGAGAACTGGTACGGATTAACTTTAGTAATGTTTTACATGACAGCGACCTCAGAGGGATAAGAGAACTGATATGGTTCAACTTAGTAATGTTATACATGACAGCGACCTCAGAGGGACAAGAGAACTGGTATGGATCAACTTTAGTAATGTTATACATGACAACGACCTCAGAGGGATAAGAGAACTGGTATGGAACAACTTTAGTAATGTTATACATTACAACGACCTCAGAGGGATAAGAGAACTGGTATGGATTAACTTTAGTAATGTTATACATGACAGCGACCTCAGAGGGATAAGAGAACTGGTATGGATCAACTTTAGTAATGTTATACATGACGGCGACCTCAGAGAGATAAGAGAACTGATATGGTTCAACTTTTGTAATGTAATATATGACAGCGACCTCAGAGGGATAAGAGAACTGGTATAGTTCAACTTTAGTAATGTTATACATGACAGCGACCTCAGAGGGACAAGAGAACTGGTATGGATTAACTTTAATAATGTTATACATGACGGCGACCTCAGAGGGATAAGAGAACTGGTATGGATCAACTTTAGTAATGTTATACATGACAGCGACCTCAGAGAGATAAGAGAACTGGTATGGATCAACTTTAGTAATGTTATACATGACAGCGACCTCAGAGGGATAAGAGAACTGGTATGGATTAACTTTAGTAATGTTATACATGACAGCGACCTCAGAGGGATAAGAGAACTGGTATGGATCAACTTCAGTAATGTTATACATGACAGCGACCTCAGAGGGATAAGAGAACTGGTATGGATCAACTTTAGTAATGTTATACATGACGGCGACCTCAGAGGGATAAGAGAACTGATATGGTTCAACTTTTGTAATGTTATACATGACAGCGACCTCAGAGGGATAAGAGAACTGATATGGTTCAACTTTAGTAATGTTATACATGACAGCGACCTCAGAGGGATAAGAGAACTGGTATAGTTCAACTTTAGTAATGTTATACATGACAGCGACCTCAGAGGGATAAGAGAACTGGTATAGTTCAACTTTAGTAATGTTATACATGACCGCGACCTCAGAGGGATAAGAGAACTGGTATAGTTCAACTTTAGTAATGTTATTCATGACAGCGACCTCAGAGGGATAAGAGAACTGATATAGTTCAACTTTAGTAATGTTATACATGACAGCGACCTCAGAGGGATAAGAGAACTGGTATAGTTCAACTTTAGTAATGTTATACATGACAGCAACCTCAGAGGGATAAGAGAACTGGTATGGATCAACTTTAGTAATGTTATACATGAAGGCGACCTCAGAGGGATAAGAGAACTGATATGGTTCAACTTTTGTAATGTTAAACATGACAGCGACCTCAGAGGGATAAGAGAACTGGTATGGTTCAACTTAGAAATTTTATACATGACAGCGACCTCAGAGGGATAAGAGAACTGATATGGTTCAACTTATTTATGTTATACATGACAGCGACCTCAGAGGGACAAGAGAACTGGTATGGATTATCTTTAGTAATGTTATACATGACGGCGACCTCAGAGGGATAAGATAACTGGTATGGATCAACTTTAGTAATGTTATACATGACAGCGACCTAAGAGGGATAAGAGAATTGATATGGTTCAACTTTAGTAATGTTATACATGACAGCGACCTCAGAGGGATAAGAGAACTGATATAGTTCAACTTTAGTAATGTTATACATGACAGCGACCTCAGAGGGATAAGAGAACTGGTATAGTTCAACTTTAGTAATGTTATACATGACCGCGACCTCAGAGGGATAAGAGAACTGGTATAGTTCAACTTTAGTAATGTTATTCATGACAGCGACCTCAGAGGGATAAGAGAACTGATATAGTTCAACTTTAGTAATGTTATACATGACAGCGACCTCAGAGGGATAAGAGAACAGGTATAGTTCAACTTTAGTAATGTTATACATGACAGCGACCTCAGAGGGATAAGAGAACTGGTATGGACCAACTTTAGTAATGTTATACATGAAGGCGACCTCAGAGGGATAAGAGAACTGATATGGTTCAACTTTTGTAATGTTAAACATGACAGCGACCTCAGAGGGATAAGAGAACTGGTATGGTTCAACTTAGTAATGTTATACATGACAGCGACCTCAGAGGGAGAAGAGAACTGATATGGTTCAACTTATTTATGTTATACATGACAGCGACCTCAGAGGGACAAGAGAACTGGTATGGATTAACTTTAGTAATGTTATACATGACGGCGACCTCAGAGGGATAAGAGAACTGGTATGGATCAACTTTAGTAATGTTATACATGACAGCGACCTAAGAGGGATAAGAGAATTGATATGGTTCAACTTTAGTAATGTTATACATGACAGCGACCTCAGAGGGATAAGAGAACTGATATAGTTCAACTTTAGTAATGTTATACATGACAGCGACCTCAGAGGGATAAGAGAACTGGTATAGTTCAACTTTAGTAATGTTATACATGACAGCGACCTCAGAGGGATAAGAGAACTGGTATGGATCAACTTTAGTCATGTTATACATGACAGCGACCTGAGAGGGATAAGAGAACTGGTATAGTTCAACTTTAGGAATGTTATATATTACAGCGAACTCAGAGGGATAAGAGAATTGATATGGTTCAACTTTAGTAATGTTATACATGACAGCGACCTGAGAGGGATAAAAGAACTGGTATAGTTCAACTTTAGTAATGTTATACATGACAGCGAACTCAGAGGGATAAGAGAATTGATATGGTTCAACTTTAGTAATGTTATACATGACAGCGACCTCAGAGGGATAAGAGAACTGATATGGTTCAACTTTAGTAATGTTATACATGACAGCGACCTCAGAGGGATAAGAGAACTGATATGGTTCAAATTTAGTAATGTTATACATGACAGCGACTTCAGAGGGATAAGAGAACTGGTATAGATCAACTTTAGTAATGTTATACATGACAGCGACGTCAGAGGGATAAGAGAACTGATATAGTTCAACTTTAGTAATGTTATACATGACAGCGACCTGGGAGGGATAAGAGAACTGGTATAGATAAACTTTAGTAATGTTATACATGACAGCGACCTCAGAGGGACAAGAGAACTGATATGGTTCAACTTTAGTAATGTTATACATGACAGCGACCTCAGAGGGATAACAGAACTGGTATAGTTCAACTTTAGTAATGTTATACATGACAGCGACCTCAGAGGGATAAGAGAACTGATATGGTTCAACTTTTGTAATGTTAAACATGACAGCGACCTCAGAGGGATAAGAGAACTGGTATGGTTCAACTTAGTAATGTTATACATGACAGCGACCTCAGAGGGATAAGAGAACTGATATGGTTCAACTTATTTATGTTATACATGACAGCGACCACAGAGGGACAAGAGAACTGGTATGGATCAACTTTAGTAATGTTATACATGACGGCGACCTCAGAGGGATAAGAGAACTGGTATGGATCAACTTTAGTAATGTTATATATGACAACGACCTCACAGGGATAAGAGAACTGATATGGTTCAACTTTTGTAATGTTATATATGACGGCGACCTCAGAGGAATAAGAGAACTGATATGGTTCAACTTTTGTAATGTTATACATGACAGCGACCTCAGAGGGATAAGTGAACTGATATAGTTCAACTTTAGTAATGTTATACATGACAGCGGCCTCAGATGGATAAGAGAACTGGTATGGATAAACTTTAGTAATGTTATACATGACGGCGACCTCAGAGGGATAACAGGACTGATTTGGTTCAACTTTTGTAATGTTATGCATGACAGCGACCTCAGAGGAATTAGAGAACTGGTATGGATCAACTTTAGTAATGTTACGCATGACCGCGACCTCAGAGGGATAACAGGACTGATATGGTTCAACTTTTGTAATGTTATACATGACAGCGACCTCAGAGGGATAAGAGAACTGGTATGGATCAACTTTAGTAATGTTATGCATGACAGCGACCTCAGAGGGATAAGAGAACTGGTATGGATCAACTTTATTAATGTTATGCATGACAGCGACCTCAGAGGGATAAGAGAACTGGTATGGATCAACTTTAGTAATGTTAATGCATGACAGCGACCTCAGAGGGATAAAAAAACTGATATGGTTCAACTTTTGTAATGTTATGCATAACAGCGACTGGTAGGGTTCAACTTTAGTGATGTTATACATGACAGCGACCTCAGAGGGATAACAGGACTGATATGGTTCAACTTTTGTGATGTTATACATGACAGCGACCTCAGAGGGATAACAAAACTGGTATGGATCAACTTTAGTAATGTTATGCATGACAGCGACCTCAGAGGGATAGGAAAACTGAAATGGTTCAACTTTTGTAATGTTATGCATGACAGCGACCTCAGAGGGATAAGAAAACTGATATCGTTCAACTTTTGTAATGTTATGCATGACAGGGACCTCAGAGGGATAAGAGAACTGATATGGTTCAACTTTAGTAATGTTATGCATGACAGCGAACTCAGAGGGATAAGAAAACTGATATGGTTCAACTTTTGTAATGTTATGCATGACAGCGACCTCAGAGGGATAAGATAACCGGTATGGATCAACTTTAGTAATGTTATTCACGACAGCGACCTCAGAGGAATAACAGGACAGGTATGGATCAGAAAATTGAAATGGTTCAACTTTTGTAATGTTATGCATGACAGCGACCTCAGAGGGATAAGAAAACTGATATGGTTCAACTTTTGTAATGTTATGCATGACAGGGACCTCAGAGGGATAAGAGAACTGATATGGTTCAACTTTCGTAATGTTATGCATGACAGCGACCTCAGAGGGATAAGAAAACTGATATGGTTCAACTTTTGTAATGTTATGCATGACAGCGACCTCAGAGGGATAAGATAACAGGTATGGATCAACTTTAGTAATGTTATGCATGACAGAGACCTCATAGGGATAAGAAAACTGGTATGGTTCAACTTTTGTAATGTTATGCATGACAGCGACCCCAGAGGAATAAGAGAACTGGTATGGATCGACTTTAGTAATATTATGCATGACAGCCACCTCAGAGGGATAAGAGAACTGGTATGGATCAACTTTAGTAATGTTATGCATGACAGCCACCTCAGAGGGATAAGAAAACTGATATGGTTCAACTTTTGTAATGTTATGCATGACAGCGACCTCAGAGGGATAAGAAAACTGATGTGGTTAAACTTGTGTAATGTTATGCATGACAGCGACCTCAGAGGGATAAGAAAACTGGTATGGATCATGTTTAGTAATGTTATGCATGACAGCCACCTCAGAGGGATAAGAGAACTGGTATGGATCAACTTTAGTAATTTTATGCATGACAGCGACCTCAGAGGGATAAGAAAACTGGTATGGATCAACTTTAGTAATGTTATACATGACAGCGACCTCAGAGGGATAAGAAAACTGATATGGTTTAACTTTTGTAATGTTATGCATGACAGCGACCTCAGAGGGATAACAAAACTGGTATGGATCAACTTTAGTAATGTTATGCATGACAGCGACCTCAGAGGGATAGGAAAACTGAAATGGTTCAACTTTTGTAATGTTATGCATGACAGCGACCTCAGAGGGATAAGAAAACTGATATGGTTCAACTTTTGTAATGTTATGCATGACAGGGACCTCAGAGGGATAAGAGAACTGATATGGTTCAACTTTAGTAATGTTATGCATGACAGCGACCTCAGAGGGATAAGAAAACTGATATCGTTCAACTTTTGTAATGTTATGCATGACAGCGACCTCAGAGGGATAAGATAACCGGTATGGTCAACTTTAGTAATGTTATTCACGACAGCGACCTCAGAGGAATAACAGGACAGGTATGGATCAGAAAACTGAAATGGTTCAACTTTTGTAATGTTATGCATGACAGCGACCTCAGAGGGATAAGAAAACTGATATGGTTCAACTTTTGTATTGTTATGCATGACAGGGACCTCAGAGGGATAAGAGAACTGATATGGTTCAACTTTCGTAATGTTATGCATGACAGCGACCTCAGAGGGATAAGAAAACTGATATGGTTCAACTTTTGTAATGTTATGCATGACAGCGACCTCAGAGGGATAAGATAACAGGTATGGATCAACTTTAGTAATGTTATGCATGACAGCGACCTCAGAGGTATAAGAGAAGTGGTATGGATCAACTTTTGTAATGTAATGCATGACAGCGACCTCAGAGGGATAAGAAAACTGATATGGTTCAACTTTTGTAATGTTATGCATGACAGCGACCTCAGAGGGCTAAGATAACCGGTATGGATCAACTTCAGTAATGTTATACATGACAGCGACCTCAGAGGGATAAGAGAACTGGTATGGATCAACTTTAGTAATGTTATACATGACGGCGACCTCAGAGGGATAAGAGAACTGATATGGTTCAACTTTTGTAATGTTATACATGACAGCGACCTCAGAGGGATAAGAGAACTGATATAGTTCAACTTTAGTAATGTTATACATGACAGCGACCTCAGAGGGATAAGAGAACTGATATAGATCAACTTTAGTAATGTTATACATGACAGCGACCTCAGAGGGATAAGAGAACTGATATGGTTCAAATTTAGTAATGTTATACATGACAGCGACCTCAGAGGGATAAGAGAACTGGTATGGATCAATTTTAGTAATGTTATACATGACGGCGACCTCAGAGGGATAAGAGAACTGATATGGTTCAACTTTTGTAATGTTATACGTGACAGCGACCTCAGAGGGATAAGAGAACTGATATAGTTCAACTTTAGTAATGTTATACATGACAGCGACCTCAGAGGGATAAGAGAACTGGTATAGTTCAACTTTAGTAATGTTATACATGACCGCGACCTCAGAGGGATAAGAGAACTGGTATAGTTCAACTTTAGTAATGTTATACATGACCGCGACCTCAGAGGGATAAGAGAACTGGTATAGTTCAACTTTAGTAATGTTATTCATGACAGCGACCTCAGAGGGATAAGAGAACTGATATAGTTCAACTTTAGTAATGTTATACAAGACAGTGACCGCAGAGGGATAACAGAACTGGTATAGTTCAACTTTAGTTATGTTATACATGACAGCGATCTCAGAGGGATAAGAGAACTGGTATGGATCAACTTTAGTAATGTTATACATGACGGCGACCTCAGAGGGATAAGAGAACTGATATGGTTCAACTTTTGTAATGTTAAACATGACAGCGACCTCAGACGGATAAGAGAACTGGTATGGTCAACTTAGTAATGTTATACATGACAGCGACCTCAGAGGGATAAGAGAACTGATATGGATTAACTTTAGTAATGTTATACATGAAGGCGACCTCAGAGGGATAAGAGAACTGGTATGGATCAACTTTAGTAATGTTATATATGACAGCGACCTCAGAGGGATAAGAGAATTGATATGGTTCAACTTTAGTAATGTTATACATGACAGCGACCTCTGAGGGATAAGAGAACTGATATAGTTCAACTTTAGTAATGTTATACATGACAGCGACCTCAGAGGGATAAGAGAACAGGTATAGTTCAACTTTAGTAATGTTATACATGACAGCGACCTCAGAGGGATAAGAGAACTGGTATGGATCAACTTTACTAATGTTATACATGACAGCGACCTCAGAGGGATAAGAGAACTGGTATAGTTCAACTTTAGTAATGTTATATGACAGCGAGCTCAGAGGGATAAGAGAATTGATATGGTTCAACTTTAGTAATGTTATACATGACAGCGACCTCAGAGGGATAAGAGAACTGGTATAGATCAACTTTAGTAATGTTATACATGACAGCTACCTCAGAGGGATAAGAGAACTGATATAGTGCAACTTTAGTAATGTTATACATGACAGCGACCTCAGAGGGATAAGAGAACTGATATGGTTCAACTTTAGTAATGTTATACATGACAGCGACCTCAGAGGGATAAGAGAACTGATATGGTTCAACTTTAGTAATGTTATACATGACAGCGACCTCAGAGGGATAAGAGAACTGATATAGTTCAACTTTAGTAATGTTATACATGACAGCGACCTCAGAGGGATAAGAGAACTGGTATAGATCAACTTTAGTAATGTTATACATGACAGCGACCTCAGAGGGATAAGAGAACTGATATAGATCAACTTTAGTAATGTTATACATGACAGCGACCTCAGCGGGATAAGAGAACTGGTATAGATCAACTTTAGTAATGTTATACATGACAGGGACCTCAGAGGGACAAGAGAACTGATATGGTTCAACTTTAGTAATGTTATACATGACAGCGACCTCAGAGGGATACGAGAACTGGTATAGTTCAACTTTAGTAATGTTATACATGACAGCGACCTCAGAGGGATAAGAGAACTGATATGGTTCAACTTTTGTAATGTTAAACATGACAGCGACCTCAGAGGGATAAGAGAACTGGTATGGATCAACTTTAGTAATGTTATGCATGACAGCGACTTCAGAGGGATAAGAGAACTGGTATGGATCAACTTTAGTAATGTTATGCATGACAGCGACCTCAGAGGGATAAGAAAACTGATATGGTTAAACTTTTGTAATGTTATGCATGACAGCGACCTCAGAGGGATAAAAAAACTGGTATGGATCAACTTTAGTAATGTTATGCATGACAGCCACCTCAGAGGGATAAGAGAACTGGTATGGATCAACTTTAGTAATGTTATGCATGACAGCGACCTCAGAGGGATAAGAAAACTGGTATGGATCAACTTTAGTAATGGTATACATGACAGCGACCTCAGAGGGATAAGAAAACTGATATGGTTCAACTTTTGTAATGTTATGCATCACAGCCACCTCAGAGGGATAAGAGAACTGGTATGGATCAACTTTAGTAATGTTATGCATGACAGCGACCTCAGAGGGATAAGAAAACTGGTATGGATCAACTTTAGTAATGGTATACATGACAGCGACCTCAGAGGGATAAGAAAACTGATATGGTTCAACTTTTGTAATGTTATGCATCACAGCGACCTCAGAGGGATAAGAAAACTGGTATGGATCAACTTTAGTAATATTATGCATGACAGCGAACTCAGAGGGATAGAAAAACTGAAATGGTTCAACTTTTGTAATGTTATGCATGACAGCGACCTCAGAGGGATAAGAAAACTGATATGGTTCAACTTTTGTAATGTTATGCATGACAGGGACCTCAGAGGGATAAGAGAACTGATATGGTTCAACTTTAGTAATGTTATGCATGACAGCGACCTCAGAGGGATAAGAAAACTGATATGGTTCAACTTTTGTAATGTTATGCATGACAGCGACCTCAGAGGGATAAGATAACCGGTATGGATCAACTTTAGTAATGTTATGCATGACAGCGACCTCAGAGGGATAAGAGAACTGGTATGGATCAACTTTTGTAATGTTATGCATGATAGCGACCTCAGAGGGATAAGAAAACTGATATGGTTCAACTTTTGTAATGTTATGCATGACAGCGACCTCAGAGGGATAAGATAACCGGTATGGATCAACTTTAGTAATGTTATGCATGACAGCGACCTCAGAGGGATAAGAGAACTGGTATGGATCAACTTTAGTAATGTTATGCATGACAGCGACCTCAGAGGAATAACAGGATTGGTATGGATCAGAAAACTGAAATGGTTCAACTTTTGTAATGTTATGCATGACAGCGACCTCAGAGGGATAAGAAAACTGATATGGTTCAACTTTTGAAATGTTATGCATGACAGGGACCTCAGAGGGATAAGAGAACTGATATGGTTCAACTTTCGTAATGTTATGCATGACAGCGACCTCAGAGGGATAAGAAAACTGATATGGTTCAACTTTTGTAATGTTATGCATGACAGCGACCTCAGAGGGATAAGATAACAGGTATGGATCAACTTTAGTAATGTTATGCATGGCAGCGACCTCAGAGGGATAAGCGAAGTGGTATGGATCAACTTTTGTAATGTAATGCATGACAGCGACCTCAGAGGGATAAGAAAACTGATATGGTTCAACTTTTGTAATGTTATGCATGACAGCGACCTCAGAGGGATAAGATAACCGGTATGGATCAACTTTAGTAATGTTATGCGTGACAGCGACCTCAGAGGGTTAAGAGAACTGGTATGGATCAACTTTAGTAATGTTATTCATGACAGCGACCTCATAGGAATAACAGGACTGATATGGTTCAACTTTTGTAATGTTATGCATGAAAGCGACCTCAGAGGGATAAGAAAACTGATATGGTTCAACTTGTGTAATGTTATGCATGACAGCGACCTCAGAGGGATAACAGGACTGATATGGTTCAAATTTTGTAATGTTATACGTGACAGCGACCTCAGAGGGTTAAGAGAACTGGTATGGATCAACTTTAGTAATGTTATACATGACAGCGACCTCAGAGGGATAAGACAACTGGTATGGATCAACTTTAGCAATGTTATTCATGACAGCGACCTCAGAGGGATAAGAAAACTGATATGGTTCAACTTTTGTAATGCTATGCATGACAGCGACCTCAGAGGGATAAGAAAATTGATATGGTTCGACTTTTGTAATGGTATGCATGACAGCGACCTCAGAGGGATAAGAGAACTGGTATGGATCAACTTTAGTAATGTTATGCATGACAGCGACCTCAGAGGGATAAAAGAACTGGTATGGTTCAACTTTAGTAATGTTATGCATGACAGCGACTTCCGAGGGATAAGAGAACTGGTATGGTTCAACTTTAGTAATGTTATGCATGACAGCGACCTCAGAGGGATAAGAGAACTGGTATGGATAATCTTTAGTAATGCTATGCATGACAGCGACCTCAGAGGGATAAGATAACTGGTATGGTTCAACTTTAGTAATGTTATGCATGACAGCCACCTCAGAGGGATAAGAGAACTGGTATGGATCAACTTTAGTAATGTTATGCATGACAGCGACCTCAGAGGGATAAGAAAACTGGTATGGATCAACTTTAGTAATTTTATGCATGACAGTTACCTCAGAGGGATAACAAAACTGATATGGTTCAACTTTTGTAATGTTATGCATGACAGCGACCTCAGAGGGATAAGAAAACTGATATGGTTCAACTTTTGTAATGTTATGCATGACAGGGACCTCAGAGGGATAAGAGAACTGGTATGGTTCAACTTTAGTAATGTTATGCATAACAGCTACCTCAGAGGGATAAGAGAACTGGTATGGATCAACTTTAGTAATGTTATACATGACAGCGACCTCAGAGGGATAAGAAAACTGATATAGTTCAACTTTTGTAATGTTATGCATGACAGCGACCTCAGAGGGATAAGAAAACTGGTAAGGATCAACTTTAGTAATGGTATGCATGACAGCGACCTCAGAGGGATAAGAAAACTGATATGGTTCAACTTTTGTAATGTTATGCATGACAGCGACCTTAGAGGGAAAAGAAAATTGATATGGTTCAACTTTAGTAATGTTATGCATGACAGGGACCTCAGAGGGATAAGAGAACTGGTATTGTTCAACTTTTGTAATGTTATGCATGACAGCGACCTCAGAGGGATAAGAAAACTGGTAAGGATCAACTTTAGTAATGTTATGCATGACAGCGACCTCAGAGGGATAAGAAAACTAATATGGTTCAACTTTTGTAATGTTATGCACGACAGCGACCTCAGAGGGATAAGAAAACTGATATGGTTCAACTTTTGTAATGTTATGCATGACAGGGACCTCAGAGGGATAAGAGAACTGGTATGGTTCAATTTTAGTAATGTTATACATGACAGCGACCTCAGAGGGGTAAGAAAACTGATATGGTTCAACTTCAGTAATGTTATGCATGACAGCGACCTCAGAGGGATAAGAAAACTGATATGGTTCAACTTTTGTAATGTTATGCATGACAGCGACCTCAGAGGGATAAGATAACCTGTATGGATCAACTTTAGTAATGTTATGCATGACAGCGACCTCAGAGGGATAAGATAACCGGTATGGATCTACTTTTGTAATGTTATGCATGACAGCGACCTCAGAGGGATAAGAAAACTGATATGGTTCAACTTTTGTAATGTTATGCATGACAGGGACCTCAGAGGGATAAGAGAACTGATATGGTTCAACTTTAGTAATGTTATGCTTGACAGCGACCTCAGAGGGATAAGAAAACTGATATGGTTCAACTTTTGTAATGTTATGCATGATAGCGACCTCAGAGGGATAAGATAACCGGTATGGATCAACTTTAGTAATGTTATGCATGACAGCGACCTCAGAGGGATAAGAGAACTGGTATGGATCAACTTTTGTAATGTTATGCATGACAGCGACCTCAGAGGGATAAGAAAACTGATATGGTTCAACTTTTGTAATGTTATGCATGACAGCGACCTCAGAGGGATAAGATAACCGGTATGGATCAACTTTAGTAATGTTATGCCTGACAGCGACCTCAGAGGGATAAGAGAACTGGTATGGATTAACTTTAGTAATGTTATTCATGACAGCGACCTCAGAGGGATAACATGACTGATATGGTTCATCTTTTGTAATGTTATGCATGACAGCGACCTCAGAGGGATAAGAAAACAGATGTGGTTCATGTTTTGTAATGTTATGCATGACAGCGACCTCAGAGGAATAAAAGAACTGATATGGATCAACTTTAGTAATGTTATGCATGACAGCGACCTCAGAGGGATAACAGGACTGATATGGTTCAACTTTTGTAATGTTATAATTGACAGCGACCTCAGATGGATAAGAGAACTGGTATGGATCAACTTTAGTAATGTTATGCATGACAGCGACCTCAGAGGGATAAGAGAACTGATATGGTTCAACTTTAGTAATGTTATTCATGACAGCGACCTCAGAGGGATAATAGAACTGGTATGGATCAACTTCAGTAATTTTATACATGACAGCGACCTCAGAGGGATAAGACAACTGGTATGGATCAACTTTAGTAATGTTATTCATGACAGCGACCTCAGAGGGATAAGAGAACTGGTATGGATCAACTTTAGTAATGTTATGCATGACAGCAACCTCAGAGGGATAAGAGAACTGGTATAGATCAACTTTAGTAATTTTATACATGACAGCGACCTCAGACGGATAAGAGAACTGGTATGGATCAACTTTAGTAATGTTATGCATGACAGCGACCTCAGAGGGATAAGAGAACTGGTATGGATCAACTTTAGTAATTGTATACATGACAGCGACCTCAGAGGGATAAGAGAACTGGTATGGATCAACTTTAGTAATGTTATGCATGACAGCGACCTCAGAGGGATAAGAGAACTGATATGGTTCAACTTTAGTAATGTTATGCATGACGGCGACCTCAGAGGGAAAAGAGAACTGGTATGGATCAACGTTAGTAATGTTATGCATGACAGCGACCTCAGAGGGATAAGAAAACTGATATGGTTCAATTTTTGTAATGTTATGCATGACAGCGACCTCAGAGGGATAAGAGAACTGGTATGGATCAACTTTAGTAATGTTATGCATGACAGTGACCTCAGAGGGATAAGAGAAGTGGTATGGTTCAACTTTAGTAATGTTATTCATGACAGCGACCTCAGAGGGATAAGAGAACTGGTATGGATCAACTTTAGTAATGTTATACATGACAGCGACCTCAGAGGGATAAGAGAACTGGTATGGATCAATTTTAGTAATGTTATTCATGACGGCGACCTCAGAGGGATAAGAGAACTGGTATGGATCAACTTTAGTAATGTTATTCATGACAGCGACCTCAGAGGGATAAGAGAACTGGTATGGATCAACTTTAGTAATGTTATACATAACATCGACCTCAGAGGGATAAGATAACTGGTATGGATCAACTTTAGTAATGTTATTCATGACAACGACCTCAGAGGGATAAGAGAACTGATATGGTTCAACTTTTGTAATGTTATACATGACGGCGACCTCAAAGGGATAAGAGAACTGGTATGGATCAACTTTAGTAATGTTATTCATGACAGCGACCTCAGAGGGATAAGAGAACTGATATGGATCAACTTTAGTAATGTTATACATGACGGCGACCTCAGAGGGATAAGAGAACTGGTATGGATCAACTTTAGTAATGTTATGCATGACAGCGACCTCATAGGGATAAAAGAACGGATATGGTTCAACTTTTGTAATGTTATGCATGACAGCGACCTCAGAGGGATAAGAGAATTGATATGGTTCAACTTTTGTAATGTTATGCATGACAGCGACCTCAGAGAGATAAGAGAACTGATATGGTTCAACTTTTGTAATGTTATGTATGACAGCGACCTCAGAGGGATAAGAGAACTGGTATGGTTCAACTTTAGTAATGTTATACATGACATCGACCTCAGAGGGATAAGAGGACTGATATGGTTCAACTTTTGTAATGTTATACATGACAGCGACCTCAGAGGGATAAGAGGACTGATATGGTTCATCTTTTGTAATGTTATACATGACGGCGACCTCAGAGGGATAAGAGAACTGGTATGGATCAACTTTAGTAATGTTATGCATGAGAGCGACCTCAGAGGGATAAGAAAACTGGTATGGATCAACTTTAGTAATGTTATGCATGACAGCGACCTCAGAGGGATAAGAAAACTGATATGGTTCAATTTTTGTAATGTTATGCATGACAGCGACCTCAGAGGGATAAGAAAACTGATATGGTTCAACTTTTGTAATGTTATGCATGACAGGGACCTCAGAGGGATAAGAGAACTGGTATGGTTCAACTTTAGTAATGTTATGCATGACAGCGAACTCAGAGGGATAAGAGAACTGGTATGGATCAACTTTAGTAATGTTATGCATGACAGCGACCTCAGAGGGATAAGAGAACTGGTATGGTTCAACTTTAGTAATGTTATGCATGACAGCGAACTCAGAGGAATAAAAGAACTGATATGGATCAACTTTAGTAATGTTATGCATGACAGCGACCTCAGAGGGATAACAGGACTGATATGGTTCAACTTTTGTAATGTTATACACGACAGCGACCTCAGAGGGATAAGAGAACTGGTATGGATCAACTTTAGTAATGTTATGCATGACAGCGACCTCAGAGGGATAAGAGAACTGATATGGTTCAACTTTAGTAATGTTATTCATGACAGCGACCTCAGAGGGATAATAGAACTGGTATGGATCAACTTCAGTAATTTTATACATGACAGCGACCTCAGAGGGATAAGACAACTGGTATGGATCAACTTTAGTAATGTTATTCATGACAGCGACCTCAGAGGGATAAGAGAACTGGTATGGATCAACTTTAGTAATGTTATGCATGACAGCAACCTCAGAGGGATAAGAGAACTGGTATAGATCAACTTTAGTAATTTTATACATGACAGCGACCTCAGACGGATAAGAGAACTGGTATGGATCAACTTTAGTAATGTTATGCATGACAGCGACCTCAGAGGGATAAGAGAACTGGTATGGATCAACTTTAGTAATTGTATACATGACAGCGACCTCAGAGGGATAAGAGAACTGGTATGGATCAACTTTAGTAATGTTATGCATGACAGCGACCTCAGAGGGATAAGAGAACTGATATGGTTCAACTTTAGTAATGTTATGCATGACGGCGACCTCAGAGGGAAAAGAGAACTGGTATGGATCAACGTTAGTAATGTTATGCATGACAGCGACCTCAGAGGGATAAGAAAACTGATATGGTTCAATTTTTGTAATGTTATGCATGACAGCGACCTCAGAGGGATAAGAGAACTGGTATGGATCAACTTTAGTAATGTTATGCATGACAGTGACCTCAGAGGGATAAGAGAAGTGGTATGGTTCAACTTTAGTAATGTTATTCATGACAGCGACCTCAGAGGGATAAGAGAACTGGTATGGATCAACTTTAGTAATGTTATACATGACAGCGACCTCAGAGGGATAAGAGAACTGGTATGGATCAACTTTAGTAATGTTATTCATGACGGCGACCTCAGAGGGATAAGAGAACTGGTATGGATCAACTTTAGTAATGTTATTCATGACAGCGACCTCAGAGGGATAAGAGAACTGGTATGGATCAACTTTAGTAATGTTATACATAACATCGACCTCAGAGGGATAAGATAACTGGTATGGATCAACTTTAGTAATGTTATTCATGACAACGACCTCAGAGGGATAAGAGAACTGATATGGTTCAACTTTTGTAATGTTATACATGACGGCGACCTCAAAGGGATAAGAGAACTGGTATGGATCAACTTTAGTAATGTTATTCATGACAGCGACCTCAGAGGGATAAGAGAACTGATATGGATCAACTTTAGTAATGTTATACATGACGGCGACCTCAGAGGGATAAGAGAACTGGTATGGATCAACTTTAGTAATGTTATGCATGACAGCGACCTCATAGGGATAAAAGAACGGATATGGTTCAACTTTTGTAATGTTATGCATGACAGCGACCTCAGAGGGATAAGAGAATTGATATGGTTCAACTTTTGTAATGTTATGCATGACAGCGACCTCAGAGAGATAAGAGAACTGATATGGTTCAACTTTTGTAATGTTATGTATGACAGCGACCTCAGAGGGATAAGAGAACTGGTATGGTTCAACTTTAGTAATGTTATACATGACATCGACCTCAGAGGGATAAGAGGACTGATATGGTTCAACTTTTGTAATGTTATACATGACAGCGACCTCAGAGGGATAAGAGGACTGATATGGTTCATCTTTTGTAATGTTATACATGACGGCGACCTCAGAGGGATAAGAGAACTGGTATGGATCAACTTTAGTAATGTTATGCATGAGAGCGACCTCAGAGGGATAAGAAAACTGGTATGGATCAACTTTAGTAATGTTATGCATGACAGCGACCTCAGAGGGATAAGAAAACTGATATGGTTCAATTTTTGTAATGTTATGCATGACAGCGACCTCAGAGGGATAAGAAAACTGATATGGTTCAACTTTTGTAATGTTATGCATGACAGGGACCTCAGAGGGATAAGAGAACTGGTATGGTTCAACTTTAGTAATGTTATGCATGACAGCGAACTCAGAGGGATAAGAGAACTGGTATGGATCAACTTTAGTAATGTTATGCATGACAGCGACCTCAGAGGGATAAGAAAACTGGTATGGATCAACTTTAGTAATGTTATGTATGACAGCGACCTCAGAGGGATAAGAAAACCGATATGGTTCAACTTTTGTAATGTTATGCATGACAGCGACCTCAGAGGGATAAGATAACCGGTATGGATCAACTTTAGAAATGCTATGCATGACAGCGACCTCAGAGAGATAAGATAACCGGTATGGATCAACTTTAGAAATGCTATGCATGACAGCAACCTCAGAGGGATAAGATAACCGGTATGGATCAACTTTTGTAATGTTATGCATGACAGCGACCTCAGAGGAGGGATTAGAGAACTGGTATGGATCAACTTTAGTAATGTTATGCATGACAGCGACCTCAGAGGGATAAGAAAACTGATATGGTTCAACTTTTGTAATGTTATGCATGACAGCGACCTCAGAGGGATAAGAGAAGTGGTATGGTTCAACTTTAGTAATGTTATTCATGACAGCGACCTCAGAGGGATAAGAGAACTGGTATGGATCAACTTTAGTAATGTTATACATGACAGCGACCTCAGAGGGATAAGAGAACTGGTATGGATCAACTTTAGTAATGTTATTCATGACAGCGACCTCAGAGGGATAAGAGAACTGGTATGGATCAACTTTAGTAATGTTATTCATGACAGCGACCTCAGAGGGATTAGAGAACTGGTATGGATCAACTTTAGTAATGTTATACATGACAGCGACCTCAGAGGGATAACAGGACTGGTATGGATCAACTTTAATAATGTTATTCATGACAGCGACCTCAGAGGGATAAGAGAACTGATATGGTTCAACTTTTGTAATGTTATACATGACGGCGACCTCAGAGGGATAAGAGAACTGGTATGGATCAACTTTAGTAATGTTATGCATGACAGCGACCTCAGAGGGATACGAGAACTGATATGGTTAAACTTTTGTAATTTTATACATGACGGCGACCTCAGAGGGATAAGAGAACTGGTATGGTTCAACTTTAGTAATGTTATACATGACAGCGACCTCAGAGGGATAAGAGAACTGATATGGATCAACTTTTGTAATGTTATACATGACAGCGACCTCAGAGGGATAAGAGAACTGGTATGGATCTACTTTAGTAATGTTACACATGACAGCGACCTCAGAGGTATAAGAGAACTGGTATGGATCTACTTTAGTAATGTTATACATGACAGCGACCTCAGAGGGATAAGAGAACTGATATGGATTGGTAATATTTCTAGTCTTATCTATCCTGAAAAGACACTTTGACAGACTTAAAAAGGTAAGTGGCCCTCTAATTTCCACAGCTGTACAAATAATTCATCCGCCCAAATTCCAGACTAACTCACGCCTCATGGGGATTTCACTAATAACTGAGGGTACCAACTCCGCCCCTCCCCCCCCCCTGGCATCTGGGGTACCAACCCCGCGCCCCCTGGTATCTGGGGTACCAACCCCGCCCCCCTGGCATCTGGGGTACCAACCCCGCCCCCCTGGCATCTGGGGTACTAACCCCGCCCCCCCGGCATCTGGGGTACCAACCCCGCCCCCACTGGCATCTGGGGTACCATCCCCGCCCCCCCCCCTGGAGTACTGGCTTTTTTTGGGCATGGCATCTGGAATACTCCCTAACAGAGGGTTGGCATCTGGAATACTATTTTAACTATGCGAGGCCGTGCAGCGGCCGAGCCAGAGGGCCCGCAGTACGGAAGTACATTAAATGAACACGTACTAGATATGAAAATAAGAAGAAAAAAATCTCTCGATGCTTATTGGATGCAGAGATATAAGAAGTATTCTTAGATTTCTCTTGGATGTAAGGTTTTTTAAAACTATACACACGATTGATCTAACCTGTTGAAACCTGAGCTCTCTAGGGGGTCCGGGGGTAAGAGAACCCCCCCCCCCCCCCCGTAAGTTTTTGAAACCTAGGTACTCTGAAATGGCATTTCCAGCAATCTGAGACATAAATTAGCTTAAATTTTTGGATAGAAAAAAATATTTTTTGAGAAAAATACGGCGTACGCGTATGAAAAACTGCGATGTCGGCGTACGGCGTACCACAACCCGGCATACGGAATACTGGCTAATATGGGTCGGAATCCGGCGTACGAAAAGGGGGTCGGTACCCTCATAACTGGTATGCAGGTTATTTACCCTCTTCCCTTTGTTATCTGAAACACTACTTTTAGCAGTTCCAACTTCAACAATAGAAGGAAGAATTATAAATCACACGCCTACTTTTAAAACGTTCTTTGTAACTCAGAACCAAAGAGAAAGCCCTGCGAATAAAAGTGAAGGACATTTTTTTCCATCAGCTGTGCAAATCTTATTTCATTGCTGCTGTCGGTAAGTATTCAAAATGTTAAGGAAATAAGTTAAAGGGAGCGCCAGCTTTTACGCACTTATAATGCAAGCTGTCCATTCTCTGGTGGCTCCTGTAAGCTGTCCATTCTCTGGTGACCCCTTTTTTTTATCTTAGCTGATTTATTCTAATCTCATTAAAATCATATCATAATTTCGCTAAGTAGTGTAGAGTATCGTAGCGTGATAAAGGGTCTGATTTTAATGACTTATTACGCTTAGTAGTGTAAAGTATCGTAGCGTGATAAAGGGTCTCATTTTAATGACTTATTACGCTTAGTAGTGTAGAGTATCGTAGCGTGATAAAGGGTCTGATTTTATCGAGATTTATTCTGATTTCTGCGACCTTCTACTCTACACACGCAATGTTAAGCAGAGCTTAATTAGTTTTTTTTATGGAAGTACATTAAATGAACACGTACTAGATATGAAAATAAGAAGAAAAAATTCTCTCGATGCTTATTGGATGCGGAGATATAAGAAGTATTCTTAGATTTCTCTTGGATGTAAGGTTTTTTAAAACTATACACACGATTGATCTAACCTGTTGAAACTTATTGGCACTTTCACATGAAATTTAAAAAAAAAGGAAAATAATACTACGACAAAGATTTATTATTGCCACTTTGTAGTTGACATTAAACACAGGTTTTGCATTGCAACGTATACAGTCAGAACAATTGTGGGCTTATAAATAAAATTTTAACACACAACCATGGGAAAATAACATGTCATTAACTTCTAATTTCATATTTTTTTCTCGATTTCCCGCTGATGTTAAAAAAAGGACACACGTTTAAATAAAATAATGACTAGAATTTCATGGAAATTAAAACCGGATTTTTTAGTAATATTTATTTTTTTGTCAAGGAAATGATTA
Organism: Cyrtodaria siliqua; assembly: GCA_037043455.1. NCBI lineage: Eukaryota > Metazoa > Mollusca > Bivalvia > Adapedonta > Hiatellidae > Cyrtodaria > Cyrtodaria siliqua. The sequence goes on from JAWPHD010001211.1 coordinate 343,694, forward strand.
AGGAAAAATGTGCAAGCTATTCCCTTAAAGGGACACATGGCAATTTTGAAGTATTTATGAAGATTTAAAATTAGTACCAAGGTTCATTATTTCGATATCATTTTGTCTTTGAACCTGATAAATAAATAAAGTAAATATGACCAATTAACAAATTGCCTAGAAGTATAATTGGAGGCGGCCATCTTGGAACGATAACGTCATCGGTTTTTTAACAAATATGGTTTTAATGCAAAGAAAATCACGGCAAATGAATTTAAAATCATTAAATGAGCATACATAGTATACATGTTTGACACTAATTATGAAATTGCCTTATAAAATTATATAGTAAAAATGCCACAATGACGTCATCGTTCCAAGATGGCCGCCTCCATTTATGTTTTTTTGTGTGTGTTTTTTTGCAACTAAACTGAAAAAGCAGCATATCTAGCACATTAAACCACGCAGAAGACAACATAAACTGTTAACGTTATTGATTTTACATACTAAATCCGTAGTTTTCGCGTAAAATATCACATTCCGAAACAAGCATTTGTGCGTTTTACCAGAGAGTAAATTGTAAGAGGTTTCTCGTTTTTATATGAAACAATGACGATCGAATATATACAAAGTGTCGGTGGTAAGCTGACTGTAGTAGTATGAGGATGTGTGGACGACTCCCGATCACTAATTTTGCCCGTATGGTTCGCAGGCAAGAATATGGCAAATATGACAAATGGGACGGATGACCCTTTCGAATTGAGAAGCCCCCCCCCCCCCCCCCCCCCACCCCACCATGTTCATTTTGCCAGTTTTGTCGTGTTCAATCATTAAGGATCTTCATCATCATCCCTGTATTGTTTCAGGTGCTTATTAAGTTGTCGCAGAAAACAATGATCGTAATGGAGTTTTTACAATGGAATTTGTAGCAACTCTGCAGTTCTGTATGTGAGAATTGTCTAGACCCATTCTGCATATTTGTATCTAGATGTAAATGGAGAATGGGCGTGGAATGTTCATTTCTGTTCCTCATCCACCCCACACCACCCCACCCCACCCCACCCGACCCCCATATTCATTTTATCATTTTTTGTTCATGCTTATTAAAGGTCTTCATCATGACCCCTGCATTGTTTCAGGTGCCATCTCGCTCAAATCACTAGAGCAGTGGCAGAAAAACAATAAACATGTCTACAATAGAATTTTCAGCAGCTGCAGTTCTGCAGGTGAGAAGGTTCTAGGCCCATTCTCCATATTTTATCTCGATGTACCTGGAGGATGAACCTATACCAGGTTCATTACTGTTAGGCGCCATATAACCTTTCATGTGTTGGCGCGCCTTAAAACCCCAATTCAATTCATTCCTGTTGGCGCCATATAACCTTTTTAATTTTAATTTTGACAAAACTGTTAACACTGCATTTAGTACCGCATATACAGCGTACCTGTAATCACACGTTTACAAAAAACGTCTCGTTGATAGACGTTATTAGTTTAACATAATTATTATATTTTCAAATGCAACCACCAGTAACTAGAGTCCGCGGAATGTTCAAATGCAACTAGACAAACATATACTATGTTGTTCATCTTGAAACAGCTTACAGTTAATTTGTTATTAACAAATTGTAGAGTTACTGAGTAGATAAACTGCTAATATTTGTGTGTGCACTATCGTGTGAAGTATACGTATTGTAACCCATATTGCCGTTAAGAACTCTATAAGGTGTTGACTATTTTAGATCTTCAATCACAATAATGCATTTCGTATACTCGTTGTTTCTCGTGGCTGCTCTGGAAGCGTATGTAGGAATGAGCTTGGTGTTAGACGAAGGCACTGCGCCGCAAGATAAAGTCGACGCCCTGACAGTATTGTTAGCGGAGGAGAAAATGTTGAGGATGCAACTGGAAACCAAGGTTACCGCTCTTGCAGATAAGGTGGACTCGGTGAAGGCTGTACAAGACGAGTGTGGTAAGAACATTATTGTTCGGGGCTCTTGTTTCAGCCAAAGATGTTTTGGACTTTTTAGACACAATTCAACAATTTCCTTTATAAGTTTTATATCATTGAAATAGACATTTGAGTGGTAAATAAAAAATACCTTAATTTTCAAAATCGGTTGAGAAATAAATGAAATCACATGCAAAAGTTATTTTGATAGCGTGTTTTCAATCCAAAATTCTGCTGCATCAAATATTAGAAAAAAAAAATTCTTTAGAATTTGAATAAAAAAAATAGTTATAATGTTGGATAAACGTAAATTAAGACATTCTGACTTCTTTTAGAGAAAAATATGGAGGTTCACTGAAGTTGTTTGAGATTTCTTAATTTTCTGCTGTCCCAGCAACAAGAAATTTACATGGGGCGAAAAGCCCCAACAAAAAATATTTTGTCTTAAATAAAATTGTTTTCTCTACCGATTTTCAAAACTACGATATGTTTGATTACCACTAAAAATTACAATTAGAAGTGATGTTTAATTTATGTACGCACTATTAAGATGCTCATTACGTTTGGCTGAAACAAGCGCCTCGAACAATAACTGCTTCTCAAGCAAACTGTACTGAATCAAAGTCAAAATCAAATAATTTTATTTAGTAAATGAAGGCCAACGGCCCAAACATACGTATAGTTAAATAACATAGTTAGTTACAATAATACAAGTTTATATACATAGAGTTATTTGTGTTAATATACCAGTTGTAAGGTATATAATGACCATAAGGTACAGTTGTGTTAATATATACGTGCTGTAAGGTAG